>JAOWBL010000023.1:9324851-9338614 GCA_028564865.1 Zenarchopterus dispar
ATGTACTTTGTCTAGACTCATTACCTCCTGGTTTGCAATTTTTTTTTTTTTTGTTTTTTTTTTTTTGACTTGGGAGAAATAAAAGCTTGGAAACTCGACTGTGTGGAATCTCTTAATCATGCTGTAGTCCTGACTCCGCTTGTCCTAGTAGGAAGAACATCACAAGTGGTACACTATAGGTGGACGAAACTTAAGTAATGGCGCTTGCTCACAAATGGAGCTGTAGTAAAGTCTCCCTACAACCACGATCAAAGCTCTGAAAAAGGACACCAGTGACTCAACTCTGGAGTGTTTACTGATTTGCAGATAAAAGTTCATGAATTGTGGCTTACCTTGGCACTGAAATCCTTGTTTCCCGAATCCCCTGCAACAAACAAGTGAAGTTACGTTTCAGGTTTTTTTTTTTTTTTTTTTTTTTTTTTTAGGAGGGGTGTCCTATATGCCAAGCTTTAAGATTGTCCATAAAATGTTACTGATTCTGTCATTTACTTAGGCAACAAAAGCATTGCCAATAGTAATGAGACCTTAAATTTACAAAAAATGTCACTCACCATATGAAGTCTGTACAGTGGCTGCAGAACGTTGGCTGCTTGAAAAACCTCGCAATAAACTTGTGGTTTTTGACTTCATGCACATTTTTCTGTCGCAAAGCACCTTTTCGTGCAAATCTGTTCCCATATCCAGCAGAGTCATTGTAATGTAAATGATGGTCAGCCATAATGGGTAGACAAAACTATAGAGCCACAACTTTGTAGTCCCGGGCAACGTCTGTGATGCTCCTGTCGAGTGCGGTGTTTTCCACGGGCTACGGACTGCGCACGCCTCTCCTCTGCCTGGACCTCAGCTGAGCGCTTCTTTTTCATTTAAAGTGACGGAGAAGAATGCCTTTATTTACCATGGGATAACACAGTGTCAGTTTCAGCAGTGTGTTTGTAACTGTTTATATACAGGAAAAGGTTTAAGAAAACTCCTAATACTATAGTGTCCGTTTAATGTGGCGTTTGAATACGACGAGTTTGGCGATGAGCCAATACCAATATATTCTCTGTGCTTAGCTACATCTTCGGTGTGTTTTAAAAAAAAAAAATAATTTGGTTGTATATCTGTAGAACTTTAACAGGTCACAGTTTTGCCAGATTGATTCATTATCCAATTTCTGTTCAATGATAGAAAATTACTTATTTTGCGTGACGGAACTTAAATATCACACTTTTCCTTGTGACATTGGAAAAGACCCAACAGCCTGGGTTCATTAGACATGACAAAAATCCGAGGAGTACTTGAACGCAACATGTCTCAATCAGCTGGAGACGATTTCTCTAACTGTAAGCCTTCACTTCCATCTTGTGGACTTAAAGTACATTGGCTGCTTTTGATTCAACAGGAATAATCTAACAACAGGGCAATACGCATATTTTATTTTTCATATGTTATTCACAGTGACCACGAGAAAAATGTGTTAAATGTAGTAAGAGTTCTGTATTTGGTAGACTAGTACATGATTTTGGCAGCATGTTGGAAAGCTCAGCGGCCAGATAAGTTTCAAGCACTGCCAGAGATAAGTGATGTTCTTTAAGAATTCTACATAATTTTGATATAAAAATATAAACATAAGAATTATGTCAAATTTAATCTCATGTTTAAAATGTGGAAAAGGAAGACAAAGGTCAAATTAATATGGTATGTGGCAGTTCCAACAAAATTAAGTTTTGAGCCAGCTGGGACTCAGGTGAAAGAGGAGCCATCCTTTACTGGGAGAGTCATGGAGTCAAGCTTAATGAATATATGTAGACATAAGAGCATCAAGTGAGTCAGCGGTTTAGACAGAATTGATGAGATTTGACTTGATTGAAATCTGAGGGCAAATATATGTGCTACACAGTTGGCTGAATTACAGAAGACTCAAAAATAGAGAAGGGAATGTCTTTTTAATGCTCAGATTTAGTCACAGGAGGTTCCCGCTTGTTTTTCTTCAAGTGTCAGGATGCCCCACGTGAGGTTCCTCATTTGGATAAAATATCAATGCATGCAGGAGATACATTAACAAGGACACCAGTCAAATTTCAGGGATTATGAGATGACTGATGGAAAAAAAGAGGAAGCTATGTGCACGATGAACAAAGCTGTTTACTGTTTTAAGAACTTGTTGGCATGGGACTTTCAGTGATTTATTGAATACTTAAAAATATATATTTTAAATACAAGTTTGTGAGAAGTTTAGATTAAAACAAAATAATTTTGTAGCCATTTGAGTTAGGTGAGTCTGATATGACACATTACTTAATGAAAAAGATATTCTTGAAAAGCTGGAAACCACTATGAAGGTATAGCATGCTTCTCTTAAATGTAGATGAAAGATAAGTTGATTGTTTGGCAGTCAAAGCCAAAGGTTTAAAAAAAGGGCCCGAGTGGGCTGCTTTTTTAGGTCCAGATGAAAATCTGGACAGTTAAAATGAATTGAATATGAACAAGGGTGTCCCACTAATTATAAAGAAAATATCTTAAACATGATTTGTGATTCTATTTCATTTATTGTGCCTTTTAAAAAAATTTATTTGCATTTAAATATTAACAGAGGAAGAAATAAAATAAAAAGATATATATGTATATGTGTGTGTATGTCTGTGTGCGTGTGTGTAGTTGTAAATGATGGCGATAGTTTTTTTTTGTGGACATCATTTAGACTTTGTCTTATGTGGTTAAGATAGAAAAGAATGTACATTGCTGTGCTAAGCAAACAAACAACCGAATCTTTGTTCTCTAGTGTAGTAACCCCTGAACATTCCCTTGAACTTCCAAATAGAGAGTTTCGAATTTCAAAACCAACTTTGTGCTTCCTCTCTCCATCGAAAACTGGTTGGGAAATTCACGTCACAAGTAATTGATGAATATTGAGCTGTCCGCGCTACAGATTTGTACCTGCAGATGACGGCAGCAACGCAGCTGTGACTGGTGAGCTGCAGCTCTAAAAAGAAGAAGAAGAAGTACTCGCCGTCTCCACGGAAACGGATGTGGCGTAAAGTGAAGACACTAAAGTTTGAACTATCTTGAGCGGCGAAAACCGCGCTCAAGGTAATTTCGTCTTCAGATTTGACATTTTCACCTGCATTTTATCTTTTAGCACACTGTAGTTCTGTCCTCAATACAAATATATATATGCTGCGAGCGTTAGTTTGACTGGTTCGCTTTAGCTCGGCTAAGATGAGGCGCTACCTATTTGTCAATATACTATCAACAAATCTGATTGTGTATATTTGTAAACACTGCTTTACAACTACGAACAGCAGTCATATCAAAACGATTCAGTTTCATATACCCAGATTTATGTGGTTTGAAATTCACGAGCCAAGTCAGATATAAGATGTATATGCCCGAGCAGTTATCTCTGTTTATATGCACACCCTCCTCTCAGGTCACCATGAGCAACTATGAAGACTCCTGGGAGAGGCTAGACACCGAGTTTGATCATTTTCTACTTGACATGAAGCCATATGTGCTTAAACACCCCAGCAAGACAGGTGAGAGTGTTTCACTTAAATAATAATAATAACAATAATTAAAAAAATAAATAAATTAAAATTCAATCGTTTCTCATGGTTTAGTTTTTGATCTGATAGGAATGGCATTTCTTCTTTTTTGAGAATACAATATTGACAATAACATCTCCAGTCCAACATATTTTACCAGTATAACACTGTCCTGAAATGTCCAAATAGCCTTAATAACATTTTAATAAAAATGACGTGAATAAGAAGATTCAGTTTAAATCCTCTCATTAGGATCTGCAACAGTTTTATTCATAGTATATTTAAGGAATATTTGACAGGGGGGTAAAAATTTTGGTTAAGTTTAATTTTTAGTTAACTGAAGTTTGGGTTTTATTTTGTTCTTTAAAAATGGGTCAATTTTCAAATTAAATGTGATGCTCATAAAAAGCTGTATCAGTATCATGTCTAACCCTCTCTCATCTCACCGTCAGAGCGGCAGCGTTGTGCTATCTGGATAAAGAAGCTATGTGACCCAGCTGTGTGTGGTTCAGGTCTGATCGGACGAAAAAACCGCAACATGTATGCCCGTTTGCTCCTTCACATGCTCAAACGAGGTGTCCTGGAGGGTCCTTTCAATAGGAAACCGGAGCATGGAAACCTCAAGGCATTCCCTACCTACTTGGTAAGAGTGACCTGGTCAGCTGTCATTTAATTTGTGCCATAATGATACAGATATCAGCTTATATTTGGAATAACCAAAGTTGCTCTGAAGAAGGACTTTGAAACAAGTGTTGTTTTAACTTCGTGACCACCTGACCTAATTCTCTGTATTTTTCTTAAATTTCAATTTTTTAGTCCATCTACTTTGATGAAGCAATTAGTGGCCGACCTGGAGAGCAGAGCATTGGTGGTCTGCCTGAATGGGTGGCAGGAGAGCTTGGTGGCAGTACTGACGATAGTTTGGCTATGGATCTACTGAAGGACAAACCCAGTTCTACACCTGTTGCTAGTCATCAGAGGTAGCTGCTGAAACTTTTGTTTTACCTCTTATAAACCCTCTTCAAAAGTAAAGATAGTTTGGGACAAGTTTTGGCAAGCACTACGTAAGACACAGTGGTGAGAACATAATCAGTCCTAAAACTTTGACATGTTTATGTCCACCCACAATTTCAAACTTTGATGCACTCTGTGTTTTAAAAGTGATAAGTCAAATTTTTTCTCTTGCTTTTTTGTTTTGCCTTTAATAGCTGATTAAATTGTAGTTTAAAAAATTCACTTGACCTAAGAGAGAACTAAGCAAACAATTCTCTGCCACTTCTTTTTCTAATGTGTCATATGCCAACCAGGAAATTCCACTTCATGTGGTCACTGTTAGATTGTTTTTTTCCCAAGCTGTAAATTTTTGTTTCTTAATGAACAGATTATCAGTATCATGACAGGAGAACCCACTGTTACTAAAGCAAACTTTGGTAAAACAATGAACATTTAAGCTGCAGTTCATAATTATGGACATTTAAATTCTAAACAAAACACTGAGGAGTGGATTAACAGTGATACCTGGAATATGTGGAGTTTTCAATCAATGTGTGGAATCATGAGCTGGGTTTGCTGTGTGTGATTGCACTCTCAAGTTGGGTACTTCATGTTTTATCATATAGTAAAATGTGTTTCAAGGTTTATTGAGAGTAATATGGGTCAAAATTGACTTTTGCATCAAAGTACAAAGCTGAACTTAAGAGAAACAAACCTCAGAGGAATATGAAGTATCTTGGCTCATTTCACCTTCTGATGTTTGATTTATGATTCTAAACTGAATTAACAACATAAGTAGCTGTGGATCCCACACCACAGCCTCCACCGTAGCCTGACGTGCACCTCTTTAGAAATGTAACCACATGTCAGGTTGAAAATGACTGCAACAGATCATCTGCTTGTTACCATTTAATTTCCTTCTACATATCTCCTCCTGTCTCTTCTTGTTTTCACTCTGGGTAGAAAGATTGGTGTGATGCCAGTAAAGGTTACTGTTGCTCAACGTCTATCAACTCCAACTCAAATAAATGCTCCTTTTGATGAATTACTATATCCAAGCTACATAAATGAAAACAAACAAACAAGAATATGTGTAATAGAGTTTGTGAGGCTGTATGCAGGTAGTGTTCCTGGTAAAAAATTAAAGTAGTTAACATACCAAAGGCACATAATAGCAAACATAAACACTTTTATGTGAGACATTATAAGTCGTAGAAGGCAGGGGTCCCAGGGAGCTCAAGCTCTGAAAAATATTTAAAACCAAAAACCCACTAAATTACAAAATGTTGATTTATTTATAATTTATTTCAATTTCAGCTTTTCTGCTTTATTCATTTTTGCAGCTCTGGGTGTTGTGAATTTTGGTTCAAGTCCAGCGCTAAACTTTTTGAAAGCAGTAGCTTCACAAAGCTGCGCAGACGTTCCCATTTCAGTAAACACATTCACTGATGCCTCCTCCTTCTTGTGGTGTTCCTGCTGAGCAGTAGCTGTGTGGTTGCCAGTTGTAGAGACAGTCCATAATGGACATAATTGTCTTGCATTCCCTTGCTGTGCCATCTGGCCTGGCAACCCCAAGAGAAGTACTTCATCAAGGTCCTCCAGGTTAGCCTGCTTATGCAAACTTTTCAGATGACATTGTGATTTATGGGAATTTTCGCCTTGAGAAGTGTTATGCATGATTTATCACCTACTTTGACTACAAGGCTTTTCTCTTCAATGGAGATATATTCAAGAAGAAAAATCCTAAATAGGAGTGTGTTGCTTCCTCCCAACTTTAACCCTCGCCATAACTGTACAACTCCTCACTCTGACAGTCAGACAGTAAGGAGGAGGAGAAGGAAACTGAATTTTAACTTTAAACAACTGTGCAATAAGTGCAATAACTTGGATAAAGAGAACACTATTGTGTGTATACCCTTAGTTATGTAGCAAGAGGATTACTGTATTAGTCAGTTATTAGTTGAGAACTTGTCAAATCGACCTAAATGCTTATTAAATACCTTAAAGTAAAACTAAGGATTTTTTTTCACTTTCAGTTTTTATTTCAGCTAACAACATTATTTTTAAATATCTAGTTTTAGCTATTTTGTTCATTTTTGATTTCTAAAATAGCCTTGGTGGGGACATCTAGTGGCCTAATTGCAAATTGCAAACAAACCCTGGACTAGTTTAGTCTAGATCCAGGGTTTGTGTTGTTTCCTCGCACCACGTTGCAGAAATTGGTGGTGAAATGTAGCAGAGGGTGAGAAGGATGACTCTTACCACTTTTGGATTTAAAATGCCAATTCTAAAGCCATAAAAATACTGCAAATCTGACTGTTAAACATCTTTTATAAATATTATTGCATCTCTGCCAGTAACTCATGAAATATTCAATACTTTAGAAATTCAGATACAAGATGTAATAAAAGATTTATTTATTAAGACTTTATTTTTTATATTAGTGAATGCATCTTGAGAATTTTTTTGAAACTTGAAATTGCTGGACATTGTACACTAGGCCACGGTAATTCGTTTTATTTACCACAAAAACAAACATGGAGTCCTGACTGGAAGGTGGGAGAATGGGATGTATACATGAATCTCCAAAGAAAAAGACTCCAGTTTGGAAACCTGTCCTATAAGTTGTTTAGCTCTTGTCAAATTTAGATTTTTTTTTTTGAGTAACTCAAACCTGATTTATTCAGTTTTGTGTCAGTTTCACTTGATGTTACCTAATTTTCTTCTTCTTTGAAGATCAAAACATTCATCCTTTTGTGAAGTGTTTTTTTTTTAATATCTCATCAGATAGGTTTATTTATTCGTGTTGTATCCCTATTTCTTGTGGTACTTACAGCCCATTCAGACTGCCAGAGCAACCAGAGGTTCTGTTTGAACGCGTCAGCACAAATCATTTGGCTCTGCCTCCTAACACTTCTTCATGAATGGCTTCCTGACCACATTTGGATATAGATCAAAGGGCACCCATCTACCACTGATGTAAATTATTTCAATGATACAGACTGTTAAAAGTCAATTGAGTGAAAAAGAGCTCATCAACAGAGAGTAAGGTGAAACTGGAGCTTTATTTATATAAAGGTGCCTATTGAGTGTGAAATGCAGGTTCGTCATTAAAATGCACAGAGCAGCACTGAGGCCTGGAGTCTCTTGAGAGAGGCAGGGTGATGGCTGTTTCGTGTCTGTCAAACAGGCCTTCAGCAGAAATGTCTTTTTGAATATTTAAGAGCATGTTGAAGTCGGTAGGATTTCCAGCTGTTAACTTGTCTGATGAGAAGACAGTCAGACATAGACGGTACCTGCATAAGAGTACCCGTCCAAGCATTCTGCCTAAAAGTTCTTCTACCAGACCAGAAACACTGAACTTGGCTCTGAAGCTCAATTCATGCAGCTTTCGTGACTGATTGCCCATCGTATTTGCTCAGCAGCAATATCTGAAAAGTTAAAGATATTGCCAAGTTCTTGCATCAGTCTTCATGAGCCGTTGATTCTTATTTTTTCAAAGAGAACTACTTCAAAACAGCATGAGAGGAAGAGGAACCTCACATATTCTTTACCCGTTTTTCTGTTCCTCTCCTCTTGCGGTCTCCCACTTGTCGAACCTGAAGTATAACCCCCACAGAGAAGAAAAAGCACAGAATAAGACTTGATAGCTCATTAGTATATTTTATGTTTTTTAAAAAATATTTTGGCTTCTGTTCCTGTTTGATCATCGGCGAAATGCCTAAAAATAAATAACTCTTCTGAATTTTGAATTCAGCTTCTCATTTAAAATGGCTTGTGCCATCATTTAAGTATACAACCATATGTATAGTACGTGAAATCAACATTCCTCACTAAATCATCAATCACATGCTTAGGGATATTCCTTCTGACTCTTAGTAGTTGAGGACCTTGACAAAGTGATGTTAGTAATGGTTCATGGTTTTTCATTCCAATTAAGAAGGAGAGGCAAATCAGAGCCTTGTGGCTTCATGGAGACATTAGCATAATAAAGAGAGAGCACTGTAGTAGGGAGAGCTTAATATACACCAGAGCACTGCATAAGAGAGTACAAGCCCACTTCTGCCACATTTAATCCAAAGTTTTCAGTAGGGGCTGTGGAATTATGTCATTACGATTAGGCACTACAGTACTTAGGGGTGTCAGCTCACAGCAAGTTGCTTGTGAACAACAGTTGCTGTGTGGCATTTGTAAATTTTCTCTCACAGTGCAAAGACATCCGTGATAGGTCTATCCAGCCGTCCATTCACGCAGTCACCCACCCCTCTCTGTCTTCATCATCAGGCCTCTGTGGACCCTCTGAAGCATTGCCTTTTCCAGGATTTAGTTTCTTATTGCCACAAGGGAGCTGAACTCTAAAAGCAAAGGAAGTGATGACTGGGAGGATAACCTGAAACTGTGGGTTTTGCATATCTGGGTGCATTCGTGTGTTCTTTGACAATCCAAACCCTTTTGTATGCCTTCTGCTGGACTACTTCAGTGTTTCATCTGCAGTGGAAACTGTTGTAGCTTCTTGTTGGATTTTTATACTCTGTACTCTAGTGTACTTATAAAGAGCATCTTTTCAGTTCATAACTGATGCAGGACCCTTGATTTCATTGTGGAAAGGGAAAATGTTTTCAATCTATGCCTCTTTTTTAACCAAAAATTCATCAGATTACTTTATGTGGAGCTGAAGATACACCCTTTTACAAATTCTTTTATTTCCAGTAGTTCTTTCCCACATAATGACCAATTTATCTCTATAGGTAACAGAACAAGCTAATATTTTGATAATTTAATAAACATATCGTAAGTTTGTACATGTGCAGATTTTATTTTGACAGTGAATTTCTGTGGATTACTGTTTAGACTTTGTACATTAACAAAAATGTCAGAGCATGGTATATTTAAGGCACTAAATTATAGCTGTTATTGGATTCTTGCGTGTTTTTACATTAATAGTGCATTGGTAATGTATTTATTAATGTAAAAGGCATCATCTGTTTGGATTATAGGTTCATTGCAAATAGTGTTGACACAAAGTGACTTCCTTCAACAAGGGACAGGCCTTCCTCCTCGCTGACATTTAGGTTATAGATGAAAAGGCATCTAATTGGGATAAAACCATGAAAGACGCTCAGATCACATACTGAGGTCCTGATGAGAAAATTAACTGGGCCAGTCCTTTTATGTATGTCTCTCTCATTTAGATAAGATTAAATCAAAGGAACTCGTCCAATTCCCTCCCTATAATGTGGCAACGCTCGATTAATCACTAGTGATCAGGTTGCAGAGCTTCAAGGCTTGTGAAACCGTTTTAAATTTCAATGTCTGCGGGCTAAATTTAGTGAGTTTTCTGAATTTTTGAGATGTAAAATGTTCTGTTCTGTTCTGTTTACCTTTTAACATGTAAATCATCTGACTTCATTAATAAGATGTTTTCCAATCAAATTCCAGAATGTATTTCTCCTCCGTGGTGGTGTTCCCAGCCTCGCCACAAGATAGAGCTACTGCTTTGTTGGTAGCAGCCGTTCAGGCAGAGGAACTCCAGCAAATTCAGTCAATGAAAGTCAAAATCCAGAACATTATTTACAGTTGGTTTATATGTCCACCCCAGCTTTCTTCTTTGTACTTGTGTTCAGATCAGACAGATAATAATAAAAATAGCAGAGTATGGAGGTTGGTTTTGATAGCAGCCAACGGACCTTTACATCTTTACAACCCATCAGCTGCAGCTTCTATTTTATATTTTTCTTGGACATTGCCTTGTTGTGTTTGCCTCTGATCTCACCCGGTTTTCCGTCTTCTGTCTTCATGCTTTCCGTGCACATATGAAAGCTCTTAACTTCCCTTCCCCTTTTAACCCCCTCTACTTTTTTTCTCAGATGAAGTGTGACAATAATGTTATTAGTGCTAGGTATCCGAGTATGAAAAGGGCTTAGCATGATCTTTGCAGTTGTGGGAGTTAATTGTTTATGTTATAAATGCCCTCGTCTCTCACTCACAGGCCAGAATCTTTCCTCTGATCTTCCCTCCAGGTGGTGTAGGCTTATGGTGTAGTGTGCACGGGGCACAAGGACGTGTGTGTCCCAAGGTCAGACGGTTTTCCTAGGGGTGCCCGAGGCTGAGACCTGGGCCCGCTGGCTTTGCACCTGGAGGTCGAGCTGGGGTATGGATGTCAGGTTGCTTTAATCAGCAAAGCTGCTGCTTCTGAGGCTTTACATGCTGGTGTTCTCAATTTTGTGTGTAAGTGTGTGTGTGTGTTGCCCTGGCTTGACTTGCCACCGCTTTGATCTGTGGGCCTCAGACCTCAGACACATCTGATTCAATTATCCTCATCCACCTGTTGACTTAGAGGCCCAAAATTGCAAAACTTGGCCCCCCTGTCCAAGTTTCACACTGACACTTGCATGTGTGTATGTGTGCACACGCATAAAAAAAGAAACACTGTCTGAACAAACAAAAGCTGAAATTGTTTATTTGAAATTACTCATCATAAATAATCAATTGCGAAACACTGAATTAATAATTAAACATGTTTTTACTAATTTGAAAATAGTAATGCATTAGTGCTTTGAAAGTTTCCATTACAGCTCATGTTTTTACTAAAAACATCTCACTGAATGTTTTCCTGCTGAAAGGACATTACCCCACATTATGGTTTTGTGACATCAACTATACATAAACAGAAAATTACAGTAAATTACACATTATGACCTGGACTTTTGCAATCCTCCAAGCCACTGAAGTCTTTGTATTGCACACAGTATTAGATGACAGAACAGAGAGAACAAGTATATACTTAAGATGAGAAAAATAGTCAAGGAAAACTGGCAAAAGGTACTCAAAAAAAAAAAAAAAGGAGAAAACATACAAGGAAATTGCAAGTTCGGTTTGAAAAGGTGATCTCTGACTTTTAAGCCTAAAAAGTTAATTTCTTAAGTATTGCACAAAGAAGCAAATGAGAAGCAGGACAGTAACTCAGTCATTTTTATACCTTAAGTAACAGACAAAAAAAAAAAGACTAGTATATTTTGTATCATAATTCTGTAAAAACATTTATCAAAGCCCTATATAGCAATGCCACTTCTGACAAACTGGGGACATATAGATCTACTGTGTTGACACAAGAGCCGCTGACAATACTGTACTAATGAGTGGAGACGGGCCAGCACGTCTTGCAGTACAACTTTGTCCCACTAGAGGTGCACTTTGTTGTCTTATACCAGGACCTGACATCTAACTTTCTTGTTATATACTCCACCCATGGGGTCAGAGGTGATGTTGTCTTAATACAGTGGATTTAAAATGCATTTGCTGTTTCGAGGTAAAGTATTAATTAAAGTATTATTATACTGATCATCATTATCTTCCATTAATGTAATGTGATTCCTGCTCTGCGCTCTATGTTCTTTTCTCATGCCAATTGCCCTGCCAGATATGTCTGCTTCTGACAAATGAGGTTTTCTGTTCTTGCTGCCAGGAATACAAAAAAATGACACAGGAGGGGAAAACGCCTATGGGATCAGGTTGAGAGTGTGAATTGGTGTCTTCTATAATGTAATGTGATGTCTTTGTAAGATGACAATGATTATTTTTTCCCCTTCGCTGTGGTCCCACGTCTTCTTGGCTTCTCTAACATCTTCATTCAATTAGCATAAGTGAGCTAATAGCGCCTCATGTGTCTGTGCTTAATGAGATTGTTAGCTCAGTTATGCCTCTGAGAGAGGGAGAGAGAGAGAGAGGTGTCAGACAGTATTGTGAAAATGAGAAGTGTATGTAGGTTTCTGCAGGTGTGTCAGTGAATAAAAGCAGTTGTTTTTCTGTAGACTATCTAGTGTATATATTTACAGACATAAGAGACCATCACTAAGGAGATGGCACAAACCATAGAATAGTCCATGGAAACAGAATGAGGCGTTTTTTCTCAGATGAGATGAGTTGCAGACCACAAAATAATGCAATCGTTGCCAGATGTTGATCTACTTAAATGTCAGAACAAGCTGCAGATGCAAGCACATTCATATAGCAAGAGAGACACAAGCAGGTTATAGGTATGCATTAACATCCTGTTGGTTAAACTGTTGCGCTCTTGTTTCTCCTATTTCTCTGCTCCAGGAGAAGCCCGTATGAAGAGAAGAGCATTACTCGACCCTTGTCCTCCACTTCACACAAACAGGCACCCAGACAAGATGCCAGAAGGGTTAGTTCATCACCATTTTGTCAATTGCATCTTTGGACTTCCCCACCACATTACTCCTAAAATTTAGCAAATGGGGTAGTTATATTTATTAGTTACTGCAAGATAGGTCTGATTAGACACTGAAATGACAGTAAACCTACGCTCTAAAAACAATCTAGGGCAGCTTATGTTCATAAAACACAAGTCTGTTGATTAAACTATTTTTTACTTATAAGGTTTGCAGAATTAGGTTGACCTAACCATTTTTTTTTCTTTTTCTTTTGTATAAGAAAAGGAACCGGTTGACGAGGGAAAAAAGATGATAAATTTTATTTTTCAGTTTAATGATACCAGCTTCAGTAGTCAACAATACTTTATTCTTTAATGTGGGCCAGTTTGGAAATTCTTACATTAATTTCCCAACGGAGTTCGAGGAAATTCCTTGCTCTCAGAAGCTTGTGGTTCACCGAAATTATTCATTATGTTTGCGATGAGTTACATATATATGACTGTAACCTAAACTTAAACAAAAATGCTGCCACTAATTTCTACAGGTGGCTATTAGTACTTAAGCATGTATTTGAGAAAAGATGCTCTTTAATGAAACCTAAGATGTTGTGTTTATGCTTTGTAGCAGTTTCAAAGAGACCTTGATCAAGCTTTCTTGCTATGAGTGTAATTTTGGTTTCTTTTCACTTATATATGACAACTTTTACAGTTTTTGTTATAAAGACCTGTAAATATGAGCAAGTTGGACATAACAAGCAAAACTCCCATCTGAGCAGTGCAAGAGAACGTGACATCATCGCGCCTCTTGGGACGAGGCTTAACAAGTTGTTCTGGCAGCTGTTAAGAAACTTTAGACGAACTTTAAAGAAGTTTGCTTTTTGGGCTTACTGCCACAAAGCTCTCTCCTGAAGGAAGGATTTGTGGCATAAAGGTGTTATGAAGTCACATGAGGTAGCACCCAAACTCAGAGTTGCTCTGCAGGCTGCAGTGAAATCCAGCTGCAGACTTTATTTTTTTATATTATATATATATATATATATATATATATATATATATATATATATATATAT
>JAOWBL010000023.1:9338714-9350534 GCA_028564865.1 Zenarchopterus dispar
TAAACACAGTTATTAGTACCTTGTCATGGGTATTTATTCCTCTGTATGTATTTGGGTATATTTGGCCAGTAACCCAATGCAAGTTTAACCTAACTTTGGCATCTATCTGAGGTGCATGTTTGAGATTTGAATAATGTGTATTTTGCATTTAAAAAAAAAGCATACATTTTTAGGTAAAACTGATGAGGGAAACATGAAATGTCGTATCATTTCCACTGATGCCACATGTTAGTTACATGGGAAACAGTTCAGGAAAGCCACAGGGGAAAAAACTGGGAAAGACACAATGGAAACAAAAGGAAATGGAGTAGAACTGCAGTTTATTTATTCCCCCTATATGGTCTGAAGAGTCCACTGAAGCTTTCTATTACACCTCTGATGTATTTTCCATGTACTGAGATTACAATGATGGTCTGAAAATGTGGCCTTAGTGAAGAGTGATTTAAGTAGAAAGTGCATAAATTGAAAGAGAGATCACTGGAATATGTGTATTTAGTGCTCTTATGCTCAAATTCTCCAAGCAACTAGAAATAATTGCCAGCTATGCTCACATGCTTTCAGCCATGGCGTTGACAAATGCTGAACGTGCCTCTATTAACTTTTGTACATTATGCAATTTACTCCACTTGTGGGTTTTCCCCTCTGGAAGAATTTCAGTCACTTTGGTGATTTCTTTTCATATTTTCAGTTTGTTCTTGCATTAGTGTAAACCAGCTGATTGCAGCTGTTTAAACAGGCAGTGGACTGTGGTGGTTCTAAGACATTTATTCTCTGTGCGAGACAAATTTTCACCAAAATACCAACAGCTTTCCCTGCACTAACATCTTTGAGTAAACCTCTGCTAGGCAAAATGCTCAAAAATGCTGTTTGTTGAAAATAGGTTGCTTAAGTCCTTTATTTATGAAAATCAGTTGTTGAAAATAGACTTTAAAGATAATTATACTTAAGGTTCCATTCATAGGCTTTAAGTAAAACAGTAGAGTATGAGACCTTACGCTGTTTAAAAAGAAAGCTTTGAACATATTCTGTGTAGACAAAGATTTACTCTTGTTTATACTGTTTGGCAGAAGAGTATGGGTCCAGGGCATGCTTCTCTTCACCTACTGTCCTGTAACTCTCTCATCTCATTATAAGAAATCCCAGTGACATCACTTCCCTTTAATGCCTAAAGTATATTTGAAAATTTACCAAGATTTAGAGTCTTATTAATTCCATATGTCATCCAGGTGGTGACAGATTAACAAATATCTCAGGTTTCGCACCAGGCCAATTCTTTTGCTTATCTGTCGATTGTATTATTCTGTGGTCTTTTTTATTTGAAAAGACTGTAAAAAGATGTGTTCTGAGTATACCTGGCATCTCTCACACACTGACATGTGGTATGAGCTCCAGCTCACCTGTGACGATGAGTCAGGATGATTTAGTGCAGATTGCATTTTTCCAATCCAACAATGTGTTGTAGCTGAGAAACTTCAGGGCAATGCTGCCATTCCTTTGAGTCACTTATCCTAAACATATGTGCTTGCTTATTGGGTATTTCTGGAAAACGCCTTGCAGGAGTATGGAAAGTCCTTATAATCCTGAAGCAAACTCTGAAAGTACTTAGTATTAAGACAACTGAGCTTTTCTTTGGAAAATCATTTATATGGTGACTGATGAGTCAGTTTTAGATCACCATAGGCCCAAGGCCGGTGATTACAGAAGAAAATAACAGACTGATTAAAACACACAGCTTTTATTTCAGACTTTGTGTGTTCTTGCCACCATCAAGATTTTGCTTTGGTACCTAACCTGAGGGATAGTTGTCAGCAAGCTATTAGATGAGTGTCTTAGTGTCAAGCAGTCATGCTCTAATGGTCGCAATCTCCCAACTGGAGATCAGACCCCTTTGCTTTCTGATGCCATATTGATGCAGTCTCTCTAATCTAAGAATCCTCTGGGATGGAGCTTGAGTTCTGAGCCTGTGATTTAGAAGGCCATGGCCCATCTTATCTGATCACTTTTGAAAGCTAAAAAAGAAGTAACCTGGTGAGTTTCAGTAGTGAAAGGGAGACTAGTTCTGCAGTTGGATGTGAAAATAGTGCTTCAGGCAGGGAGACATACGGGATCGCTGTGCTTTATAATAATAAAGTTACTACAACTATTTCAAGCATGTTTGTACTATGTTTTTGATCCATTTGTATTTTCAAATTTATTGTATACTGTGGAAATATATGCATGCCAGCACATTCGCTCTCTCTGTTTATATGTTCTCTATTGACCTGGACCATCTTGGCCAGATTATTGCAAAAAGTGGATATGGATACCGGAAACAATCTTCAGTCAACTTCTCGATATGGATGACTGAGGCCAAGGAAGACTGCGACCTGAATTCATTAATTTATCTCACCAGGATTATAACAGCAATATATAAATCTCAGTTGGACTAGATGAACACAGTCAAGTGGAATCAAAGAGGAGAAAATGATGGCAGCTCAAACGTTCAAACTACCAGAATGTAACATAGCACATGTTCAGAACAGCTATTAATCTCTTGGGATCCAGCAAGCAAATGACAACAATAAAGAGGCTGTAAGAAAGTGATCTACATCAGTGTACCTGCAAAGAGCGATTCAGATCCTGAGGAACCTGCTGAATGGGAAGAACAATGGCCTAGTGCCAAACAAGTTGTGCCACCATGAATGATATACCCTACCTTGTAAAATAACCCGGCCACAGGAGGAGATGGAAGCCACTGATGTCAAGATGAGAAAGCTCCTCAGAATGCATAAAGAGTTTCACCCCAGATCTGGTGACACTGTATACATCTGTGAAGAAGGGACATCAGGAATTGCTGAGCATCAAAGCCAACATCCTGGATGAGATCAGAAAGAGCCAGAAGTCCATCCATAAGATAACCCCTAACTCTACTTAGTTAATATCGCAGGCAGCAGAAACCCAGTGAGGAGGAGGAAGAGGATGATGAGGTGGAACCATCATGGAAGGACCTCTTGTAGGGGGAACATCTTGTAAGCAAATTAGTCAGGCTGATTGAAGGTATTGACCTTTACATAACATGTACCACTGGCAGAACAAAAAAAGTGGCAGCTACCAAGAACTTATACCAGTGGCCGGAAAAGGCTGAAAAAGGTCTGAAGAACAGTGCTCAAGTACTATAGACAACAGACTCTGAGCACGACAGCAATGCCTCAAATCTGCCCTGAATGTTTTAGGTGTTTGTCTGCTCCAGCACACTGGATTCAAATAAATTAATCACTATCAGCTTGTCACCAAGGTCTGCACCAGTCTGCTAATGACCCACTTATTTTAATTGAGTGTTTTAGAGCATGAAAACACGTAGAGTACAGCAACATTTGTGGTAGGTACAGGTCAGAAATCTTAAAGTCAAGATGTGAGAAATGGTAGCGGAGAGGACAGTAGAATAATCTGGATTTTCAGAATCCAGACTGAAGCTGGTGATGACAAACCATCTGGACATTGTAGTGGTTGATAAACTCCAGAAAAAAGCAGTGGTGATAGATGTAGAAATCCCAAGCAACAGCAACATCAGGAAGGAATACAAGAAACAGGAAAAACACCAAAGGTTGAAAAAGGAAATACAAAAGATGTGGAAAGTGAAGGCAGCAGTGGTCCACTGGTAATTCAGGAACTTGGCAGTATAAATCCCAAACTGAGAGCTGATTTTGGAAGCAACATCAGAGATCTCTGTCCAAAAGCTCAAACTCCCAGGAAGAGCTAAAACATCTCGAATAACCCCCAAGCTGTACATATATGTATGTATACACACATAGATTAAATTGTCAGCATAGTTTTGTATCCAGGCTTATTATCTGAGCAGACTGCAGTAAATTAACTTCTTGTTGGAGTGTGGAAATGGCATCTGGCTGCTCTTCAGTAGATAGCACAGTGCTGCGTACTGACTGTCCTAGAATATCTGTTTATACAGAAGATGAAAGAAACACCATGACATTGTACATCTCAGGCGAGATAAAGGAGATGCATAAATGTGGCTGCACTTTGTAGAGCCCAAACAGTTAGTGGACAATTCGTGGACACATCTCCCTGCGGAAAAAGGCCTTGACCCCACACCCACTTTTGAGAGCAAAGAAAGCAACTGTTCCCGTATTCTCATCACATTCCTTCTCCCATTCCCCCTGCTTCCCTCCCTACAGTATCTCTCATCCTCTCAAAAGCGAAGTGTCTTAAAACATGGCATCTTACAGCGCTCACTACAACTCAGAAGAACAGAAAGAGAAAAAAAGCTTTACCACCCAGTCAGGCTGATTGAAGGTGTCTCAGAAGCCTTAGGTGTACGACATTCCTCGTCCTCCTTCCTTCACTGACACCTTTATAAACAAGTTTCAAACACCCCTGATCTAGTTTGACAAACTTTCTCCAAAGAGCATTTGAAGAGAGGATGAGAAAGTGACACCCCCACATGAGCTTTTTTTTTTTTTTTTTTAAAGGCACCGGCAGAATCAGGTCTCTACTTTTTTTTTGCTTTTCAATCACTGCCATCTCTCTTTCCCATTTTTTCCCCCTGTCTTTTTTTTCACTCCTCTAACTTCTCTTCTATGCTGACAGGTCTCCTGTGGTCCCCTCAATTGTACTAGAAGTGGTGGTAAATCGAGAAAAAAAGGCGGAAAAGAAAGAGCAGAATATTCAACAAAGCTTTGTCGTAGATACAGTGAATAAATTGTGCTCAGTTGCAGTAATGAGAAGAAGCATCTAGAAGGCAATTTATGCATTTTATTGGACTTTTATTTTTAACAAGGCTCCAAACTTAAAAGGAATTGCTGACTTCTGAACAAAACATGGGCTCTTTAAGTCCCAAGGAAATACCCAAATTGTTCTTTAATGACTTTATTGTATTAATATATATATGCTCTTATTCTATACTGCAGTTGAATAATTTCTCATTCAAATGGAACATTTACTTCCATTTCACATTTACTAAGCCCAGTCAAACCCCGCTGAACATCTTTAATGACTATGCCAAGTAATGCTTTAGGAATTTTCTGCTTAATGATTTTGATGACTATAACAAGAGCTCGCTTCAGGATGTTGTTAACCACTGGCACATTCACACACAAACAAGCACATTTTCAAAGGAAAAACTTTGACAGTGACTAAACATGAGCAGTGACATCAAAGCACATGGCCAGTCATCTTTCTGTCAAAGGTTTTCTTTGTGTCTGCATGCGTTATGTTGTTTGTGAGGGGAAACATCTTGTAAGCAAATTAATTAGAGGCGGTAGCTTTAAAAAAAAAAAAGGAAAAAGAACAACTGGAAAAATAAGTTTTCTAAAGATCAAAACAAAACACAAGAAGAAAGGAAGGTATCAAAATAGCTGTTGTAAAAATATACTATAGCAAAGCCGTGTCAAGATACCAGGAAATTGACATAGTCTAGGCCATATGAATATTGCTGGCTGAGGCACCCTAAAAAGGTGTCCTAGTATTGGGTGCAAGGGGAAAAAAAAAACAAAAAACTACTATCCAAATGTTTAAGGGGTCGTATTTCTTTTTTCGCAGTGTTATGGAGCTTTTTGTGGATGTACAAGGTCTGTAGTATTAAAAAGCAAAAGAATTACTATTATTAATTACACTTTATATGTGAAATGATTCTTGTATTTGTGACAATGCAAAAAAAAGTCTTTAATCTATTAGTTAATGATCAGTTAATGTGTATCACCTTTGACACAGGCGTATTTGTATTGTTTGGGTTATCAAAAAATGACCCTGAGAATAACGGTCTCACAAATCACAAGTCTTATTTAACATAAGCATTCTTAACTCTCTAAAAGATAATTTACTCCAAGTTTGAGGAGAATATAAGACTAGGAATCAGAGGCTAACTAGTATCATGGTGGAAATGTGGAGTTTGCTATCCCATTATAGATTAAACTGAACCTAACAGTTCTATTGCACCTATGCAACGGTGCATTGCCAAAATAAAGTTCCTTATATGTGTCTGTTTAGAAGATTTTAGTGTCTCGTTTTACATATTTCTTTCTATACAAGGTCAATTTTACAAGTTATAACATGTAAATAAGAACATTTTGGAGTTGCAGGAAGTTTAATTTGTCACTTATGCTAGGTGTAGCAATCTAATTCCTGCAAATATGTTAAGCTAAGCTAGCAGGGGCTTTGTCTGACAGTGTTATCTGATGTGCAGAGGAGGTAATGGTATGTGCATTCTTATTCTGGAGTTGACGGCAAATAAGCTACTTCCCAAAATGTTGATGTATCCCTTTAAAATAAGCAAAGCTGAAAGCAACACTGAAAATAAATTAAGTCATAATTCCTTCGTAACATGTTGTATCAATAAACTTTGGGCTTCTCTGTGTTGTAACACTTTAGAAATAACCTGTTGTTTCTATTCACTACAAAAATAGCATTGCTAGTAAAGGCATATTCAATAAGAAATGGGTAAACAGAATCCAAAGCTTCCAAGTGGAAAAGAAAAGAAAAAAGAATATTACCAGAATACAAAAGATTAAACAGTGTACTGGTTTAAAATTATTAGCTCATTTCTTGATGAGCTTTTTTTTAAATTTCAAAGCAAATTGAAAATACAAAAGACTTTTAACGTCCCACTTTCCTTGTACAGTGAACTGAAAATGAGTTGGAACACATGGAGATAAAAATGGGGAGCCTGAATGTGGTGATGTAATAGCACCCTGCACTGAAAAAGCTATTTTCAAAGCTAAGCTGTTCCAAATGAAGGGATATAGTTGCGTCTTGTTTTTGGGTTGATAGTTACATCCAAATATATGCTCTAACGTAAAGTCATAATATGTTCAGTTTCAGTATTAGTGTCTCAGCATCTCATTTTATTTTTACAAGTTCTTACGTTCAAATTTATATAACTCTCTTATACTGTCCATGAATAATCTTTTCCAAAATGTGTTGCATGAATTGAGCTAAATCAAAGAGCTGTTAAAGGGCTGTAGATAGTGTAGTTAATGCTTTGCATAAAATTTGGCTTCCTTTGTTCTCAGACTGACATGAAGATCAAAGTGTTGGAAGCGAAGCACCAGGAGGAGAAACTGAAGATGCAGCAGAGACACGATGCAGATGTTCAGAAGGTAAAAATGAAAACTTTGAAGTGCTGAGATCTCTGCAGATGCCACCTAACCTTGCACCTGGACACTTCTCCATTGTTATTGTGTTGTTTGGAAGTAACAGACATGAGAGACTGTAGACTGAACTGTGTCATTTTTGTCGACTCAAGGGGCCACAAAGGAAACACGCATTCTGTAAACCCAAACTTTGTCTAAGCTTAAGTATAACTGCTGCATTACCTGAAGTTAAATCCTCAATTATATATAAATGAACTATAAATAAATATTTAGCCATGCTGCAATACCCACCACTGATCCTGATTCCATTTGGTGTCTAATGAAAAGTAAGAGAATACTTCTTATTACCCCATAAAATAATAATCTGTTCAAAGCTCTTTGTCAGTGGTAAAAGCAGCAGTAAAGGTGGTTTATTTCACAAGAGGTGCCCATCAGTTAGTCGGAGTATCAAACACCTGGGACCTGTCACATACTCGCTGTGACTTTCCTTTGCTGCCACAGGAGCTTTTATTTAAACAGAGAAAAACAATCCAATTTTCTCTCTACTTTAAGATGGCCGTTGCATCTTTGTGTTTGACAAAAAGCAGGATGACAGCTTACTCTCTTTGACTCTTTTTCTCTGTAATTGCATGCAGATTGTGAGTTGTGTTTGATTTAATTTCTGTGGAATTTTATCCCAAATCCACTCGTATGTCTTCAAGGGGAAGTTATTTGAGGGATGCACTGATGAGCCTAACGGAGGGTGGTCCAGCCAGATTTGGGCTTAATTAGTTTACCTGAAGTTGAGAGGTTAATGAAAGGACAACCCACAGTATCACACGTTAATGATTGCGGATTGGCTCAAGTGAAGGAGCTCACGTTTTCCTTCAACATGGATGTGATCAGCATTTAACAAAATATCACAGGGCACACTTGGAAAAGAGAAGCTCTCCACTGAACATGAGTTTTAAATTCTGTTGCGATTATTTATTTACTTTCAGTCTAAGCAGTAAAGCTGCTTTTCTCCAGCAAAACGTGGTAGGCAGCAAAAATGTAAGTCCTACAGGCATCAAACTTGGTCCTCAAATACCTGGTCAGTGAAGTGACTAGTGCAAGTGAAATGAACATATTGGCCCTTAGGTGGCGCTATAATCAGCTGGTTTAAGTTTTTGCTCTTATGTCAAGGATCATATGAACTAGAAGAAGAAAACTGCACCTATCTTTTCTTTTTTTCCATTTTCAAAAACTAAAACTGAATTCTTCCTAGCCAGTTGATTCACTTCTTAGTGTACATTTAGCATGTTTCCACTAGCAGGAGTTCTGGGGAGATTTATCGTGGATCGTTGGCGCATGTCTCCATTACCAGGAACTGCCATGCAAAAGTGGCTTTCGGGAACTTTTACAGGGTGAAAAACGTTCCTGTAGTAGAAGTACTCAGGTTAGCCAACAGGAACCTCCTGGCAGGGGGTTTCTGCTGATCTGTGTTTCTAAATGACATTTAGCACTCTCATGTGGACATAAATATTACGTCCTATTACATCATGTAGAGGTTTTTTGTTTTTTTTGTAGATACACTTCAAAGTTATGCACCAATCAAATTTGATTGATGACACAAAAACCAATATCTTAGTGCGTTGTCAAACCAACCTCAGGGCTCATGTCCACTGGAGATGAGCGATTTCATAGTCAGATCTCCTCCCCCATTTGATCGGGTGGAGGCAATTAATAATATTTCAATATTTCGGCTTCATCCAGGTTTTAACTTTCCTATTTTGATGTAATGAATCGATACTAAAAAGAAAAATTTAACCAGAAAGCCACAGAGAGTAATGTCAACTTTGATTGGATAACTGCCTTGCGATGGAAGCCCTCAATTGCATAAAGTTGAGCTAAGCGAAGCTCAACTTTTTGATGCCCTGCCCGGACACGCTGCCTTCCCAAGATCCATTGCGTAGGCGAAAAACAAGCCTTTTTGCATTCCATAGAAAATGAATGGGATGTGTGCAATGCACATGATTTGTCACTTGAAATCGTGTGCCGTTGACATCCCCCCATCAAACTTTTCATGTCCTCATATTCCCATTGAAGCATATAAAATCATGCACAAATCCAGCTGTAGGGGGCATCACAATTGCTTCATGGCAGTTCAGTGAGACGTAAAGAAACTTTGGTAGTATTGTACTTGGACTCATTTGACGTCGTATCCTCAGGTTTTACTTCAAGTGAAAGTAAAACAAAATACTCTGAGAGTGATCAACTGATTTCCACAAAATTTGGGGCAATTCATTTTAAAACTATGCTGACACAAAATACTTCTTCAGATTTTTCCATTTCTTAAATAATTTCAAAGTTACAAACCAAATACATTTGTAGGTTTGGATCAAAGTTGCTTTTTGGCCTTTATGTGATGATGCAATTATCAATATTAACTACACAGTGCTGCTCAGAGCCTGATGACCACTGCTTGTGGTTGTATTCCTTTTTCTATCTGAAGTTTAGTTTGCTTTACTTCATTTATTGGTTAAAACTGTGGCCAGCTGGCTGGATTCCCCCTGCATTAGGATCTCAAATAAATATCTATAATGGGCGCCCTAAAAGCTTTCATTTCCAACAGTCGAGTACACTCTCTTTGGACCCAACACTGCGCCATAGCCTTGTTAGATGGACCCCAAAAAGACGATCTCTTTGGGATAGTGAAAAGGAAAAAAATGGATGTGCTCAAATATTTGGTGAACTTTGCTCCAGTCGCCCAATCGTCCTTTCATCTCCCCGTCCCATTCCCACAGGGATGATGACAGGCTTGGCTAATAAGTAGCTTCATCAGCTTCTGGAGTAGAACAAAGAAAAAAAAAATCTTTTGTTTTTCAACCCATTCAGCTTGAAAAACAGAGCAAATATTTTTTGGAAAAATCTATTCAGTCATGTTAATTACATGGCAAATACTTTGGTATTATGTTTAAATTGAGCTCTAATCTTAAAAAAAAAAAAGAAAAGAAAATCCTCACCAAGACAATCTCAGATGAACGGCAACACAAGATATAGCACACTGTGTTATCATATACTGCACAAGAGCAAAAAAACTGGGCATTTCAAAAAAATAAAAAATAAATAAATTAATTAATTAATCAAGGTTATTTAACTTGGCTGCTACATACTCTCTTGATTCCTTTGCATATGTTGAGTCATGTATGCGTATTGTGTAACTGAGCAGTTGAGCGTGCTAGGCCGCCTTTTTATACCGCAGCTTCAACTCTCCATGGCCTAATTTAACTAATTACACACAGATGGCAGTACCAAGTGGATCCAGTTATCATCGTCTCGGCACAGGTGGTTCACTCAGTTGCCATTTCACTCATTTTGCTTGTAGTCGTGTAAGGAATAGACATGCACGTGAAGGATGAAGCCTCCTCAGGTTATAGAGTGAATTTCCACGTTGATTTTCTTAGATAACCCCGTCTTTGACTGAAGTAAACTTGAGACAAACTTCTGTTACAGTTTATCATCTAATGAAATACCATCCTTTTAAAATATTTGTTCGTCAAATTTTTATGATGAATGATTCAAATCCTGGCTGGAGCTGGAAGTTGTGTCTGTGTGGAGTTTGCATGTTCTCCCTCTGCCTGCGTGGGTTTTTTTCTTGGTTCTCCGGTTTCCTCCAAAGTCCAAAAACACATCTGCCAGGCTAAGGGTAATTCAAAGTTGCCTATGTGAGTGAGTGGGAGCATGACTCCTTGTTCATCTGCAGGTACATACAGCCCTATGATGGACTGGTGACCTGTCCAAGGTGTACTCTGGCTGGGAACAGAGCTGGGATAGACTCTTGCAGATCAATGTTACCCTCAAAAGGAGGAAGTGGAGCAGACTTTACTTCATGAGGAAGCTTAGGTCCTTCAGTGTTTCCAGCAAGATGTTGTATGTCTTCTATTAGTCTGTTGTGGAGAGGACAATCTCATCTGCAGTCATCTGCTGGGGGAGCAGCATCAGACCCAGTGACTAAAACAAAGAAGACTGGTTCTGTTCTAAGGGCCTGTGGAGCTGATATTGTAAAGGATACTTCATAAACAAAAGAAGATCACGGACACTCATGATCATCCTCTTCACAACACAGTGATTCAACAAGAATCTTCAGTTAGGCTGCATTCACGCTGCAGGCAAAAGTGACTCAAATCCATTTTTGGTTTTTGTTTCTTTTTTTTTTTGTTGTTTGTTTTTTGCCAATATCTTATTTTCTTTTGGCCGTCTGAACGGCTCAATGATACGAAATCTTTTTTTTTCTTTTACATCAGACTTGGGTGACTTTAATATACGATACTAAATCAGATACATATGTTTTCCAATGTGACTTTAAGTCACATTTCATCCGTCTTTGACGTCACTTTTGTGTGATTAATGTCATAATTCTGTACTGAGGGAATTTTTTGGATTAAATCTGCTTCAGTAAAGCCAGTCACTGGCACAGTCCACTAGTCCTGGCTCCGATCCCCCATCCACACATGTCTCTCTACAGATGTGAAAGCCGTCGCTCCACACATGACCAATATTACAAATTTTGCTCTCCTCACCTTTGCCGAGGTCCACGGCACTGAAGTCATTCCACCCCATATCCACTTTCTGTCCCTAGTCTGTCTCTTAAAAAAAGCCAAGATGGTTTAGTTCCTCAGTGAATTATTTGGTGTGCGTGTATGTATGTGTGTGTGTGTGTGTGTGTATATATATATATATATATATATATATATATATATATATATATATATAT
>JAOWBL010000023.1:9350634-9388778 GCA_028564865.1 Zenarchopterus dispar
TGTGTGTGTGTGTGTGTGTGTGTATATATATATATATATATATATATATATATATATATATATATATATATATAGATGGATAGATATTTTTTTAGCAAATGTGTTACCATTTAAAAGGGAAATAAACAGGCTTTCCAGTGGTATAAGATTTATTGCCATAAAGCATTGTTACAACAAAGAAATAATCTACCAAAGACAATTTTCCCTATTTTTTGTTCTATGTTCAGCTTCTATTTGTTTCATTTAAAATTTCCTCCAAATAACCTTTAATCCATTTTCACTTAACATGCGCATTAGATGTGGACAGAGAAATATTCAGGATTTGCATTAGCTCGTAAGTTAAATTTCGCCAGTGAATTTTTCTTGATGAGCTTGATTATGACTTTTTATTTTGATTTCGTATAATAAATACATGATCTTAAAATTAAGGAAATTTAAAGTGCCTCCTTTAGGCTCTAAAGTCTGCAACAAATTCACATCCTCATCAATTAAAACTGAATATTCCTTTGGCAGAATGAGCTGAAAACAATTCTTTTGTGCTTTAGATTTTGGATCGTAAAAATCTTGAGATTGAAGAGATGAAGAGCCTGTACCGAACCAAGCAGAAGGAATCAGAGGAGATTATCCAAAAGATGGAGAAGAAAGGTGAGAGGTCACATGATTGCAGCGCTAACTGGAAGGATGTTTATAGTTCTGTCTATCAACACTCAGAGCAAAAAGCCCAAGAAGATACAATTCCACGAGAGACAGCAGTGGTGTGGAGTGATGTTTTCCAGCTGTACCACTCAATCTAAAGTTTAATCACGTAATGAGCACCTTTTTTCCCCCCATGTATAGGCTTCCTTTTATCCCCATCTGTGTCATTCTCTTTTCTCATGTACTTATTCATCTGTCTTCAAAAGTGTTTCATCAAAAACACTGACTTGGCAGAGGAAGGCAGCTCTTGTCATTTTATAGAAGCAAAATCTTTTTTGACGGCGCATCAACGCACACAAGTGCATGTCCGCCTGTTCGTGTACATCTGCTCATACCCCCAGGCAAGGCCTAAATGCTCTTTACGTGTTTGTGTCTACACTCTCCCACAGTTCAAAGTGTGCTGCGCGAATCCCAGGTCATCTGTGAGAGCAAAGAGAAGCAGATAGTGGAGCTGAAGAAGATGTCCGATCAGAGCGCTGACTCTTTTAAGAACGAGTGGGAAAAGAAGGTACGCCCAAAAAAAGAAAAATAAACCTTTAGCCTGAACGTAACCCCGAGCAAGATTAAGATTTGTATGGCGTGAGACGAGCAGTTTGCTGCAAAGAGCTAGTGGGAAAAAGTAATTAATTCCATCGTGTGGTGCTGAAGCCCGTGTGAGCGCTGTTTTTCAGTGTGTGTTTCAGTTTGACTACTCAAAGTTAGCTGAGCTGTTAGTGCTAAATGAAATCTTTATAAAAACAGCGCTCTTCACGGTCATTTAGCATGTGGTGAGCAACAGTGTGGAACAGATTTCCTCAGATGTCAAAAGAAGAAGGAAAAAGGCATGTAACCATAAAAATAACATTTAGTCCCCTTGATTAGCAAAATGTTACAAGTTTTTATTAAATGAATTTTGTTAATTCTTAAATCATGGGTCATTTTCCAAGGAATGTCATACACCTTACAGACAAGAAAGCGGTTAGATCTGGAAGGTTTAGCCAATTAATTATTATTATGCACACTTTTTTTTGTTATTCCAAGTCTAATCACAAGTCAGTTGTGATGATATTTAAGTTGAGTCTAAACCCACCTAATCCAGAAATGACCACGAACCACAGTTATGTGCGGCTGTGGTCATTGCTCCTCTGTGCTGTGGTCAAGCTGTTGGACAGATGTGGCACTTGGAATCTTCTTTTTGTCTTTTTTTTTTCAGATGAAGCAGTTTAATTTCTGAATCAACTTTTACCTATTAACTTCTAGAAGTCTTGATTTTTCTCTCCCGTGCTCCAGCTGACCACAGCACATAAATGCAAATATTTTTCCGGAGATTGTATGCTTACAAGATCTTCTGACCTATTTTTGTTTCCGAGAAGCTGCTCATGTATTCAAACTATCATGTTCGAGCCAGCCTTTAAAAATATAATAATGAAATTCATCAGTTCTGTATTGTCTTAGGACTGCTGACAAATTTTGATCATTTTTTACATTCACAGCTCTCTCTTTGTGTTTTAGATGCCTTTGTCACTCCCGTACTCTGTTTTTACTTTTGAATTTTTGAATGGCATGAAAAATTCCTCAATGATAGCCCCGGGTGTGTGTTTATTTGCAGGGCTGTAGTCATCAAAGCTTTTCAATAGCAAAGAAAATACCACTCTGAAGGCTGTGCCATTGTTTGACTGTAACAATAAGCTTATATAAGCAGACCTCTTCATCATAGCGCTGGTGAAAAAACAGTGGCATAGTCATATTGTTGGACAAAGTTTGAAAAAGACCACAGAGGTGAGACCACAGAGTAGTACAAGCATTCTGTTAAGTATATGTCCAAGAGTCAAGTAAAAAGAAGGAGGTGATACAAAGTTGTGACAGTAAGAAAGATCTGGGACTGATATAGGGTTATGTATTATACATCCAGTTGCATGCTGCCGTGGCAGAGATGGAGCAGGAAAAGTCTGAGCTGCAGAAGAAACACACGGAGAGTATCCAGGAGCTGCTGGAGGACACCAACCACAGACTGGCTGAGATGGAGTCTGAGAACAATGCTCGGGCACAGGCCGCTGTGAGTACAGTAAAAAACCATGCGTGAGCGTGTCTGTACTTGTGTTCAGTGCTGGTACTAAAATAGATCCATGCACTTATTCTGTGCTGCTTTGCAGTGAACTTTAACCCAAATAATATCGTGATCAAAGTAGGTAATAATTACGACATGTGGCCAAGGCTTTTGTAGTCAAGCTATTCTAGAAAGGTAACACCAGAATATACAATTATGTTGGAGTTTTTGCTGCATTTTGAAACACCAAATGGGCTACACATTGAGCAGTCATGAAATGTTTGCAGACAGGTGCAAAGCAATCAGGAATAGGACAGCAAATAAGATGAGTTTATATATATATATAGATAGATGAAATTGTGGTTAGTGTTTGCATTAAATAGTGGAGAGAAACCTGGAACAGGTGTTCTGCAGAGTTCTACATGCCTGCTGAGAAATGGAGAAAAGCATCCTCCCTCACGCAACCACAGACAAATACAAAAACTACCTGTGACACCTTTTAAAACCGCAACTTACCTGAATTATGAAATGAGTACTCTGAAAGCAACTCACGTAAACAACTTAATCTGATTATTTCACTTAGCATAAGGTCAACAATTATGCTTCTTATAATGTGTAAATGTTCCTATGAACTGTCTGTGACTACTGGACTAAACTGCCGAAAAAGAAATACATTTACTATAACATATTCAACTAATACTACTCGTAAGTACTAGCTTTTGTGCAGAAAATCCTTTCTTATTTGTGCAGTATTACAACATCTGTTGTTAACAAGCACTTCAATCCCTTGACCTTTACTTTTCCCTTCTAACTGCAATCTTTGTTTTTGTTTTTGTCACACCATTGTGTTGGTAATTTTACCTTGGGCTTCACATGTGCTGGTACATTTGAACATTGAATTCATAAATCAGAATTTCTTCGTGTGGGTTGACAATAATTCAGTTCACTTCAATCATACCTTATTAATACTTGAAGGGTATGAGGGGTGTTTCTGTGCCTAAGTGTGTTTGTGTGTGTGCACGTACCGCTTAGGGTGAAATGTATACATAAGCCACACATATAATAATGATAATAATAATAATGATAAAAACAGTGACGTAGCTCGCTCCGTGGCTGAAATGAAAGGACACATCCTCTAACCTCTGGGTGAGAATGACTGCGATATCACACATCTGTCATCTCTGTAAAGGTCTTTAATCCAAGTCTATATTAAATCTTGCTCATGGCTATGATTTTGCTCAAAGATTTGTGAACACACACACACACACCTCCCTCCCATAGCTGCTTTGTCTTTGATGTTAAATGAAAAGACACTGCTTTCGAATAAAAATGTGCACTTTTTATTACTTTGTTTCATCAACACCAGAGGCCATTCAAAAGCAGTTTTATTATTAGCAATGTTATCTGTATCAGCATTCAAGGGTGTCCATACAGGTCACACGTGCGCACGTATTGCTTCTGGCCTTAATCTGTCGACAGGCCTACATTTAAGACGCATCAAGCGCTGGATGGGGCCGGGCTCTCTGTAGGGCTCCTTTTTTAATAATTAAACACAGACAAGGTCCAAGAAAATGAAAAGAGCCCTTTGTCACTGGATATTATCTGTTGTGTGATGGGCTGCTCTGCAGACTTTATTTCTGAACTACAACAGCACATTTTAGTCAATGGCCATAGCTCTTCTCTACGGGCATTGAGTAATAATGATTCTTACTGCTTCCCTGAGTTATGCGAGTTTTCCGATATCCAACTGAAAAGTAGGGAAGAAAACAAACACCATGGAGCTTCCCATCTGACTTTCTGAGTTGCATTCCCAACACCAGGGGACATTCCAGGTGAAACTTAACTCAGAAATTTCTGCTTTCAAATTCATATGCAGTGCACCAACAACCACACACAGCTGCAACAGCTTTATTCCCCTTACATTTTCCTTATTTTTTAAATTCTCACATACAGGAAAAAAAAAAGCTCTTTTTTTTTTTTTTTCCTATCTCAGTATGGCTTTGCAGCCAAGTAAAAAATTAGAATTCGGTGTATGTGGCGTTTGCCTGTAGAAGTCACGTAGTTCCTTATTTAGCATTTATGGCAGGGTAGTAAGATCCAATCACAAGTTATTAGTTGTGAAAACGCATGTTAATGCCAGACGTGAAGAGACACTATTATCCATCCATGTCCACACCAAATGAGTGTTAAAGGAGATTTCATTAGGCCTTTTTTGATAACTGTGTTTCTTTTAACAGTATATCTGCTTAGAAATAATTGCAGTAATCACTGATTTTGTCATTGTATAATCAATTTCAAGCCTTATCTTTATTTCTAATTTTAAGGAATATTTCTCTGTTCCTGTTTTTGGATTGAGGTTGAATTATTTTCAACTGGAGGGTGGCAGTCAAGAAAAAAATATTTGCATCCACAACATAATAATGAGGAAGAGAGTGGAAGCTTTTCTGACCTGCTCCTTTGTTTTTTTGAGTTGGGGACCCACGGTCTTCACTTGACCTAGTTTATTGTCACTCTTTATCTGTATCTGTACATTAGTGTGAATTAACTTCCTGATCACCGTTCATAGTGAAACGTCATCTCAGACGGTGAACAAGAGAAAAGTAGTAGCAAGAATTGATACAATTCTTCTTGTATTTATTTATTTTTTCCCTGCTCAGTTGGTCTAAGAATGGTGGACCACTTAAAAAGTAGTGTAGATTCCTGTTTTTATTCTGGTACTATATGGTGCTTAAATGCTTGGGGACTTTTTTGTGTAAGCAAACACTCCTTCCTTAAGTTATATTTATGTCAGGTTCATATTCTGCATTATAGTTAAATAACAGTGTTACTGTTACAACCCTGAGTAACAATTATAGCCTGGAATAGTTAGAAATACATTTGTACCTATGCCTCGTTCAGTAGTTGACTAATTGCTAAAATTACATTTTCATATCTCCTTTTCCCTGGAGAATTAATAGTTGATAACTTGACAAAATAGATGAATACATTGTCCTTTGGTTTGATTGGAAAATATCACAAAGAAATAGTTTGACACCTGTTGCTTGAGTCTTTAGTCTCCTCTGTTTCTGGTGGCTTTTTTTCTCCTGCTAGATACTCGATTTTAATCGACATTATGCATTCATGCACACAGCTTGACAGGCCTCGGGAGAAGACTGTTCATCCAGGCTGCCTTCCAGTGCTGGCCTGAGTCCTGAGAGGAAAACTGTGAAGGGACGTCCATCAAAGCAAATGACTTTATAGCCGAAACTTCAAAGACTTTATCCCTAAATCTGCGAGGGGGAGTGTAGCTCATAATGTAGCTTATATAGTCTGCACTTCGCACCAAGTAATTCTCCTTCTAAAACACCTAATTAGTGGACATAATTTGCTCCCACTGAGTGTGTCCAGGTGTGCCCAGTCAAGCCTCAGAATGCAAACGTGCCTCTTCTCATCTCCTGCCAGAGAGCTAAGTGTCAGCACGTGTCCCGGGCAACACAAGCCCCTTGTTCCTTCTCTTAGTGCCCTACACTGCCGAGGCAGAGACAAGAATCTGCTCGCACTCTTTTCAAACACGCTGGTCCCTCCTCCCCCGTCATTCCACCTTCTGTCATCACCAGCCTCTGTCATCATGCAGATCAGCTAGCACGCTCCATCTTTTATCAGCACCCCATCATCGCCTTTATCAACCTGCCCGTACCGCATTCCTTGCTGTCATGTGCATATACAAAGACGTGCATGCAGAGGGACAGTAGGCAGAGAAGGGACTTCTCTTTTCTTCAGAAAGTCCCTGAAGAAGTTGTTGGCCAGACTTTGATAAGTTTCTTAATTGAAAATCGGTATCTGATTTTTGAGTTGACATTTTGAAACCTCCACAGAAACAACTCAGTAGTGTGGGTATAGAGTGGAATATTCTTCATGCTTAACTCATATGATCACTTTGTTTTGAACTTTATACGCTGTCATCACTATGATTAGACTTTAAAATTTAACACAAGATTTATTTAAAGATCTCATTATGTCAGCTTAATTTTTCTTTTATTGCCAATAAAAATGATGACCCCAATAAGGGAAAATGAGAAATAGATGCTTAAAATAGCTTGTTGCCTCTTAAATGAAAAGAGATTTGTAAATCTCATGTGCACATTCAGCTGGAATAGAGCTGAGTTATAGCAGAGGTTTACATAATTTACTTTTCTGGAGTTAATGTACAACATTATTAGAGAAAGATGTTTTAATCGATCATCAGTGTACTTGATGATGTTCATGCTATGTTTATCCTCAGCTTATGTTTTGCCAACAAGATAAAGAAAAACCCCACTGGGGTGAGGTTTTATGGTAAAAAAAGACAAGTCACCATATTGACTGTACTTCAGTACTTTTAACTGCACTATGTTCAAACTTCAAGATGCACAAATAAATCACTTGATCAGCTCTTGTTCTGCTATTCATGCTTTGCAATTTTTTTAGAGAGCAAAAGCAACAAATATTCTAATTGATTTAACATGATCGTAATTAAAAACACCAACTTGTGTTCTGTGTAAGCAGTAATTGCATTTATTTTTTTCCCAATCCCTTTAAACGAGCACCATTTGTGGCCAAGGAGGAAGCCGTATGAGCTGTTTGTCCTCTGCACCCATGACATTTTCTCAGGCCTGCGCCCCCAGTGATTCAAGCTGTTTGGCTCTGTGGTTTTTGTGCATCCTTGTGATCCAGGAACAAACGATGCGTGAGCTGGAGCTACGGGTGAAGTACCAGTCAGCGGAGATCGAGAAGGGCAACGTGCTGCGTCAGAAAGTGACACAGGAGAAGGCCCAGCTGGAGATCCAAATTGCATCCTTCAGCGTTGAGCTGCAGGAGACTAACAGACAGTATGAAGCTGTTTTTCCACATGAAGTGAAGATTAATTAAAAGGATGTGGTGGTTAAAAACAATGAATGCTTTTGGTGTATTGCTAATATAGAAGTCAAGCTTTGAATAAGGGGTTTCATTTGTTTTTAAATACCAGTGAGACGATTTTAGTCATTTTTAAACAACAATTAAAGTCAGAGTGTGAAGACTTGACCATGTGGCTTTTTAACTGTGTGCAGGATTGTGGTGCTGCAGAAGGAGAAAGAGCAGCTGAGTGAGCAGTATGAGAAGACCATACTAAAGCTCCACGCCAAACGTGAGACTGATTTGAACCACTTGACACAGGAGCACGCTCTGTCTACTGCAAAGGTTCATGGTGCCACAAGACATTGACGCAGCTTTTATCACAAACTGCAAATTTTTCTGCTTACTGATACGAGACGCAAAATGTCACTTTCTCTTGAAGGCCGCTGAAGTGATGGAAGACTTGGAGAAGACTGTGGCACAACTGAAACACCAGCTCCAGGAAAGTGAGCATCGAAGACACCAGCAAGTTCGGGTACGATTTGGGCGGCGTGAGCGTAGGCGCGCTGAGGTTTAAAGGGTTTGATCTGAACACAAATCACCTCTGCCACACAATATCATTTCAACTCTGCTTCCTTGCAGGATCAGGAGATAAAGTTTCGCCAGGAGAAAGATGAGCTGCAGATGAGCTGTGAGAAAAAGGTAGCGCTTACTTCCTCAACTAGGAAAACATATCCATCGACTGTAACTTTTGTCATTTCATTAGAACCGGTCTGGGAGAATCATTAGGGCCAGGTGGAGATCAAAGCTTCCAGTCACACGTTTCTTCTGTTTGTGATTGTTTTAGGGAGGTTAGAGTAATTTAATTTCATGATTCTGGAGGGTTATAAAGCAGGAAAAGTTGAGAAATTGAGCCAAATCTACATAATAATTTAGGAAATATTGTAAAAGACTACATACTTTAAAGTGTTACTGAGATACATATTGTCCCTTAAGTGTATCCAGGCGTACACTTAATTGCACATGCATCTTACATATAAGGGACTCTCTTCAAAGACATAGAGGAGCCATAAATGCTGACTACAGAGGCCATTGTTAATTAATCTGAGCTGGACCAGACCAGACTAGGCCAGACTTCCTAGCCAAAGATCAGGTTTAAAGACTGCACTGCACCTGGGTCATCTTCAAAGTGCCACATCTACAATATGTGCCTTGGTGGCAGACTAGCACACTGTGGCCCCTTTAAATGATACACCTGCAAAAACTTAGCAAGCCTGTGTGCTCTTTAGTCAGGGTCAGGGAGAATTTAAATTAAGCCTCCCTCAGTACTTTGGTTTTGATGTCTGTTTCTTATTCTTTCCTTGTAATCAGCCGGTATTTTTCCTGCCCCTCTTTTCTCCCATCTTTCTTCTTGAGAGGTGAAATCAATAAATGAAAGCCTGTTGTTCATTTTCTGCTTTTGTCTGGAACAATTCCTCTTTCAACTCCTTGGGATTTTGAAACGGGGCACACAAAGAAGGCCATGGTGCAGTATTTGGGCATGGGAATGGCCCATATGGCTACCAAAGATCCATGGTGAGAGGCCCTCTTAGCATTCAGATGAACTGAGATGGTACTTTTTGATGTGGTTGTCGAGAGAAGAGACTAGACGTGAGGCGCAAGGTCACAGGCAGGAGAATTTTCTCGACTGATGTTTGATGGTGTCTCTTTTTCCCTCCTCTTCTCTGTCTGTTAGGTGTTGGCGGCTCACAGTGAGGCGGAGAAGGAGAAAATAGAGGCCAAGAGGAAGGTAGCAAAACTAGAGGATGCACTAAGGTACAAAAGACAAAACAAAACGGAAACAAAAAATTTTATCCCTAAATTGAATTTCCAATCTTTGCAATCTTTAGCTCAGAGAGTATCCTGTCGACGGGGAGGTTGACTTATTTTTATAACTCTTTCTTAAAGTTACTCTTATTCAGCCTCTTGCTTGGTCATGTTCTCATTTTGTTTATCCTCACCTCTTCCATCTTTTCTTTGGTCTCTTAGTCATGTCTGCTATGATGTCAGTCGGAGCTCTGTGAGCTACCTTCATCTTATAACCCTCATTTATCAATTTTGTCGATCTGAGAAAGTCTCCAAAACCAATTTGTGGAGCAGGAGTCCAGAGTTATGTTGGGTGGTTTTTGCCAGTAGCTCGGACAGGAGACTGTGAAAGCCAGATGACACTTCCCAAAAATAAATAAATATTCCTTCAAAGAAAATCAAAGATGATATTTTAATGTGTTTATTCAAAAAAGAAAAGAAAAAATTCCTTGGTGCTGCTTGGAATTGGATTTCTAAAAGTGCTGATCGAGGACCCTGAACTGAAGTGAATTCTGAAATGAAACAGTATACAGACTATATTCAGGAGTCTAAAACTTTATAGATGCTTTTTGTGTGGTCCCCCTCCTTTACTGTTTACCAAATGGTTTACATCACGGTCACATGATCAGCATTTATAGCACTGTGTAAATCTGTGTATACCCTGCAGATGTCTGCAGTTAAGTCCTCTTGGTTGAAAGAATGGAATGTAGTCAATACACACACACACACACGCATGTTTAGACAACATGCGTGTGTGTGTGTGTGTGTATCTTTGTACAAATGCAATTATAATCTGATATTTTCAAAGTAATTATTTACTGGATACTGTTTGGACACGTTCTGTACCTTCTGGTACTGAAACATACATTGTTAGAAAGGTAAAATATTTATTTCACAGTTACTGTCGTATATTTGGGCCTTGACTTGGGACTTCAGACTTTATTAGAGAGTTGTTTAGATCTACTGCCTTAAGTCTTTGATCATGAGTAAAGTGTGTATGAATCCTGATTTAAGGTGGAGTTTGATTTTAACAAGCCAACACTTGAACACTCTCTTTGATCTTTTTTTGTAACCGAGAGTGAAACCGCTAGAGCTCACAGCCTGGGAAGTCTTATATATCTGAACTTCCCATGCCATTGCTCTTTGTGATGGTTTGAAGAAAACTAAGATCTTTAACCATATTATATTGTTTCCATATTGCAGAGGCATTGGATTTTTGCAGATGTGATTTAAAGAAAAAAAGAAAAGTTCAGATTTAATATTGACCTGAATAATAGTACTGAAAAGCAGCAATGGTAGTGTTGGCAAAATATTGTACCAATGTTGTGCATTAGCTTAAATGATGAGGAATAAATGAATTCCTACACATAACTGTGTGTAATATGAAATGATGCATTCCACCAGAACTGCATGTGAACATTTTACCGTTTGGATCATAGTCTGGTGTGTAAATATTCAGTTATGGGATATGGATAGTTAATCATCTTTTTAGGTAGACATGTACCAGTTGACATTTTTTAGACCGATTTGGATTTTGCTTAAGGTTTTCCCCTCAAAAAAAAAATTTGTATCAGTTTTTTTGGAGGGGAGGTTGTTTTCTTTTTCCTCCCATTTAATTGAAAATCTGGCAGGTTATAATATCTTTTTTATCCATCAGGGTAACCCTTAAAATAAAGTGTTTCAGATTAATTAATTAAGATTAATGAATGGAGATATTTGTGTAAAGAAAACCCAACTGAACTGAAATTAGAGCAAATCTACCCAGATTTTAAGCTGTTAACCTTTTTCACTTTTATATACATTTTAGAATAAGAAAGTGCACCAGCTGTTTGGAGAAACTTTTTTTCCCCTCACAAAGCTTCAACTTAAAATTAAGTTCTGTGGTATCCTTCATAATATTTGTGAACAAATATTGGAAACATGCCTTAGACTCCCCAGTCTTGATTTATCTTGTTCAGATAAAGTATGTTTATATAACTTATTTATATATTATATGGAGGTATTTGTCAGAACTGGATCGTAACTGACAAAAATTGGCTCAGTGAATCTCTGTTGTAGGTCATTAGTAACATTGAAGTGTGGGTGAAGCGAAGCTTGATTGAGCCTGTTGATGATTTTTTTTTTTTGAATGTTTACAATTCCTTGCTATGTAAACTGCAATGTAGAGATAGATAATGTATTCATGTTCTCTTAAATTTTACCATGTGACTGTCATGCTGTTGCTACCTGTTTTTCTAATTTAATGAAGACCTACCATCCATGCCGTCAAAGTTTTGTGGATAAAGCTGACGCAGACAAGTTGTTGTGCTGTTTTGAAGCAGAGACAGGTAGCCATAACTGCATGCAGAGCAAATGTCAGCGTAACATACATAACTATTGAACAGTGAAATATTATAAGTCTGAACATTTCAAGGGATAGATGAGACCAGTATGAAGATGTTTGGTCATAATGCACAGCTTCACAAATTTTTGCATATCATCAGAAAAACCTGATTCTAGCTGTCAAGCATGGTGGTGGAGGAGTGATGATTTGGGCTTGTTTTGTCACTATGAGAAATGGGTTGCAGTAACTGAGTCGACTCTGTACTCTTCTGTACATCGAAGAGCTCTTGAGTCGAATGTGAGGCCATCTGTCCAACCACTAAAGCTCAGCTAAAATTGGGCCATGCAGGAGAGCAGTGATCACAACCACACAAGCAAATCTACATCAGAGTGACTGAAGAGGAAAAGAATAATGTCGCTGTAATGCACACTCAGTGGTGAGTGTCCTTTTAATAAAGGCAAAAATAATTAAAGAAATAAAAATCAAGCATCTGAAGCATAATGCATAAATGCTTGTTTTGATTTTGTGACCCTTTACCTCAGTGTTTAAAACAGCATAAAGGATATTTTGCAGTTTTAGCTCAGCAGGTCCCCCTATAGGCTTGGAGGAAAAGTCATTTTTATGACACTAAGATTTGTTCAGTCTCTTGATTAGTACCTCTCGTTTTCTCTTCCGTCATTACTTTCTCTAAGTCCCCTCTGCCGTGATGCCCGCTGTAGCTCTCTGAATTAAGTTAATCATTGTTGTTATTGTGTGACATTGTCTCTACTTCAGACGACCAGGATGTGAGCCCAACGTTACTTTGACTACTGTTTGGCAATAGCAGGGCTCGGAGACCCTGAGAAGCTTCCTAAAATTAAACAAATATTCCTTCAAATGAAACTGAATCTAATATATTAACATGAAAGGTTCAAGCTCTTTAAGTTCAATCTTACTCATTGTAAAGCCATTGAGATAAAGTAGCATGCACAATACCAGGACACTGAAACAATCCCATTTATTTAAAATAATGCTCCAACTAATTCAAGTAATCAGTGGCACTTGTGTTTTATGTGCTGTAATTTGACCAAATCTTTGTGTGTTTTTATGTAGCCAAGTGCATTTAAACCACTTCTTTTATTTTTCCAGAACTGCTTGAGGAAACTATCCATTAATAAGTAATGACTTAAACTGACAAAAACTGAGATTGCACATGCAACTCACTTCAAAGCTTCACTTCATATGCATTCTCTGCTGAAAGTCTAGACCTCAACACATTCCAGCCAATCAGAGAACAAACCAGTAAACCACCCAGTGCATTCCACTGGGTAATTAATCCCATGCAGAACTATATTACTTTGTCACAAGCAGATCAGAGTTCCCTTCCCTGCAGATGTAGAATGTGTTCTGCGTAATTGAGCACAACGCAGCCTGAGCCCACTGGACCACCTCAGCTTCACTTCCAGCCATGCACGGCCAGAACAGTCACCCACGTTATTATTATTATTTTTTTTAATAATAATAAAACTGAAGACTGACAAGAATGAAGTGGATGTTTTTTAACTGCTTTGCCTCTAAAGCTCTGATGCTCTTATAAAACACTTTCTTGTGATCTGTAAAAGCATGAATGAATGTTTTTCGTGTGGATGAAATTGCACACAATTGGAGGTATCATCACTTCCAGACCATGAGAACTAACTTTATAGTTTTATTGTGTAAAGTATTCAGCATAAATATCACAATGGGACATTGATGGTTGTGGCTGCTCATTGTTTCCTTGTCATGTCAGCCCAGCAACAGAGAACAAGCTTAAAGTGGTTAAACACAACAGACAGATCTATTTGTGCATAAATTACCCTCCTTGTTAGCATCAGTAATGAGCCAGTCATTCCCTCATTTAGCGTTAAACACAGAGAAACGTCAACCGGCTCATTGAGCTCTTTGCTAATTAAGTACTCAATCTCCACACATACAGACACACTCGCATGCTTTAAGCAGGCTGATGTCTTCTACGTGCTACTCTGGCAACACCGAAGACCTTTAAAGGCAATCCAGGAGAACTTCAAAGTCAAAGCAAGACTGCACACAGGTGTGTGTGTGTGTGTGCAAGTATGAGGGAGGATGGATGATAAAATTAAACAAGTAGAACTGCTCAAGATGCCTTCTTGTTGCCAGATACTTTGTGGTATGTGCATGTCTGTGTGCTCTCTGATCTGTGCAATCTGTCCACTGTTTAAAAATATAAGAACACAGCCCTATTCAGGATAACCTCTTTCATATACATGCATATTTAACTATTATTAAGCAGAATAGCACCTTGTCCTTCAATGCAAATAAGCATTGCTCTGTCAAATTGACTTCCAGATATGTGTTACTATAGCAACAACAACAGAAAGCACCACAACAGAACATTTTTTTTTTCTTTCTTTTTTTTTTTTTTACCTCTTCTTTCATCCCAGCGTGCCTCAGATCGTTACAGGACATTAGCATAGTGATGGAGAGATGCCCTGCATGGGGGCAGTGGGGGAGACGAGAGGGGTGTGCAAATAGAAGAAGCTCATATGGGAAACAGCTGGCCTGCTTTTGCAATGATGACCTCAAAATCGCAATTTAACAGCTTTAAAAAGAACGCATGCACGTTAAAGGTTGCCAATAAAGAACAACAGATCTGTTTTTAGATGAAGAAACTATTTTCTCTCTTTGAAAAGCCTAGGATTTTTCTGCACCCTAGTTTTCCCTTTATATAAACCATGGGCTGTGGTGTGGTACAGGGTTAGGGTAGCTTCAACTTTCTCACTGCTTAAGGTGCTTCTTAGTTTGATTCTTAGCACTACCAACACATAAGAAGTATCCACATTCAAGCACGTTCATTTTTATTTGTGGCTGATTGTGTGTCAACAACCTGACTTGAGCTCAGTCTGCAATCCTCTTTTTTTAAACTTTCTTGCTCTCCTACTAGTGTCTCTTTTCTACAGTTTTGTGCTTTCTATGTCGACCACATCCCACTTTCCCACATTGCACTGCCAAGACACTGTTTATTTTGCAATCAAGTCTTGGCTGTAGTTGCTCTGGTAGATTGAGTTTGTGTGCCTTTTGATTTCTGTGCAATTGTCAATAGTTGTTATAGGGTTCAGGTGCGGGAGCAGGTTGAGGTATTGATGCTGAATATTGGAAAGATTTAACAGTCTCAATATTTTCTCCCATGGAAACTGCACTAAAAAGGGACTTGAAGATGGGTTAAGCACCAGCTCAGAACCACAGAGCTGACAAAGCAAAAATAGTAAAGAGCTCTTTTACTTGCATTCAAGGCAGCATTGTGGTTCTGTCACATTTTATAGATCTCACAGTTCCATTTTATCCCAACAGAGCACTTAGATCTCAGACTGAACACTTGCTTATGATTCCTGGAGTTTCCAAACGTGGAATATGAGTTAGACCCTTCAGTTATCAGGATCCTCTCATGTGGAATCTGTTCCTGGTTTGGCCTTAGGACACATAGATCCTCTCTGCTTTCAAGATTAGGTCAAAACTGTTGGAGAGATACCTTTTTTTTGATGGTGCTATAAGCCCAGACTGCTTGGAGACATTATACATATGCATATATGTATCTACACATCCAACCCCCAGCCAGTTGAGGCAGATGGCAGGTCTCGTCTTTTTAACAAGTGAGTTCTCCTTCTCCATATGCAAGCTCAGCGAGATAGGAGATTGAACTGAAGAGAAGATTTGATGTGATCCATAATTTTTATTAGCTGGATTTCTTTGTACACATTCCATGAAAATGATTATAATCAATTGGACTATATTGAATTTTGTTCTGATTAAAATGAAAAATAACTACATCAAGTTGAACTGAATCAATAATAGTGGAATATAATTGGATTAGATGGGATTGCATTGATGCATTAAATTCAGTTTAGCTGAAACTGATTGAATTGGACTGTACTTTATGACACTTGAATTAAACTTGCCTACTTTCTTGGTTCCATCTTATTCGAAAGATTGAATGTAGCATCTCCACACATTTTGATGAGTCAACTCAACCCTAAACATTTTTACTTTCCTGTCACAAAAGACAAAAAAAAGGCATAAAATGACCACACTTCAAACAAAATCAGAGCTTTAACCACTGGTGTTTTTTTGTGTTTCTGCTCAAGAAAATGGGACTAGGATTCATTTTCTTTTGATCAACTGATGAGTGATCAATTGTGTTGGATCTCCAAATCTATGAGAATGATCATTAGTGATAAACAGAACAGTAGGGGCAGGCTGGAGCTAAAAGTCAGAGTAATGCTGACTTAGTTTGGGAGATGCTGGCAGCAGTTACGGCTAACTAACTGTTCTATGCAAGCACCCACATGACTCCATGTATCTGCTGATGTTTATGTCTGCGAAGGATAATAAGAATGCCTCATTCTTTTTGAGATATGTGGCCACTTTGTTTCATGCTTTAACGTGAACTGCTTCTTACAAACAGGCCACATTTGTAAGCAGTTTTAAAGCCATCCAGCTCAATGATGATCTGTTTTCTATGCTCTCTTTTCTGTTCTTTCTGTCTTTAATATTTTCTTGCCCTTGTGCTGTCTCTCTTTTGTGTTCACTTATTTGTGGTCTGTCTCTTATTCTGTGTCTGTTTCATTCTTTTTTTCTCTCCCTCTCTCTTTTTCCCTCTCTCTTTCTCTGGGGATTCGGATGAAAACCAAGCCTGTTTTATTTTTTTCTTCAGAGGGCGCTGAATATTTCAGTTTTGCATTTTCTCTCTTTTTATGTGCTCCCTCTTTTTTCCAGGCCTCTTTGATGTGTCTGTGGATTCGTTATCATTCCGTTTGGATGAGCTCACAAACGCAGATGCGCGGGGGCTCGCATGCGCTTGCACACACATTATACTCGCTCTGTCTTTTTATACCAGAGGCATCCATATGCAAGCGTACATTCTAGTCTGTTTGTCAGTCATTTCTGTGTGCTGCTCCACCCACATCAGCCCATATAATTCGTAAATGCTGTGCTTACATGAAAAGGGAATTTGCATAAGTAATTAGTTTCTTCTGTGCATTTTATTGTGCATGTTTGTGTTTGCTATGTATACACACACACACACACACACACACATACATACTATATATATATATATATATATGTATATATATATATATATAAGTCTGAATATCTACATGAAAAAAAAGTCCATATCCCTGTGTACGCATCATGTGGTGCACACTCAGAAAAGCAGCATGTGGCATTGTGCGGTTGAACAGTCTGGATAGCGACGACATCCCTGCACCCCTCCTGTCTGCCAGGCAGCTGAATGGCGGAAGCTCCTTCACCCTCTCGAGTACAAACACTCCTCTCTCCTGGCCTCCCTCTCTTCCTCCCCTTTAAACAGCCGTTTAGGATTGAGGGATGAGAGGACTTCCTCTTCAGAGAAGGCACATCTTTAATTTAAGCCTCCTCTATTTCCACTTTTCTGACCAGATATCCATTTAAAGCCGATGGGCCGCCCCGGCGCTGGCACCCCTCTCTTTCCTTTCCCTCTCTGCTGCGCCTCTCCAGGCCTCCTTGAGTCTTTTTCTCCATCTTCTCATCTCACCCTCAGTGGTCTGTCATTGATGGTGACATGCTGTCTGCCACTCTAGTGACCACACACATTCTCATACGCATTTGCTCTTGATGCCATGTGTTCACCTGCCCTCCTCAGCTTTAAATATGTGTCAGTCTGCCAAGTACTTGAAGTTAGCAGCAGTGGATTTTTTTTTTCTTTTTTTCTTTTGGTGTAGACACAGAGATATAAGCCCAGCGGCTAGCCAGCCTAGCTCCAACTTAGTCATACTGCATTCTTTGAGCGAAGTTGTCAGTCACAGAGAGAGTTTGGGACTGTGGCTCATGAACAAAGGCCCACGTACACCCGCACGCAGGCTCCCTCGTCTCTCAAGCGAGACACACACTCGTTTCATTTTTACTCTGCTTTGGAAGTTGACTTGCTATTTCTGTGACATCCTCTGTGTTTCCTCTTCTCTTTCCCCCCCATCCATCCAATTCTCTTAAAATATCCTTTTGTGTCTGGCAGAGTTCGGAAGCCAGTCAACGAGTTTGATTAATAATTACAGAGTACACAAAATTGGGGGGGAAGAAACAGTTTCTTTGCCGTTTGATGTCTGACATGAGAGAAACCAAAATTACAAAGAGACAGAACACTTAAAAGAGAAGAGAAAGCTTGCACATTCCTTTCTCAATCCACTGCTTTTGTTTTATGTGTTTTTTTTTTAATGCAATTCCTGGGTTTTTTCCTTCTCTCTTTCTGGATATTCATCACTGTTCGATCAGTCTAAACATTGCAAGTCGTTAGTTACCTGCTGCAGTTTTCTCATTCTATACATGCACTCAGTCACACATTTTAATTCCACCTGCTCCACACGCTCATACACACACTCTGTCTTCATCCACCCACACCGCCTGTTTTGCATCTTAGTAATAGTTGTTCTTCTAATTGGTTTAAAGTCTCTCCCACTGGCCAGAATTCTCCCTCCGTCTCTCCTCTGTGTCCAGGGGGGAGTAATTATCCACACCTTGTTAGAGCAGTCATTTAAAAGTAGCAGGAGAAAAACACACCGGCACAAGCAAACAACTGGGGGAAAAAAATATCTGTGCAGCTAGTCATGTAAAAATTATTGTCAAAACTGTCATCTGTCTGGACTGAGCGCCATCATACTTGCTGTTGTGCAGGTTTAAAAACAAAGATGACAGAGAACAATCGTGGGATCAGTGTTTATAACAATTAGGATGCCATACATGAAAAACAAATGATATTATTTTAATTTGTGTGTATTAAAGGCAGTTTGAATTGTGCTGCCGAATTGTGCTTCTTGATACTGATGCTTATCTGCGTATTTTATTTAAGGATTTTCAGAAATAAAGCAATAATGGTTTGCCTACATTTTGCCCTCTAAACCTGTTTAGGTACCTGGTCTCTGTTGGTCATGTTAGTATTCGCCACACAGCCTGTTCGTGACCTTACCCAGGCTTGTACTTTTAATCAATACAGCTGCAGTGTGTTCCCTTAATGTTTGCGAGGTTTGGTAGCAGGGTCGTATTTGTCTGCAGTGGAATCATGAATGCAGGATCAGTTGATCGTATATTACTGTAATTATGGTGGATTTCCACTGATTGTCCATATCAAATAAAGAGCGAGGGCTTTTTACTTAAATTCAGGTTAATTAAATTTAAATTGACTCTTGGTGTGAATGAGACCATCTCCACCCTGTGACTGACTGATCAGTCCCAGCTACACATTTCCACCCGGGATGCCCTAAAGCTCTATCCCGATGAGGCACAAAGTGATAGAAAATAGATGGGTAGATGGAAATTCACAATTGTTTTTTCTTTAAATAACACCTTCCCATGCCCCTTCGCTTCTACCTCCGTCATTCTCTCCACTCTCCATCCATTCGCCCTGACACACTCCTGTCCCCACTCACCCTCTGTGTGTGGAGTTTGACAGCTGCTGCATGTGATGTTGCAGCTGGGCCTGCTGGCTGGGCTCTGACAGTTCTCAGTGTGAGGCTGTCTCCCTCAGTATGCTTGTCAATCCTCTCCACTCGCAACTTTATGACCTGACATTCGGCAGTAATGGCTGCAGCACACTGGTATGGAGGACATACTTATTACCAAGTTCATAGTGTATCCTGTGTGTTGGAATTGTAGGATTGTATGTAAAAATGTCTTCCTCACTACTTTTACACTATACAGCAAGTCTAAGTTTGGATTTACTGTATGGAGGAAAGAAATTATGGCTTCTTGCGGCCCATCCATTCTCTTGTGTATGTGCTCGGTTTGAAGGGAGATGGAGGGCCAGCTGGACAGAGCCAGGGAGAGCCAACGGCAGCAGATCCAGCAGGCAGATATGGCACTGGAGCAGTTCAAGAAACAGGTGGAACTCAGCTCTGAGAGGGCCTATGCTGATATGAAAATCCAGGTCTGATGCACACCTCCAATACACACACTCAGAAGTGTTACACATTGAATGCACAACATACTCTAAACGATCAAACTTATAATACTAACCAAGCTCAACATTTACATGTTATGTGAATCCAGTCAGGTACTAATATTGATGCATGCACATTAGTCTGGTATAATTTTGTGTATCCTGTTGAGCACCATCAAGTTTTTGCAGTTACCCCATAAAAATTAATATTCCTTCACTTTTTAACTCTTTGTACACCATGAAACTGTTCTTACACTGAAAATCTACATGAACGAAGTACATTATCTCCCTCGGGCCATTCTCACTCATTTAATGCGTCCAAATGAATCAAAATACGTATAATCCTTCTCATTAAGCGCACGCATTAATTTCTGTGCTTTCACATGCTGACCTGACTTCTTGCCAGTAGGCGTGACGTAGGCTGGTCAGGTTCTAGCGGAGAACAGGTCACGCGCAATAAGCAGTCAGACTAATTAGTACAACAGCCCTGCCTTGCGATCAGCACTCGGCACTGCGTGGGCAGCCGCTTATTGGGAGAATTTTCCAATCAATATGCACCCAGCTTAAACTTTCTAATGCAGTCTTGCAAGTCAGTTTAGCTATAGGCATTTTTTGTGAAACAAGTTCAACCATGCTGACAAGGCTGCGCTAAGTGTGGTCCTAAATGTTTTAAAGGGCTGCGTGATGGAGAGATTAGATAGTTTAAGGCACTGATTAATGAAGTTTTTCACCTAATTAGTATGTTGGGGGCACGTGGTGTGTAGGAAAATGAGAGATTGTGTGGGAGTGAAGATATTTGTGGGTGCACGGAGCAGCCTTTATTTCCCCAGGCTGAATTTAAAATGTTTGTCATTTTGACACGAGACTTAAATTATACTGCTTGCATCTGACTTCTTTTGCCACTCTGAGTGATAAAACACCATACAGGATTGTGGAAGCCATGACCGTCACACCATGTGAGTATTGTAGGGTAGATGCACAGGCTACTTTTTTTGGACGGCCTCAATTAAATATTTGTTCTGGGAGAATCGGTTGTTCTTTTCTCATGAATGCAGGGCTTTTTTTTCCCTTACTGAGTCTGTTTTCTCCAACTCTCATCCTTCCATCTTCTTGCTTGCTCCTTTTCCCATTGAGCCCCTGGCATCCCAATCTCCAATCTGACTTTATCCTCAGCCCACATCAAAGCCATGGGAGAGTGGAGCAGTCTCTTCTGCATCCCTGTCATCTTCTCTCCTTCTTTCCCTTTCCTCTGCTTCTCATCCCCACCCCGCTTGCGCATCGCTACATCACATCCTCCTGCTAAGGCTTTAATGTTGTAGAAAGTACTTCAAAAGAAGTTTTTATTCTCTTTTTTCATCCTCCATCATTCCTCTCATCATCTTCCCCCTCTCTCTATCCACAGATGGTGTGATACCTAAATGGATTATCTGTAACACTCCCTCCTTCTGTCTGTCTGTCTCTATTTCTTTATTTTATTTCAAAATCAGCGTACCACTTTTAGGCCGTACTTAAAAGAGAGAATCTGCCCTATTTTGCTTCAGAAAAAGAGGCACCAAGTGAAATCAAATCTCAGCTGCGTGTGTAGTTCAAAGGAGACATCAGAATTCTAAATGGATTAATAAAAATACATTAAGCACTTCCTGAATCTTACAAACAGCATTGCAGAGATACAGAGGCGTTTCAATAAATTATACTTCCAATTGTTGTGGATGGTTTTTGCCTGAAGAGAAAATATGAAAATGGTTAGTCTTGGAGTTAAGACAGTCTTCTTTAATCCCTCACTTACTTTCTTGCTGCTTGTATGTGGATTTTGATGGTAATCTAAACAATTAACTACATATTTAAGATAAGTTAATACACTGATGTATTGTTATTCCAGTGTTACTGTAACACCACATTGTTATTAGTTTTGCTTAATCAAACTGCGATTTAAATAGCAAGAAACAGCTCTGCACATTTGTATCATTTGTATTTCCTATATTAGAGGATATTTGTAATTTTAATGTTTTTTATTGTTGTTTACAGCTCCACTATGGCTGGTTTAAGGTTGTCAGGTCTTTATTAAACTGCCTTCTCAGCCATTACTTTATTTAACATTACATAACATTATGAATTGACATAGTACTGTATATTATATTATCATTTATGTTTTAAATTGTCAGTGTCATACTTCTATTTTTTACCAGTATAGAGTGCATGAAACAAATATAATAACATAAGCCAGTTGAAGATTGTATTATTAAGACATTAATATTATATTATGTGTATTATGAACCAGTTCAAGATCTTTATTGATGTAATAAGGAGTTATGCTGTATAATGAGGGAATGGGGCCTGTTTCTGCCCCGACCAATCGCCGTTGTTCCAGGTGTCTGATGTTATTTCCCTTCTCTGATTCTCTGCACAGTACCAGTCAAAGGTTTAAACTTCTGCCCATTTCCAAAGATATGTTCCAACCTTTGACCATATGAGATTTCTTCTCTCTGACAAAACTTATTAAAAAGAGTAGAATTTGAGTAAGTTATTAAATAAGTACCATAGCAGCACACAGGGTATATGTCTGCTAGTAAACCCTTATTCTATAGTATGTATTATTGCTTGAAGTTATAAGTTACACTACTAAAAAAAAAAAAAACATCTTTCCTCTCATTCTGATTACGCCTCCAGATGGAGAAGGTTAAAGAGGATCTGATCCACTCCAAAACCCTGAGGGAGAACCAGGCCAAGGAGTTCTTGCAGCAACTCGATGCTCTCAGGAAGAAATATGAGCAGCAGGTCTGTATGAGTCTATAACTTTCTGCCCTTGCGTCTTCATTTGTGAATCCGCCTTTGTTGCCGTCTTCTCTTTCCTCCATCCCCGTCTCATTGTTACCTCCCTGTATTATAAGTGAAGACTTGCTCTGTTGGAGCTGACATCCCTCTGCAACAGTCTTGTTATTCCTTCCCATCTGTTCCACTTGATTAATATCGCATGATAAGTGACACGCTTTAGATTAAGCCCAGGTTCCGCCTCAATAAATATCTTAAACATTGCCAACTGAAAAACGAATGCAATCATCATAGAGAATGCACAGTTCACTTATCATCCCGTCGCTGCTGCTCCTCTTCAATTAGGAATCAAGAAATCGTTTTTACAACCCATTGAAGGGTTGCTAGTCACGAGACATTGAATTCAATTAAGCCACAGAATATGGTACTATTGGAGGCAGCTGATGCCAGTGCATTAAGGAAATAGTTCATATTTTGTTTCCACTTTAACAATATGATCAACCATATGATTTATATATGAAGTGCAAATAAAAAATGTAAACACAGGAATAACAGTTGTGAGTATAAATTAAACAGCTATGCATAGTAACTAATTCCACCATGTTGTGGGACTGGTATTTACATATCAAGTATAGAATCTGTAATAGTTTATTAGATATACCAGGTGCACCTAAAAAAGTGGCCGATTAGTGTATCTCATGCCATCAAATAGTAAAGATTTGTTAGTTTCCCTAAATGATGTTAAAAAATGCTGAAGTGCTCCCTGTCCTTATGTGGAGTGTGACCATGTGGCACAACATAAGCCTGGGGAGTGTGCAGCACTAACTGCTGTAACATCTCTATTTCCCATCTGTATCCACTACATGATTGCTTTCCTGGCACCAAACTGGCACTCAACCTGTGTGTTAATAAGCATGCTAACGCTCATTATCAGGCCAGATGGAGCTTACGTTGCATGTAATTTCCTCTAGATTGATGTAATTGGAGGATATGAGGCTAGCTTTATTTCAGGGAGTGGATAAATTGTTTCTTTATTGATGTGCACTGTTGTGTTAAGATTTCTCAAGATATCCATATCTTATAACAAAAAGTTAGGAACAAATGGAAAAATAAATGACTTTGCTCCCTGTGGTAGACGCATATTGTCAAATACATCAGGCGGTTCTGGTTAAACCGTTAAACAGATTGTATTTGCGTCAGAAATACATTTTCAAACCCACGTTAAAATCCAGTAAATACGAAAATTTACGAGTGTTTTAAGTTCCAGCTGCAGCATAGTGTTCTGAGGAATCATCAGGGATTCGTTGCATGTGAAAAACAAGTAAGTGATCAAAGATTTCCAGGACATCTTCAAGTGAGGATCATCTGTTGTTCTGAGAGGAGAAGGTGCATTTGACAGTTAAAGACAACCTCACAGGGTTAGCGGCACATCAGGAAAGACTTTTATCTTCAAGATAAAAATGCAGAAAAACCATGGATCTGTCTTTATGATGGTCTTCATAAGAGAGTTGGTGAAATTAGCAGTTAGAAGAAAGAAGTATATATATAAAAAAAACAAAAAAAACAAAGGGGGAATGTATCTGCTCACACATGAATACATATTATTATTCATGAGCTACTGTGAATCTGGCTATTTCATGTGGCACGTACATTGAGTTGACAGTATTTATTGAAAACATGAGCTTGACTGAAAATCCTGTGTGTCTGTTTCCACTCCAGAGACATGAGTTTTACAAGGCTAAAGGGGTTGAGATGGTCCATTCTGGTGGTCACAAAAGGGTTGCTTCAGTAAGGCTTTAAGTGGGAAAACCATATATGAAGGAGCTGGTTGCCAGCTGACTGTCAATGCTGTTGATCTTATTTTTTCCTGACCTGCTTTCAAATGGAGTTAGAGAGATGTGGCAAAGACGCATAGATGTTTGGAGAAATGAGGCTGACAGTTAGGGAAAATAGTCAACAGACAGACTCATCAGTTGTTAGACTGAGGCAGTAAATGATAAAGGAGTTTAGTATAAAGAACAAAAATCCATTCTCACTGCCATTCACTGGCCATTTGCAGCTCAAACCCTAATTTTTTTTTCATCTTCATGCGTCCTTCTCACCCCTGCTGAGACCTGACAGCCCTTCTCTTCTTTGCTCCTCTTCCCTCCTCCTATGTCCCAAACATTTGAGATAACCCCCCTGGGGTTGAAAGAAGCCAATTACCTCACTGTCCTGCCTCAGTCCATGCAATGCACTCATACAACCATGTCAGCCCAAGCTGACAGGCCTCGTGCTGTGCAGAACACCCAACCCACTCTGTGTCTGTGGCAGCAAGCTGTGCCTGGACTGCCCCAATCTTCCTTCACAAGTGCCACGCCAGTCCCTTTAAGAGCCACAGCGCCAGGCATCCTCTGCTCCATGCTTGCACTATGTGAGGTCACGTCTCTTTAGCGAGGCTACTCTCAGTCGTCTTACCTCATCTTTGTGTATGTTTTTTTTAATCACACCTCTATTTGGCTCATTTCTTTCATCCAGAGCTCTCATAGCTCAACACTCTTAATAGTATTAAGCAGTAAGCTATATTGTCCTCTCAGAGCCCTTTTACTAGCACTGAATGACTACAGTGTGTTTGCTTGTTTTCTCATTCTTCTCGCTAAAAATATATATATAGTATGTGAGCTATTTTCAAGGTTGATGTGTATGTATGCCTGCCCCTTCCGCTTCATTCTCTGAGAATAACCAGTAAAATTCATTTTTATTCTGCTTTTTCATTATTCCTTTGCCCTTAAGGAGCTTAACCAAAATCTGAAGGGTAAATTCTTTGCTGGCAAAATGAAGTATCTATTGTAGGGCTTCCTCTGAGTTTTGGTGACTGAGTCTGGCTTCCTGTAAGTAGCCCCTCATTCATCACCTGCTATGAATAGTGTGCCACGTTTGAAGATAGCGCCATGGTTAGAGCAAGAACTGAGGCTGTCGTTCTCCATTTCTCTGGCAGGCCAGGTAGGGTGCCGTCATGCACAATATGCAAGGATTAGCTTCAAAGCAGGGAGGCAAATGGGCCCCAGGCCCCTGCTGTCCTTTCAGGGCTCCGGCCAGGCCTGCGCGGTTGGATGGTGTGGGGGTCCCTTGTCTCGCCGCCATGGGGGACTGGGAACGGGACATAGCCTGGGAAAGGCTTGGGAGCTTGGGTCTAGGAGCTTTACCAGCAAGACACAACTCTCAGCAGGTGATGCCGCTTACAGGCGAACTAGAATACAGACTTACTCCAGCTGACAGGACGATTTAACCCTGAAAAACTGGGTCTTTTTGTGCCATTGGAAGTATTTTATTTTTCTTCTACTGTTTTGTGTGTACGGGGTGACATATTTTAACCATTATTACAATTCTCTTTTCAGTTCTCTTATGATACTCTGACTTCGGCATTTGTACTTCAGCACATAATCCCTCATGATCAGAACCGGCTGATTTGCTACACACGCATTATCTTATCAATTTTGAGAACATGGAATCTGATATCGATGGCAAGATTAAGCCAGACACTTTAATTAGAGCAAAAGCAATGTCATTAATCGTTTAGCAACTTCGCGGTTCTGCTCAAAGTTGCTGTCCCCGTCTCCTCCTCCAGCTTTTTTTTTCTTCTGATTTGGGTTTATAGTAATCATCATATTCATTGCTTAAGCTGATTTTCACATGCTGTCAGGCGCATAGCATGGGGCATCGGGTAGCGCCTACAGCCAGATGGCTAACCCCTACCAGCTTCCTTACACAGCACAAACTAGTTGCTCTTTTATTCGCCGATCCCAGAAAAGGGTGAGGGGGGGACGATTTGAAGAGTGAGAGCGGGACATTGAGGACCAGTCTATACAATTAGCGGAAGAGGTGGGAGGGTGTGGAAGTCAGATGTAAACACTTCACATCATGTCGTCCTCTGACGATGCGGGGAAGCAAAGAAACTTTCCACGCTTTTTTTCCTCCCAGTCATGCCAAATTGGTCGGGCACACGGGCGTTCTGGTTGGCGGAAAGGGGTAGACGAACTGGGACTAAAAACGTATGGATGGATATGTGGATGGACAAGTTGTCATGACGACAAGGTTGGTCTGACTGTGCGTTGGCTGATGAAGTCTCACTTTGCCCGCTTGTCCAATCAGACGGCTGAGCATCTCACGCAGCACGAGCAGGAGAGGACGCGGCTACAGCAGCATCACAAAGCGGAAAAGGACAGCCTGGTCCAGGAGCACCAGCAGGAGGTGAGCAGCTTGGAGAGGCAGGCCAGAGCCGCCCTGCAACAGCACCAACAGCACACCCAGGAGTGGAGGAAGCGCGATGCCAAGGTAGGGGGTCTCCACTGATCCACGTTCACATATACACACACGCTGATCCACCGCTCTCCTGTGGACAACCATTTTTTATTTTGCCTATTGACGTCCTGGGGTTTCAAAAGCACAGCGGGTTGAGACACTTTTTACTTGAAGCAAGACTTATATTGACGCTGGGTGTGAATAATTTTAGAGATTGCCGCGCATCAGGGCGAGAATACAGAAGATTTTAGTTAGCTATTTTAATAAAATGGCATTTTTAGGTTTCTGCGCGCGGAAAAAAGTAAAAAAGAAAAAGAAAGGAAAAAATAAAACAAAACATAACTGTCCCCACTTCTGGTGTAATCCGAAAGTAAGGACTGTGTTATTTACGTCTTTTTGAATAGTTATTTATCACAACAAGCTTTTGTGATGGAAGTTTAAGGACTTAAAATCCAGAAACCATAGGTGTCCAGATGAAGCGGAAGATATTCATTTTGTCAAACACCACACTTTTTCATTCAGTTGGAAATTTTTTTATTTCCCACCGTACAGTTTTGGACACCCAGTAAATCTTCCCTTGCTCCCCCGAAGTGTATATTTCCATTGCATTGTTCTCTCACCACAGGTAACTATTTTTCTCCGGAAACTGCTGGTTATTCCTTTATTACAGCATTTTCGTCCACAATGAGTGTGACATTCAGGTCTGAATTAATGGATATCTCCGGCGCTGAGACTGTTTAGCCAAAACAGCAGGTCTTCGTCTTAAAACCCTCCGCTCCATCTTCGCTCTCCAGCCAGGGCTAGATTGGAGCTCAGCGGGAAGCTATTTGACAAACCAACCCCCAGCTGTGGACATATTTGATTCATCAAGACTCCCGATTAAATGAAAATCGTCAGCATGCAAAATTTTGTTTATTAGTCGTTAGCTGGATGTGAATGTCCAGGCGGGAATTTGTTTATTGTGCGAAGACAAAATGTCCCCACGTTAAATAAGGGCAAAGATGGTTGTCAGAGCAAAGTGAATCGCTGAGACATTCTACTTGGCGTAGATTATTTGATTTTTATTTTCAAAACAGTGTATTGAATGCAATAGCGTAGTAGGAGTGTCTAAGCAAAACTGAAAGAAAATAGGTCATTCGTGCCCCGCATGAGCGCAATTATCAAATATAAAACCCTTTAGTGAAAAGAACACCAAATTGTCAAATTACATGATTTTTTTTTCATTTTTTTATTAATGTTTATCACTTTTATATTAACAGTAGAACTAAAGGAAACAATCCCATAAAGTTTGAAATATTCTCCATATTTACCAGAACATCCTTCTATTTGTTTACTACCATTATTTTGCACATATAGATAGACATTTTGTTCACCAGTACAGTTCCTGTCCTAGTATCCTGCGTTCCTTTTGCCTCAGAAGCCAGAGCTTGAAGCCTGGAAAGATCTCTCATCCAAGTTTACGGCATTCAGCTCTTTCTCGTGTTCGCTGACCTAGCTAGCCGTTATCAGGGTAACATTAAAATATTGGCTTTATACTCTTTGTTGTGCACTTAAACAGCAAAGAAATATGATTTAACCATAGAAGGACTAGAAGTACTATTTGTGCAACTGATTTAATGAAACTCAGACTGAAAAAAGGGATAATAAACGATTTATTACTACCTGGAACACAGTAATAAGTGGGGCCGCCATGTTGTATTTTGTGGTCCAGACTGAACTGATGTATCTCTTCAAATTTCCAACTTTCACAAACTAAGTGAGACCAGAGACACTTGCTCTTCTGAGTTCACATGCAGCAGTTTAATTTTATATTAGTAGTGTTTTTTTAAAGCAACCCAAAACCTCTTTAAAGTTAGAAGCTATGTAAACAGAAGGGTTTTTTTCCCTTTGATATTCCAGTTTCCCTACAATATACCTTGAACTAACTTTTTGGAGAATGTCTTTTGCAGCTAGTAAACATGGCGCCAGCTCGTGTGTGATATCTGGAAATGCCATCACCACAAAACATTTCTCCTAATCGCGTGCCACCTTACTTACGTCGGAATGATGTTAAGTTTGACAAATCTCTGAGTCTGGGGACATGGCAGAAAACACACTCCGTTTGCTCGCATTTCATATTCACAGTTCCAGTTTGCACATCCTGCTTTTTAAGTTGTTAAGTCGTGCCCGCCTGATGTCAAACGTTAAACTTGAAGAAATCAGAGTTTTCATTCTTTTGTCAAATATTCCTCTCGTGTGTATGAGAGTACAGTCAGCTGGCATTCCTCCAACCCTTGGATCACGTGGACAATGAGAATATCACCTGCTCCGGAAGCTGAACCCACCTTTATTTTTGTTTTCCCTTTTTCTTCTCTCCTCCTTCCTTTCTCTGTCTTTCTTGAGTCAGTGGAAGGACAGTTGCAGCTAGAAAGTTGGCAGGGAACGAGAACAGCTAATATCAGTCCCACACTCCCAAGATGAGTAATTCCTACTCATCCCTTGATGTGGTGGGGCATGTAAATTCATTCCTGGATCTTGGCTAGTGTTTAAGGAGGAGAGTCGATGAGTCGTAGCAGCGGCTGGAAGGAGAAGCTAAAAAAATTCACAGGGACACATTGTCCTCCTTCCACCACAGTGTGTCATTCAGGGAGTCTGCCTCCAAACACTGTTTAGCTGCAACTCATAATAAAGGCAGTATCACTCATTTGTTGTGTTCACAGGGCTTATATATCATTTAGTCCATATTGTTAATTCAAATGTTAATATTTCTTTTCTTTTCATTTTATTTCTGCAGATTAAATAAGTATCAGGGTTTAGCATTTGAGTTCAAGGCCTATTGTGTTGTTGGTCTGCAACTTATTCAGGGGGTTAGGTGTGGACCTGAACATTTCTTCTCTTTCAAAAAAAAAAAGGAAAATAATACAACTATTTCTTTAGTGTTTAAAAAAAAAACAGAACCAAAAAAATTGTACAAACATGCTTCCAACTGGTTGTCTCTCCATGATGAAAATTCTCTCGCTGGTTAAACGTGATCCCCGTGCTTCCCCGCAGCCAACGTACTTCCCTGCTAGCTTATCAATGCCCCCCAGAGGACGAAGTCGTTTTGTAAACTGTTTCGGGGGTCGGGGTTACCAGCTTCCAATCCTGATTTCTAACCTATTCCATATTTTCAAACATTTCTTTAAGGCTTTTTTGTTTTTGTTTGTTTGGGGGGTCAGCTCATTATTCGAATAGTTGCTTTTCTACAATAAATCAGCCTAATCCTGAGAAACTTTTTTTTTTTTTTTTTTTTTTTTAATGGAATGAAATGCCTGTTTGATTTAATATATTTAAAAGTGTGCCACAAAATGCTCAATTACTAAAATCTGACTATAAGGCTTTATAATTTTAAATGTCAGTGACTTCAGAAACCAGCATTATGAAGTCATTTTAGTCCTTGTTTTTGGGAAATTCAAGATTGAAAATTGTTGCGTACAAACCCAATTATTATTTTTTTTAACTCCTCCTCAGTACCCATGGCTTCCATTGTTAATATTTTTTGGACAAATATTTATTTCTTTTAAAGGGACTTGCGCACGGTCTGGACTTCAAACAGCATGGAAGAGAGGGAGAGACTTGTGAGGTCTTTCTCCTGAGCCATGATGGAGTAAATAATGATGCTGTCACTTTTTCAAAGCTTCTCAATCTCACATGCGTGACTATGAAAATGGTGAAAATGGTGATGACAGACCAGCTCAAAGCTGAGATGAAGTGAGCAACCCAGACTAGGAACGTCTTGGTGCTCCTGTGTTGTCACTTACGAAATGAAATGATTGGTCCCTGAGAGTATTGTCAAGTGAATCTTGTTTTGTTACTCGGTGCCAAACGAATATCCCACAGAGTGAAAAATGTCATTGTGATAGGGATCAGAATGCTAAAGAGGGAACTCTTGGGTTTCCCTCTTTAATATTATGAAAATGTTAACATTACTATGTAAAGTGCTCCGAGATGACTTGTGCATTCCCTCATTGCTCTTTAATCAAATATCTTGAATTGATTCTTCAAATTATTTCATCACGTCTTTCCATGTATGACTGAGAATTTATGCTGGAACTCAGCTGATTTTTGTCTCCCATGGAGCCTCTGTTGATCTAGGCTGAAGTCATTAGTGAATGCTGATGCTCTGTGATGTGTTACAGCATTCTCCCTTTCAAATCATGAAGTCATTTATTATGTGCATACATCTTGTCTTGGATATCAGCCAGATGCTGACGGCAGCGACTCATTCATGTGACACTTTCACGTGTGTTTTCGTGTTTAGATGAGTCAAATATCTTCCATTAATGTACAGGTATTCTTCAAAGTCTCGTGCATTTATTATCTTTCCAGGGATAAATTTAGTATTAGCGTGTGGTATTGCCTGCACACTGTGAGTGGATTGTGCACGATATATTCAAATGGTATTTGTGAGCCACAACAATAAAACCACTGTTGGATTAAGTGAATAACATGTTTTGTTACATGTAAACATGTCCCAATGGCTCAGATTTACAGTGTCATTGCAGGTAAAAAGCTGGACCTTGGAGTCAAAGTAATTTTGACAAAACAGGCCAGCAGCCCACTCACTTTGTTAAAATTCTCTCTCATGAGATGAATCTGTTACCCCTGCAGTTAACAGTCATTTTTACTGGTACACAATGTACCGAACCAATCACAGCTCAGCAGAGCCAGGTTCCATGTTATTACTCATGCAGGAACTTCCAAAACAACAAGATGGCTTCAGAATTACTAATAATCTTTTAGATCAACATGATTTTACTGCAAAGTCAACAACAGTCATTAATCAGCTATTTAAACTTTATGCTTACTGCTTAGTCACAAAAGACGCCAACATATATCAGATGCTGAAACACTGAAATGTTATTGGGTTTTGAGAGTGTAATGTTCTTGAATCCACTTTGACTTTGATGCCACGTTACAACAAATTTCGCTCAGGGACCGGAAAGATGTGATGTTTCAAAACAAACAAGGGTAATTTAGAACAGCTCAGTAATATGATTAGATATAAAACAGTATCCAAGAGACTTCAGTTGGGGTTTTAATCCTTGTTCATCCAAAAGTGTACAAGACTCCTGTAGAAATGATATAAAATCCTGTCAGGAAAGGGTGTGCACAAGGCTCCCTGTCTGCAACCATATTACATGCAGTTTGTTGTTCCTTTGTGGATCACTGCACTCAATTGTTTTATAGTGGACATATTTATCTGACCATGATCTTTGTGCATTCATGCATTCATGCATGGACTCATCAATACTTCAGAAACCCGGTGTAGTTGCATTCATAAATACAAGTTAAAACCTGCAAACATTAACAAACATGTTAACAAATACTAGAAACACTGGCACCTTCTCTTGGTCCAAGCTTATTGAAGATGGACTAAGACAAGTGCTCTAATAAGTCAAAAATTGAATTTGCTTTAGAAAACTAATGTTGCTCCATCCTGTTTCCCATGCTTGAAAAAAAGTTAGTTTGCCATGTAAGATGTCCTTTTAGAAGGCGATGCTAATTCAAATAATTGCTAATGTCACTTGTATGTTCAAATGCCACATGCAACTGATGTGATTATATAAAAGATTACACCTCATTTTCAGAGTTCAGAGTTTTATATTGTAGTAGTAAAAGTAAAAGTGAATCAAGTTAGACTAAATGTGGTTCTTTTTTTAATTTCTGATAATACATAGGCACAATAACAAGCTATCAGTACTACTATACAGTACAGCATATAAAGATATGGGTTATGTAGTAAATGCTACTTGTAACACCTGTTAGATCTGCTGTGAGAAACCAGCCTTGCACACCCTGACTCAGGCTGAGGTCAGTCAAAGCAGCATTGTTATGCAAAAGATTGAGTTATGCAAAGTTGCTACTATGGTGCTTTATAAATCCTGACTCATAGTATTTCAGAATATTTTATCTTAACAAAACCCACAGTTGAGAAGGATCTAATGCATATAATGTTAGTCCTGCACCACTCTTGTTTCTGTTGTCGTTTTAGCCAAATAATTTCAGCCCATCATTTCTTTAGACAATATTGTCTTACAGCCAAAGCTCCACATCATGTGCCTTATTAAATCGGCTGTGCTCTTTTCTTTCCAAAGAAAACATGTTCTTAAGTTTCTGATGTATAATTACTAAAGCTTCTATTCCAAAAGATTATATTATAACTTATTAAGGTCCAATCTTTCATTTTTGGAACAGGAAAACACTAGTTAAATTATACATTTAAGACTGTTAAGAGTTCACATCTCGTGTCTGCTTACACTTGACACAGTTGAAGCAGTCAAACTCTGCGGCTCATAGTTCATTCATGCATTTGGTTTTGACCTCACATTTTCTCTGAATGTGTGGAGTGACATTGTGCTATTGGGATATCTAGACCATGTAAAGTTGTTTAACTCTGTGCATATGAGGGAGTCTGTCTGGGGTAATATCTGGAGAATAAGAGTTTTGGGAATATGAACCACTGCTGCCCACACCTCACTGTTAAGCTGTTTTTACTTCATGCTTATAATTTGTAGAAAATTATCTTTGCATGCCTGTTAGTTTCCATATACTTCAAACACATTGGCTATATGTTGAAGGGCCATATTAACAGTACATGCTCTTTGAATGTTTAAAATGTCCAGTGAGAAATTCCCCTCTTCCTTAACTCTTTTACAAACAATTTTCATCATTCCGGCTATGTCATGAAGTTTTGACAGAACTATGGGCTTGGAGATGTAGTTTCACTGCACGTGTCAAACCACTCTGTTTCTGGACTTGGAGAGGCCATGGGGTTGTACTTATTAGCATTCCTGCTATGTAATTTTGACTCACACTGGCAGCACTATTAAAGGGCTCTTCTGAGCAAAGCCAAAGCTGAGAAGTTCAAAAAGAGAGAGGTGAAGAGAAGGGTCAGAATATAGCCAAAGTCCCAACCCACATCCACACGGAGAACAACAGAAACAAATTTGCAGTGGGTGTGTGAAAGCGTACTACATTTTCACACATGTGCACCCCTTTTTATTTAGATACTGTCTAATTATCTCAGTAACGTACCACCAACCACTTACCTGAATGTTCTTTATTTCTCTACATCACCTTTCAGATAATTTCAGATTTGGAGGCTCGGGTGTCAAATCTACGTGAGGAACTCCAACAGGCCCATGCCCTGTACAAGCAACAGCTGGCTGAGATGCTGTCGTTTCAAGAAGAGGAAAGGCAAAGAGCCATCCTGGACAAGGAAGCATCCCTGGAGCAGATCCGCTCTGACATGGAGCGAATTCGCAGCAACCTCGAAAAAAGCCACCAGCAGGAGTGGGAGGCCTCTCGTGAGAAGGTGAGTTATGATGGGTTATGGGTAAAGGGTTATGATGTAAACAAATGAGGTATGGTACTTTCACACATTAAGTTTTTTATTAAGGTTAGACTTTTATCTGGTAATTCAGTAGGAAAGAACTTCAAGCTTATAGAAAGGCTGGAGAGTATATTAACCCATTTCAGCAAAATGTCTGCTAGTATAATTAAAAAAAAGGCTTGTAGGTCAAGACCAATGCTGGAATGAGAGGTGTGTATGTGCAGCTGTTTTCAAAACTGCATACTATACTATTAGTAGGTACTGACCTTGGCAACATGTAATATTCAGTATGCAAACAACTGCCCAGTCCACACTATGCAAATATACAAGAAAGATTTCCAGTATGCAAATGACCACTCGACCTCTGAAACTCTCTCCCATGATGCCATGCACAATCACGTCAAGCACAACGTTGTTTAATTCTACATTTCAAAATTGAAAACCAGCCACGAAAGCCATAGCACAGTAGAAATTACTTCACTTTTGAAGGGTCATGGCTTCACTAACTTCATACAACAGAGAATTTCACTACAGAAAGTATTTACTGAAGAATTACATCCATTCTGTTGAAACAAAAGACTTAAATACATCTGTATCCTGGTATACATCCTGGTAGACATACTTATTACCAAGTCCATAGTTTATATTGACGGGGTTCTGCTAGAGTTTATCCCAGCTTTTTTTGGGTTTAAGAACGAGATACAGCCCTACAGTTTGCCCACCTGTCACAGGGCCACAGCAAACAAAAGTTCAGTCCTTCATTTTTCTAATTAATGAGCGTGAGAACCTAACATCAGAAATCTTCCGAATTTCCCTTTGAACTAAAACTGAGGTGATTCACTTAAAGTGAAATATTTCTTTCTGAAGAAATATTTAAAAAACGTATTTTAGTACAGTAATTTCTAATTCTATAGTTTGCACGATGAAACTCCGGTGTAGTTGTTTTATAAATGTATTTTTGTCCTCAGCTGACTTGGATTTGATTCAGTTCAGTTCAGAGCTTTATTAGTTCCTGAAATAACATCTTGTGAGTATACACTGAGATTATAAATTGTCTCCTAAACTTGTTGGTTTTTCTTTCCTAACACAGGAAAATTTTAGGTTTGGCACAGTTGTAAAAAATCCCCTACGTGACCTGGAAATCCTATTGATAATTATTGTCTTTGTTTGTTTCTATCTCTTCTTCTTCCTTTCATCTGTTGTAATACTCCTTATCTCCCCTCTCTTTGATTATGCTCTGTACTGTGCCAATTTTTATGTAAATTTGCCAATAGAAAAAAACCACACACAGAAATTGCAGTGTCTTTACGGTGACACACAGTACACACTAACAATGAATGTGGTATCCACGTTCATTGTTAGTGAAGTATCTGGTTTGAAAAACAGCGTAAATTACTACGTCATCTGGTTACTTCTTTACTAGTTTCCAGCTATTTTTGCTGCTACATACACCAGGCTCCATGTCCTCCTCCTTATGACAAAAATAACTGAAAGTAACTGAAATGATTTCTCTATTTTTTATTGCCAACTGCACTTTTAACTTGCTGCTAATTTAGCTAGATGAGGAACTAGCACCAACAGCGGAGGAATTGTTGGAACTGGCAGCTGTGATCAGTCCTGCCGTAACAACAGAAAATGAACTATTTCATACAGAATATTATTGAGATTTGGTGTTTCAGACTTGTCATCCAGTCAAACATTATACAAGAGTCAAGAGGATGGCAGGGAATGATACCAGTGACCCAGAACTTCTACAGTTTCAACTCAGAATGGTGTCACTAATATGCAGTCCTATATTTAACACAGGAATGTTTCTGCTACCATTTCCATCTTAAGTGAAGGCCATCTTTGCTGAGTGCATGACTTAAAACTTGATCTGATGAACAGGCACTCCAATCCCTGCAGCTCCTTCTATATCTGGCTCTTTTTTTTGTTAACTCTTCTGCTAATGCCCTTCCTGTCTGGCTCTAGGATTTTTAGTGATTTTTAGTTTAGTGTACTTTTTTGGCAGGTTTGCTTTGGTGGCATATCCTTTCCATTTCTAATAATAGATTTCATAATACTCTGAAAGATAATTCTCTGAGTTTTAATATCGTTAGATTTGGAAAAAACCTAGTATTCATTTAGATGCGCCAGTAGTGACTGAAATGACTGCCTCATCTGTGATGATATAATCACCGACACTGGATAAGTCGTTGAACTGAAGGGCCTGTCATTCATTGAGTCATTATTTAAATTTAGATTTAGTGTCCTGATACACCTGCCACCACTTCAGTTACATCTTTTTTTTTTTTTTTTTTAATGTCCTCTTGGTTCATCCTAGCACCTTTAAACCGGGATCCATTGCTGCAGAATGGTCCGTGATAATTGTCTTGTGCCAGTCTAACAGGAACTGACTCAAGGTGTTGTTGATCAGGACCTAATCCCTCAGCAGGGCCCATCAAAGAGAGCATTTTCATTAGACACCATCCCACGCCAGCTGCACAGCATTAACCCCGGAATGCAGGGACCTCCAGAGCACCCGGGCGGCCATTTTGGCTCCATATGGCACACAGAATCGCAATAATTGAAGTGAGACGGATCCAAGGAAAAAGGATTTGCTTATTACAGGGTAATTCTTGAAGAAGTCCTGCTATTTACTATCAGTGCCCTTCTGTGCATATGAAAGATTTTTTTTCCTACTAACAGTTATTTAATCTTTAAAGCACATTTTAATTACCTTTTTTCTCCTGCATCTTGTATGAAAATATGACCTACAGTTGTCGGGCAATCTGGAGAAGATTCAAAGCAGCGTAAGGCTCAGTGTTGACTGATAACACTATCAGAAATGTGCTAGCTTCACTTTCTGTGAGATTAATGATTTCAACATCCTTTTTTGTCAGCTGAAAGTGCATGCTTCTAAAAAAAACCCTCAAATGTTGAACGTCTCCCCTCGCACCTCCCTTTTTCTTTTTTCCCCTGTACTTTCTAATCTGTCTCCAAGTTTGACTTCAGAGGAAGCAGAGAAAACTTTCACTTTGTCGTTGCACCCATTTTTTTTCCCCCTCCCATTCATGGGATTGAAGTCAGCCAGGCCTTAGATCCGTATTGACTTCTATGCCCTGTTTTGTAAGCTGAAAATTTCTCATTCTTTTGATGCAGACAGAAATGCTGTCTACTGCAGTCCACCGTGCTCTTGAAAGCAGAGACAGGCCAGCTTTTCCCTTTTTTGAACACATCTCCCAGATTCTGGCGAGAAAGGCCAGAGAAATCCATTAAATCCATGAATGGATTCTCATCAAAGATGCATTAGTTTAAGGGAGAGACAGAAAAAGAGTGAACGGGAGGGTTGGATGTTTTTGTGGATGTTTTGGGAGTAGACAGCTGAAGCTTTTGGAATGAAATAATGAGAAACAGAAAATCAGAGGAAATAAGATCAGACTGTAAGATAGTTCCATACATTTGATCTGCTCCAAAAATAAAGCTGAGACGGAAAAGTGATGCAGGCAAGCTGAGGATAAGGTATGTGGGGTTGTGTTACTGCAGATGCTATTGAAGTTTGCCTTTGTTAGTGTGTCTGTGTGTGTGTGTGTGTATATGTGTGTTCTTGCGTGAGGAAGAGCGCACACAACCTCAGACCTCTCAATCTCCATTCTGCCATGAGGGAACTGTGCGGCAGCCTCTGTGCCTGATAAAGACGCCTCATCTCTTGGCTACAGTGACCAAAAATCCTGCCTCTCACCCACACCAGCTCCTTATCTAACTTTTTTATTCTGGCACACACCTCCACCCTCCACTTTTTTTCTGTCTTTCCCCATATCCTCACGTCTCCCTTCAAGTTGAGGCAAAGCTTAGAACATCATAATTTGCTTCAAAGAAATGGCCTTAACCATAAACCTGGTCTGGGTAGTTTTGAAGCACTGCACTATAAATATGATATAAATATTTAATATTTGATGTTCTATACACACACACACACACACACACACACACACATATATATATATATATATATATATATGAAGTTGGGGATGAAAGACGTGTGTCAGATGAAGTCAGT
>JAOWBL010000023.1:9388878-9409857 GCA_028564865.1 Zenarchopterus dispar
GTGACCATATATATATATATATATATATATATATACATTAAGTTTCAGTAAAATGTGGTATAACTTTCATCTTAATCCCAGTGATTGACAAAAATAATGTGCTTAGCCTGAAAACACACAAACGATTATAATTCCTTGTGTTTTGTTGAACATATGCGTTAAACACTTGCAGGAGGAAAAAATAAATGAACCCAGGGAGGCAAAACTGGTCAAACCACTTTTGGCAACAGTAACTTTTGGCAGTTTCCTGATCTGACCTCTGCAGTTTTGAGGAGGAATTTTGAAACTACTACGTATTCCTGAGATATCTGGTGTGAACAGCTCTCTTCAGGTCATCCACAGCATTGTTTCAATATGTTTTATGCAGCGTCTACATTTTTTTCCATCCAGAATTGTATAATTTTCTATCTTAGTGACAGAAGAGTCAGAGCGCTGCATAAAGTCTCCACCACCACAACCCAAGAACTCTCAACTGAGTTAAGGTCTGGACTCTGTTCACAGAAAAATCTGGCCATTTGATTTTTTTCACGAAATCAACTGACCTCATTTTTGGGCACATATGTTGCTAAACTTGCACCTAACTAACAGATCATAACAGACTTGTTCTACACCAGATGGATACATCGTTCCATCCGCTGCTTATTTTCCACAGAATTACGATCACTCTGGAACAGGATAAATCGGGACTTGTCAGACAACCTGACCTTTTGCCTTTCCTCCACAGTCCACTCTTTATGTAGACGTTGTATGACATTATGTCCTGGAGCTGAACCTGTAGCTTTTTTTGTGATTATGTCATTTCTTTCGGCACTTCATATATACTTCCACTTGTGTGCAGCTTTTCAGAATTTAGCTTCTTTCCGTTCACTGAATGAGAAATAAAGTGTAGAGCTATTCTCCAACCATTTCAAGGCTATGGGAGGATTTTTTTTACCTTTCACAACAAAAACTTAGAAATGTACCAGTGTGAGGAGCACAGAGGTGTTAAAGGATTATTAACCTGTGGAGTGGGACTTAGTCCCTTAAAAAATGTTTTCAAATGATGCAAAAAAGAGTGCAACAGACCTTTTGTGTCCCAAGAAAACTCCATCTGTATTTAACTTTTGTTTGTTGTGCTGTGCACAAAGCTAACTCAACAGTCCTGTCATGTGGCCTGAAATGAGCTTGCTTTTACACAGTTTTTCATGTCTGGGTACATGCATCCCTGACTGTGCTTAAATGTGGTTCGACGGGCAGAATCTTAATGTGCCTTAAATGTGTTGCATTCTTATTCATATTTAGAACCGTGCATTTGGGATCAGACCACCCATGATGGTCTTGGTATAAAACACGCAAACAGCTTATTTTCAAATCAAAAATTACAACCACAGTACGGTACCAGCCTGAGTTGCCATCTCTTCTGCAGATTGAATATGTTTGTGTGGTCTGTGCTGTTACTGTGAAGAGGAAATGTAATAAATGCCTCTTTCCTGTGTGCATGAGTTGGCCAGTTTTCATTGATTCAAGTTGAATACCCCGTGGCTCTGGTGGTATCCATAAATCTTATGTAAAAGATAAGTAATGAACTCATTATTGACAGTATTACAGTTACAGTCAAACGTTTTTACCTTGCGAGAATTGAACACAATGTCTTGTATCCAGTGAGCCATCGGGATGCATCTGAGCCAAAAATTCTTCATGCACATGTCAAATTTTGATATATTGTTTATATTTATTTGAAGGTTTCTTCGGCTGAATTAAACTGAATGCATGACCGTAGATTGTTTATGTGAGCGTGCTGGATGTGGGTCATGGTCAGTTTGGTGTGCTTCATGTTGTTGCTGTAATAAGTTCGGAACAGTAGATTGTGATAACATTTTTCATCTTACCATAACATTATAAGTAGCCGCACACTCATGTTTTTTCATAATTGACACTGCAACAATATGATTTCCTTTTGGGGATGAATAAAGTATTATTCTGTTCACTTCAACACATAACTTTTAACTGCCAAAAGAAGTGTCAGCATTTTTATGAGTGAATTGTAGTTAATATTTAAACCATCATCTGACAAATCTTCAAAAGAAAAAGTCTCCCTGTGCTCCTGCAGCTCATTTTTCTTCTTGGAGCTAGTGGTATCCTCCCTTAACTTCCTGTAAATGGTTTGAAAGCTCTGAATCATCCAAGAATTGTTTTCAGAACAGAGCAGATCTAAACCATGTTTCAGTTTGTTCTGGACCAAAACCACCCTTTTTCTACAAACCAAGATTCAGCTATTTGTTCAATTTGGTGGTTTCACTCTTTTACTCTTGCTTTTCATCAAACCCCAAAGCTCTAAAACTCAAGAGTATGAAAGTTTTATTCAGGGAATGTTGAATAAAGGTTCAAAACATCTTCTACCCTGTCAGTAATATCTTTCTTTAAAGTGATCTGAAATGTTAAGAGTTGGTACTTTTAAGTTAATATAAATATACTTAAACTGGTTGGTTTTAGTGTGTCAGATTTTTTATTTATTTATTTTTTTAGCACAGCTGAGACGTCGATCCTTTTATGCCCGATTTGATCCTGAACCCCTGAGACATTCTTGTCTTCAGCCAGAAGATGGTAGTGCGAGGTTGTTGTCATTGTTGTCGTCACAGCTAGGGCTTCTCTCTTGCTTCCTGTCACAGCAGACTTATTAGTTTGGTCCTCTGCCATTTGGAGATACACCAAATCATGTTATTCCGTCGGTCATGGATTAGACAAGGAGAAAAACACTAGCTGGGGGATGATCAAAGAGAGCTTACATTCACCTCACACTCTCAGAGTGGCTGGGAAACAATAAGATGGAGGGGAGGCAAAGTGAGAAGTGTGATTTTTAGGACAAAAACAGGTAAACTTTAGGGTGCTTGTTGTACGGCTTTCAGATTTTTGAATCTACATGTTTAAATTTGGAGTTTATATACTTGTCGGCTTTTGTGGACTAAAGATAGTGTTTGGGTATAAACCTATGTTGTGTATTTGTGTATGTGTACCCATGCTCAGGCCTACGTGAGCCTATTCGTCTCCTCTGTGCGCCACAGGGCCCGGCGGCAGAGAGAGAGCGCGCAAGAGAGAGTGAGTCACCCAGCAGATGAAAGAGTCAAAGTAAAGGCTCTGCCATTCCCAAAAAAAAAAAAAAAAAACATCACATAGCTCCCTTGCTCACTTTTTGAAGTCATCCAAGAGGAGGGAGGGAAGCGGCACACTTTCTCAATCGCATTAAGACATGGCGTCAGGCAGCTCCCATCTTGTTGCATGCTATAGATTACACTTTGGTTTGAAGTGGAGTTTTAAGTGGGGCACAATAACATTGGCCTGTTATTTTTTTGTTTGTTTGTTTGTTTGTTTTTTGAGCTCTGAAATAATTTCAATATGATACAGCATGAGAGCATCAGGGCCATTCATGATCAGAGCTGAGATGAAGATATCAGTGGACAAAGGTGAGGTCTGCCTAGACAGACAGTTACCCAGACAACATTTCATCATGGTTAAGTCAGGGCTTTATGACTATTTGAATCAAAATACTACACATCCTTTAGCAGAATTATTGCATTCACGGCTTAACTGCACAGAGAGCATGACTGAGGGACTTTTTCTGTGGTTTTAATGTCTGCCCACCTGCTTAAGTTAAAGTAAACTCTGATTCAGCAGCTCATCCAGTGACTGTTCAAAGCCTCAAGCAAACTTTCAGTTTGGACCTTATGATGTGGGCTAGATGTAAGTCCTGTTCACACTGATGGTAATGGATGTAATTGGTTTTCTGATACCATAAACTGGCTTTGTGTAATCTCTGAACATTTGGTATGTTGCTTGTGTCTGCGCTTTTGATGTATATTTATCCTTGTACGCCTGCTTATGTGTGTGCCTATGATGCATTATTTCTGTACTGTGGGTGATGCAGCACTGACAGTGAGCAGCGGGGATGAAGAGAATCACTACTGACAAGCATTGATGGCAAACTGTGAAATGGAAATAAAGCCTCATGTCATTACAGCACCAACTCTCTCTCTCCCTATGTCTCTCTCCCTCACACACACACACACAAACAAATACACGGGCAAGACAGAAACGATTACAGACAAACAAGCAAATAACATCTCCCAGCTCTCCCTCGCCAGTGAATTGAACTCAAATGGTTACTAGAGACATGCATGGTGAACAGAGAATCATTTTCAATGCTCACAGATACTGCTGCCACTAAAGCAAACCAGTAAAAAAGCATCTCTTTTAAATTTTTTGTTTGTTTGTTTGTTTGTTTTCAGAAGTTTGGGAGCTGATTTGAGAAATCAGCTCCCAAGTGTGCAATACACAGCATGCCGTGGTGCAGGGTGAAACTAACAACAACTATTAAAAGAGTAGACTTTGTGACACATCATTGCTTTGAAAATGTCCCTTCCCTTATCCTAATCATCTGTCGCTTGGCAGCCACATGGTGTCTTTGCTGTGTGTCGACTGATTTCATCCCTGCGTCAGCAAGTCTTTAGTGTAGTTTTCTATCCACTACCAGAGTTTAGTTTTACAATGATGCAGAAAACCATAATTGGTCTTCAGCAATGTGAGATGTTGTGAGGCACATCAGAGAAAAATACCACATGGAAGCAATATCCTGTCAAGGAATAAACAGATACTCTTTGTTTCTACCAATGGAAAGAGAAATACAGCCCTTTTCCAAGAGAGTTGGGATGCTGTGTACAATGTAAATAAAAACAAAATCCAGTGATTTGCAGCTCTCATAAACACATATTTTATTCACAAGAACTGAAAGTGAGACACTTTACCACTTCATGGAAAATATTAGCTCAATGTGAATTTGATGGCAGTAACTTGTCTGAGAAAGCAGGGACATGGGTGGAAAAGTCTAGAAAGACTAAAAGCAAACCTGGAGGAACATCTTGCCAAATGATTTATGAATAAGAAGCCATTTATGAACATGAATCAGGAATGGCTGTGTCTTCACCAGGCCAAAGATGGCCAAAAATGGAAGCTAAGTTCAAAAATCGTTCTAGGGTCAGACAAATCAATGTCAGAAATTATTTTTGAAAACCGTGGAGGAGAGGGACCGTCCAGCTTGTTATCAGCACTCTGTCACGTGCCAATGGAGTGGGCAGCTTGCACAAAGGACACACAAATCTGAACGTATTCACAGGTTTTAGCGCAACATAGTCCTATCCAGACGATGTCGTCTTCAGGGAAGGCCTTGCATCTTTCAGTCAGGCAATACTCAAAACGCCACCTGAAACCATTATAAAACCATGACTTTGTAGCAGAAGAGCTTGAATGTTGATGTGGTCTTCAATCCACCTGCCGAACACATTTGGTGCATCATGAAAAGGAAAAATATCGCAAAGGAGACTCAGGACTGTTGCTCTGCTGGAGTCCTGCTGTGTGTCAGACGGAAATGGGACAACATTCCTCTCCAATGCCTCCAGCAGCTTGTCTCCTCACTTTCCAGATGTATGGCTTGTTTTTAAAAGGAGGAGATACTAAACAATGGTAAACATTGTACTCTTCCAACATTTGTGAGATGTGTCATCAAATTCAAAATTCTATTTTTTTTCTAACTATGGTATATTTCACATGATATTTAATATATTTCTAAAAGTTTAATATCAGTAGATTCTGTTTTTCATTATTTGTCACAGTGTCCCAATTTTTGGCAGAGTCGTATGTCTCTGAACTCAACATAGTGCTTTTGTGTGAAATTCTCCCCTTATTTTGTTCCAGTTTTAGTGGCAGTACAACAGTCTGCTCAGGGCCTGCACACCTTAACTAAACGTAATGTCCAAAGAGCTTTAGAGATCAAAGTCACATCCTGTTAGTCTGTTATCTGTGTTTGGATAAGTGTGACTTGTATGCATGTCTTTAACTCTACAAGAGAAAGTTGTCACTCTGCTTTCTGCCACTTCGGGGGTTTTTCTTTTTAAAAGTAGTGTTGCATTGTGTCATGTGAGAGTGTGTATTTAACTGTGTGTGTTTGGCCTGGTTCCCCCTGCAGATTATTAATTAAGTTCTGGTAAGCGGTGTATGCCTACCTTTCAGATCTACTTCCCTCTTTTTTCTTTTTTTTTTGACATACACAGAGACACACATACACATATATAATGTATCCGTACACGTGCAGAAACACACACACACACACTTCAAAGCAGCTGCACTCCACACCGCTAGGATTATAAAGCGATTGAAGAGCCTGATACAGCCTCAGAGTGCCTTCAGCACAAAAATGCCGTTGGCAGGGCACAGGTAGTCTCTTTGAAAGTTCTTACACACTCACACAGACGTACACATATGGCTGAGCTTTTTAATTTAGCTCTGTTTTTCCCTTTGTATTTGTCACAGTCCAGTGGGGCTTTTTCCCCCCTCACATGTACTCATCTTCATCTTCTTCCAGCCATTTTTAATGTGTGTTTAGGTGGTTAGGCTGTATTATGTATGATGCTGAATTCCCCTGAGTGACTGTACGTAAAAGGAATAGGCTAGTAGCAGGCTCTTTATGTTTTTATGAAACATCTGAGCCTGTTTTCACGTCAGCTTTGCAATATGTCTCCATGAATGCATTCGCATGTGAAGCCCCAGTCACATACAGTACAGCACACACACCTCACTTGCTCACTGGTGTTAATGTGGTGATGATGGTGTAAAGCTTTGATGTAAACATCTTCACTACTCAGCCACGTTTACGTTTCATCTTTTGCTTTAAATTAGACAGCAAACTTAGTGAGACTGGATGAAAAGTTTCCCTGCCTGCAAATTATCTTTTTAATTAATCTGCGCGTTGTCGTTCAACAAAGCTGTAGCAAAGACGGACCAGTCCTGCCACAGTAAAAGGAGACAACAAACGCCTCGGCTGTGAAGAAAAATGGCTCCATTTGAGTCCCTATCCCACACACAGTTCTTTCTCTTCCCCTTTTCTGCACCCGTCTTTGTCCTCCCCGCTCTCATCAGCTGCTGAAGGGCCCCTGGGGACAAGCGGGCCGCCACTCAAAAGGGTCCTGGCGCAGGAAGACAGGCCTGTATCCTTGGTGACAGCTCTGTGTATCCGTGGTGACAGGTGTGTCCCTTCATAGCGGACGGCGATGTTTGTCAGGAAGTGTTTGGATTGGGTGCAGAGCCCAAACGCAGCTTAGGTGTTGATGGCACTGAGGGGTGCGCTCAATAGAGCAGTGTTTGCACATGAGTTGTCTGTCTGTCGTTGGCTATCGGGATATGCGAGGTGTGTGTGTGTTTGTTTTGAGTACCACTGGGGGGAAAAAAACTCAAACATAGAGGAAAGCATACAGCTAGACAATTCTATCGTGCTCATTTTTGCATATGTATGAATTAAAATAAATGTTTTTCAAAGTGCTATTTAAATGCTACATTGGAAACTAAATATCGTAAATCTACTAATACGCTTGCTACTCTCAGACCAGTGGAATTACCTTTAATTGAAATCACATCTCCTGAAAATATTTGACTGCCTTTCAAGTAGTAACTTGTATCGTCTGATAATTTGGGGCTAAATCTGTCTGCCGTCCAGTGTAGACCTCAGACGTTGACGTATCCATGGAGTTCCAGCAGTTCACACCTAATTATCTCACTCCACTGTCCAGACTCTTTTGAAACTCTGTCCTTTCAGCACAAGTCTTTGCCTCCAGCTGGCTAGCTTCCCATAAGGAAACAACGGAAAACAAAGCAACTAGCAGCACTCAATAAACTTCAACAACAGTCTCCGTTGAGTCCATTCTTCCCCCACCCTGTTGAGTTTCTCAGCGACTCTAGATCATCTTTCTTTTTTTTCCCCCCACTATATAGCTAATTGGCGGCAACATTTTAATTCACCGCCTAATCCCACTCTTCTTGTTAAGTGATGAAGTGTTGGCAGGACATCAGAGGAGATTGGTGCCCACTGTGCACCGTGCCCGTCATTACCTGCTGGCACACATGAGCGCTGGGGCCGTGCCAAGGGGCCACCGGCCCGCTCCACAAGGACACGCTGCCAAGAGGCAGGGGTCAGCGCAAGACCGCGTCCGTGCATGCGCACATGACAGAGGAAGAATGCTTAAACTGGGGGAGGGGGCTGTTGTGTCATTGCACTTCCTAACGGAAGATTGAATTTCACTACTCTATCTGGCTTTGCGTCTGTCCTTCCACCCGTCTGCGTATCTCTCTCTCACAGCCCCCCTCTTCTTTCTTGTTGCAGACCAACAGCAGGATGAAGCAGATTGAGAAGGAGTACAATCAGAAGCTTGCCCAGTCTGCCCAGGTAATCAGGTTTTTTTTTTCTTCTTCTACCCTTTCCTCCACATCTTTCATTTAATTTTACCCTTTTTTCCACCCAACTGTGTAAGAGAACAGACCAAATGCACATATGATAGCAAACCTAACCCTGGACTCAGAGAGAGCCACCATCCCTTAACCCTTAAGCAGAGGGTGAATACACCAGTGCACCTTCCAAATAAATGAAACTACATTGTAACTTATAATACATCAGCCATTTCTGAAGTCAAACCTTCTTGTTGCCTCTCTGGATCCATCTTCATCCCATTGTACACCTTTATTTTGATAATTGAGTAGTATTTTGTACAGTCAGGGTAGTTTACTAGGAATGAAGCTTACAGACAATTCTCCACTTGGTAATACCAATAATAATATTATAATGCTGCATATAGTTAAAGAATAGTGGAAGGAAGGTGGTCACCAATAACCAATAGCCATAGTATGTTAGGCATCCACCTATTTAGAGTAAATTGATAAATGAAATATATGTAGTTTTGTTTTTTTTTACACCAAATGCCCAAAAATTGGTGTTAGGGTTAAATGTGGCTCTCCAAATATCACAGCACTTGCAGCTGAAGAAGTAAATATTTTTAGTGCATGTTAGACATTAATTGCAAAACTAGATAATAGTTTTGCTTTAGAAAAAAGCTTTGCTGGCTTCTGGCTGACTTCGTAAAAGGAAAATCTTATGGAGGATTTCCTCTGCTCTACACACAGTACCCCTTCACGAATCGTAAGCAGAAGAAATTTGTGCATAAACTGCTCTCAGTGAAATTTATGTGATTTGACACTGATGACAATGTTGGTAGTACCAAACTTTATATAGGTACGAACAAAATGTCCTCTTATTGGTTAGCATTCAGAAATGTACACACATTCTTACAGAAAAATTCAAGTTTTACACGAGTAGGTTTTTAGTAATTTCTGTGCGAACTACTCAAAGATTTCATAAAATGGGTCCATCGTCTTTAGTAACACAAACAGCCCAGTTCTCTCTGATATTGCAGTAGCTTCCTCCACCCTGAAATATACTGCAGTGAAAACCAAAGAGCCTGTGAAACTACTCAGCCACTGCAGTGTCTTGAAGAAAAAAAATATGACTTGACCTCAAAGTATCAGTTAGAACCTCTGTCCTACTCTGTGTTGCTCTACATTTGTCCTCTATTTGTTCACTTCAACCGGTACTTCCCTCTTCTGGGTAATCTGTAAGTGGCCTCTAATACCACTCCATCACCTGTTTCTCTTCTTCCTGTCATGGTGTCCTGTGGCTTCACTTTCAGATGGAGGACATGTGTTTAACATTTCTACGTGTCACCTCAGCTTGTTTAAAGCTGAAGCAATTCTTTTCTCCAAACAGAAATTTAACTTCCTTTTGCACTCTGCCATTCGGTAAAATGTCCGAGGAAGTTCAAGCAGCTTTCCCTCAGCAGCTTAAAAACATAAAACACCTTAAGTATTGTTTACACTACAGAAGAAAAAGCTTTTCTTCTGGAATAGGTAGCAGGCTAAAATATTACAATCATTTGGACATAATTGCACCCTATTACTCAAAGAAGAGATTCAAAGAGGGGGTTTTGTTGTTTTTCTTTCTTTCCATCTTTAACCCCCACACACCCCCTTCCTCAATTTTAAGTTGGCTGGCAAAGGCTCAGAGTTGAAAGCGAGGTTGACAAGCAGATGTTGCCTGAAAACGGTAGCTTATTAGGTTACACAATGCTCAGCTTCAAAAGCAGTCAGATGCTGTGCAAAAGTTCAGGAATGTTTGCCCACTCTGGTGATGCAGTGTGCCACTACAGACCAACAACCAGTGATTAATCCTCTGTTTTGAAGACACAAAGCTGGCACACGTTTAACAAACAACACTGATTTTAGGGGAAGGTATTTGTGTGCACAGCGCCATACCTTCATCGTAGATATGAAGTTATGCAGACGATGGGGGTTTTGCGCAAACATATTAAAATGCTTGATTAATTCTTAGTAATTGTCGTCTTTGTTTGAAAAGGTAAAGGTGGGACCAAGAGGATTTTGTTGACTTCCTTTTGGCGCAACCCAGTCAAATGTAAACAAGAGGTCTTTGAACCTCAAAGGCTAACCCCAGTTGTTAACCCCTCAGTATCTGACAGGGGGCATCGCTCTTGAGCTCAGCTGCATGGCTAATAGCCCAATTAAAAAAAGCACCATGTCATACATTATCCTGGAGGGACTGGAGATGCACCACATAATAGTGTATACTTACTTTGCATGCACACACACATCGCTCTCTTGCGCACATTACCTCTTTGCTTTTGTCTCTGCCTCTCTTATTTACAAATGCACACAGACCCTCCTAATTAGTGTCTCTCAGATTCAATCGTATGTGTCAACCATCTATCTGTGAGTGATCCTCCTGGGTGACCTGTGAACCGAGCTGGGCTGCGCTCTCTTTCCCTGCTTAAGGATCGGGTCATAGTGGGCGGTAGTTGTGGGAGATCATTACTTTATCTCTAACCATCCACATGGGAGAAGGTAGGAGGTGGTGGGAGTTTTCCATGGCAGGCACAATGCGTGAGAGGTTGAAGATCATATGCAAATATGTCTAATTAATTTCATCGTTATGCTGGTTTATAAGTTTCATAGAGTTTCTATATGACCTTTTAGGCCTGTAATAACCAAACAGAAGCTATTATAGTATTTATGCTTACTGGTGTATTTTTTAATATTCTAAAACAGAAATATAGTATTGCGATGTTCAGGGAGCATTATTCCCCAACTGGGCAACACTAAACAATAGACACAGTGATTTAAGCCAATGAGATATTTTTCTTAGGACTTATTGGAAACCAACACAAAGAGTGAATTTTAGATTTTGGATCATCACATTATCCCACTCACAGATACAAAAGCATATCTCTGGAACCTAATCTTGCTATAATTGTACAGAATAACAGCATAAGTCAGAATATGTCAGAATTGTAATTGTTGGATGTTGTCGTCAATTAAGCAAAAATGACAGTAATAGAAGTCAAATGTTGCATCAAAGGGCTGCTGCTTACTTGTAGTTGTAAAGTCAATAGTTGTCACAATAAAGCATGGTTGTATGTTTATAACAGGTTAATTAGTGACTCTCGGTTACCCATTGTTGTGATAGGTGTGTCCAAGGTATACTGTTTTTCTGCCTAATTTGAACCAGGATAGACGGTAACCTCCGAGCCTGGCCAGCCATACCCCTTCACTTCGTAAAATATTCTCTCATGAAATGGGTTTGGTACCCCTCCCATTTACAGACATTTCTGCTTGTACAGAATAAACCTATTCAATCAGTTGACAGGAGCAGGTTTTATGCCGAGACTCATGCATGAACATCCAAAATGCCAAGAAGCCTGCAGAATTGCTAATACCACCTTGGATCAACAAGCTTTTACTGCAAAATCAAACAACAGTCATTCATCAGCGTTCCTACTCGACTGGATGCTACTTTGGATGTCTTTTGTTGTGTCTTTTGATACTAGTCTGATTGTCACTCTGAATGGTTTTATATTGGTTCAATGGTATCCAGAGGCAGCTTCTTCTGCATTTATTGGTACAACGTCCTGAAAATCAAAATTGAATCCAGATGAACCAGCCTAATTCTTTATGTCAAAGAGGGAAAAAATTTGGATGGGCCAGTCAGGCTATTGTCAACTGTCAAACTTGAGGCTTGGAAATGGTATTTGACAAACCATTAAGTGACATTGAAGTGGTTGCCTCCATCTTTTATAAACATTCATTGTTTGAATCACTCAACAACGCCAACCACATTTTCACTCAAACATATTCTTCTCATTTGTCATTGCATGGCATCCCTTTCCCTGTGTTATGCATCTTTGCATGACTTTAGTTTTCAGCTCCCTGTGTGCATAATAATGTTGCTTTTATATGACTGTCCCACTGACGAAATAAGTCTGATACCCGCTCTGATTGCCATGCCGCCTTCTCTGTGTCTTTCTATGTGTGGTCAAACTGCGGTGCTTTAACTCGCAGTCTCCCACAGTGTGAAGATTCCAGCGGGTTTAGTCCTCCAGAGTGTGAACATGGCAAACAATTATGTGTCTAGACCAAAGCTAGCAGCAGAACTGCTCCCCCGCTACCACCTCTTTCTCCCCATCCCATCCCTCTGTCTTTATTCACTCTCATCTTTGTTCAGCCTGTCTCTCAGTGGCTTAAACAGAATGTTAATTTTGACCGGAGGTTTTCAAAGCCATGGCACTTCCTTTTTATGTTTGCGTGCACCGCAGGTTCACCAACACAAAGACGCTATACTCTTCTAAAAGAAACTTGTTTTTTTTTCTTCTTCTTCTTCTTCTCTGTCCTGTGTTTTTTCACTCCCTCTTCATTTTCTCTGTTTTTCTACTCCGTGTCCTCTGTCTCATCTCAAAAGGACATAAGACATGAGACTCTGGGGAAAGCAACGTTTCAAGACGATTGTTACTGCCATACCAGATCCATTTCAAAAGTGAAATATGTTTTCCATCTTAAACAAGTTTTTTTTTTTTTTTTTTTTTTTTTATGAGACCAATGAAGTGAAATAGATCAAAACTAACACTGAGTTATGTGATATTTCTGACATTACTCCTGGTGACAGGTTTTCTCTCTTCTTGAATTAATTATGCGCTGGAAAAAGAGAACAAGTTTGATCATTTAACTATATGCTTGGATATCGTTCTGTTTACTCACCAGTACGAGCTACTCGTCTGCCTCCTCAAAGTCAAATCGGTCACTCTTATGCACACAAAGACCGGTTAAAGCCTTGAAATGTATGTCTCCCCTTTTCTCCTCAATAGATTATCGCTGGGCTGCAGACTTTGATATGTGACTCAAAAGAGGAGGCTGTTCGCTTGCAGCAGGCAATGGAGAAGCAGCTGAAGGAGGCCAACGCTCGTTGGGATGAAGAAAGACGGATAATCACCCACCAAGCTGATCAGACCAGCAAGGTCCATATTTACTGTATTTACTTCTGTAATCATTGATGACTAAAAAAAAAAAAATCTATGCTGCATGCTTTATGTTATACAATAGAAATAATTATAGCAGTATTTTGTTAAAATGCTGTTTCTTTCCAGATTGCTTATAAATGATTCGATCATGACTTGATCATCTGGCCTCTGAGGGCCATTGTTAAGAACTTTTAAACCAACTTTTCTAACTTTCATCACGTTGGAAAGTCAATAAGGTTTGTTTAGTTTTGTCCACATCAAGTTGGTTTTAACTCTTTATGCATTTAAAAATGTCAAAAGGCAAAGGTTCAATCACATATTTATTTATACACAGCAAATCTAAGTGGGCAGTTCTAACCCAAGGAAATCTTATAATCTTCTTTAAAGTTTGATCAAACTGATTTGGAGAACATTTTGCAGTGAGATTTCTTTCAAATCAGATTTTATGTGATTTGTAAGTAATCTGACCATTGCTGCTGGTGGTCCTGTATCTTGTCATCAGACTTACCAAATGGTGGGAGGTGGGTTATGTCAGTAAATTTCATCTTCTAAAAGGCCTCGTCTGGCTTTGACTTTAATAGAGCAGACATGTCGCTTTTCCTTCGCTAAAGCCCAGTTATTGTGCGTATGAGCGTGCTTTGCCATTTTAATGGCTAGTTACAACTTCTATAGTGTCTTTAAGTGGCTAGCGTGCTCTGTGTCTGCCTGAACTCTATAAATCCGTCTGCTGCACCTTTACGACTTCAGTTAGAGCTGCTCTTCAACATTACTGTCATCTTCTTTTACAGTTGAACTTACGGCCAGGCTTCATTCTTTGTTATTGGACTTTTTATTTTCATTAGAAGATTTTAGAGTTCATTTTGAGTGCTTTTAAAAAGCACAGACATAGCATTATTTTTGCAATTGTGCTTTTAATTTTCATTCACCTCCATTCAGTATTTTGGAGTCAGAGGATCTGTCATTGTGCCTGAACCAGACTGGAAGACAGTTGCAGTGGCAGTTGATTGGGTGTGGCTCACTAAATAAAGCCTTGTTGTGTCTGGGATCAGGACATGTTTCCAAACACAACTTTGTCTGTTTGTGGCTGCAGCTGCCTCATATAGAAATGAGGCTGGTCTGTGAGCCTCCACTCACACGTCTTCTCCTTCCAGGCCCTGGTAGCCAAGGCCCACCTTGCCACTCGTGGCTCGTGGCTTCCCTGCCACACTGAAACATCTTGCTGTTTTTAATCATCCACAGATAAATGTTACAGACAGTGGTAGCCTATTCATTCCAGATCCATCAGGAAAGCGTTGTTCTTAGCCCGCTTGGTCTGATGCAACTTTATCTTAGAGTTCCCACCCTTTCAGGAATTTCTCTTCCACTCATTCATAAAATGACACATTTCCCCCTAACATTAACTTAACATCCTTATGAATACAGCCTCAGGCAGTCACTTTAAAGGGACTTTGTGACGCTTTAAAAGACTTGCAAGATCCAGCAGAAAAAGAGCCGCTGACTTTTATTTTTTAACGTGTCACTTGATTCTCAGTCAGGGGCAAATTATTCAATGAGGTTTTTAGTTTTGTTCTGCATTACACTTGAGACGGTAGTTTCCTAGACTATATGCACTCTAGCCTTGATGTCTAAAGTGAAAATCAAATATGGGAAAAATATGTTCTTTGATTGAGTTACAGGGGAAATATTCATTTACTTGAACTTGTATGGAATTTATAATCATTTCCATGCCAGCCACATCTCACAGTGTTATGGCGCACTATAAGGATTCAAGCCCTACTTTTCGCAGACAAGCGACTAAACTCACTAAACTCGCACAGTAACTTTGGTGCCTGACACAACACATAAATGCTGTTTTCCCCGTTGTACACGTTTACAAGAGGCAGGGCTCGGCATCTGTGTTGGGAACAGACAACAGCTTTCTGTTTCTATTATCTGTGTCCTCATTATTATGATCCCCTCTGTACTAACCACCCGCTAATGAGACTCCAATTAATGGTTGTGTTGCATATTAAAGGACTGACATGGGGGAGGAGTGGAAAGTTAATGGTGGAGAGGGGAAGGGGGGGTGCTGGTCAAACAGCAACTATAGGAAAAAAATGATGTAAACTTTTTAGAAGAGGCTGGAAAAAAAGGATGAGACGACAAACAGTGAATGGGGAGAAAAGCGGAGGCAAAGAAAGGATGGAGGAAGTGTGAGAAAGAGAGAAAAGAAAGGACCGGCGGAGAGCTGTCAGTGGGCCGTCGGAGGGAGTGCGTCGCCTGCTGACATTGTTTCCATGCTGCTTACTTCAAAGGACTCGGATTATGAAGAGAGCGAGGGGCTTCAGACAATGGGAGGGGAAGAAAATAACATCAAAGTTAGCCGCGCATTTGAATCGAGATAATCCCAAAACAGTTGTTCTGAATGCACGCTGCACCGGATCAGATGTCCCTTTTTTCCTTGCCAGCCCCATTCTGCCATTTCTAGCCGGAATTTAGCTTCCTCTGTTGCTGTACTGTACTTGGACCTCTTAAATGTGGGTGTTAGCTGCAAAGACCTTTGTGTCTCATAAAGTCTTTTTTTAGAACAGCGGTAGTACAGTTAAGTATGCTCATTATCTGCATTTATATTTTTGTACATATGATGTTTGGGTGCAGGAGGATATTTGTGTGGTCTGGCTGGTGGTGTATAGTGTGTCTGCAGGCACATGCTCGTACATGTATGTAGGGATGATTGACAGCTTGCTGAAGACGTGGCTTTGCCTGTCTGGCCTGACTTTCGGCTGAAGTCTTTTAAATACATCTGAGCAGACACATTGATGAAGTAGTACCTTTATTGCTATATAGTGACAGTAATCACTAATGTTTTTTAAATGAAGTGTCTTCAGATTGACTTTGATACATCATAGCAGGAAATGCATAAATGTTTTAAAAATGGCTGCATTCCACAGAACATCCTGGTTTTGTCAATGTTGGGTCAGTGTCAACGTTTAATATGACGCTAAAAGACACTTAATCATTGTTAACATCATTTACTCTACTTGTGCTCTTCATGGTGTGATAAGTCAATATATTTACTTTGAAACTAACTCATTAATCCATACTGTCTGGTTGTGAACTTTAGTACGATTTAATATGGCTAAACATCAACACTTTTATTAACTAGATACAAGACACAGAAGTAAGTCTGACTTACTCCCTATCGAAGACTAAATATAAGAAGTGGAAGTTGCCACCAACTGAATTTGTGGACTGCCATTTGAGTTGTTGGAAAGTAATTTTTAAAACACACACACAAACACATTGAAAGTCCAGTCAAGACACCAAACTTGTAAAACAAGTATTTTCAAATCTTTTTATAGCCTTTCCGTCTGCATCAAATCAGCTGTCTCTCCCACTGCCGAAGCTGCCAGCTCCAGTCCACCTGTGACAAGATCCGCCAATTATCCACCAAGCTTCGTGCACGCTCTCTGAGTTTAGTTTACAACAGCATAGTTATAGTTGCAGGTGAGCCAAAAAAAAAAAAAAAAGTGAGAATATCATGAGAAGACCACTCCCGTATCAACTTTTTTGCTGTTTTGGTAAGCTTGCTGTCATTCAAGGACCAGCAGACCTAAGGACAGGCAGCAGCCCCAGAATTTGTGCCTTTTTTCACTGGAAGTGTGCATTTTACTTCTTCTTTCTTCGCTTATTTCATTAAAACAGAATTTACATCATATTTTGCAGAAGATGCCAAAAGATAGATAGAGCATAATTTTCCACAAACTAAAATGGATTCCGTTGGGCCCTGGAGTTGGCATTTTGGTTGTCCATGATGTTCGTCATTTCAGACCTTTATCTGAACAAGTGGACGGGTTTATTTGATTGTTATACAAAAAAAGCACAAAAATTATGATTAGAAACAGGGAATCTTTACAATCAAACAACAGTGACGCATTTATTGACTTAGTATTCCAGAGGAGGAGACACTTTCTTCTAAAACTAGGTTCTAATTGAGCCAAAGGGGTCTTTTGGAAAAAGCTCAACCTTTCCATCATGGCACTACACTTTTCAGTACTTCCATGTGCCTTCTACCTTTCAAGCAGCTTTAACTTGATATTCAGTTTATGCCTTTCATATTTCCCACCCTCAAAATGATCTCCAGTGTGAATTTAGTCTGACTAGGTAATGACCCTCTGTTCCTTATCCAGTTATATGTAGATTAATAATTATCTGATTGCAACACAGAAGGCAAGAATGGGACGTTTTAACGCACAGGTTGGTTTTTAAAGCACTATGGACTTTTATCTGTTTAATTTATTCACATTGAATGGTGGTGATGATAAGCGCCTCTGTGGCCCATTGGGACATAGCCAGGGTTTGCGCTGTAAGATTACTCCCTCCCTAATGTCATCTCTGTTTCTTTAAATGTGGTTTCGTTGTCAGGTGTCTCCATTTGTTGTTCCTTTGATGATAAACAAGGGATTTGAGGTAAAAGTTTATTAATGAGGCTTTTTGGATTACCTGAACACACAATATGTGTTTGTGTGGATGTTCTCCCAGCCAGTGTTTTTGTCTGTGTGTCCATAAGTGTGTGTAAGACCATATGTATGAGTATGCATGCAAGCTTACCTGAAATATGCAGCTGCCAAATCTGACAGAACTGAAGCCCACATTAGCCTGCCAAGAGAACACCGTGCACACACACACACAGGCCTCAAGTCTTTTCTCTCACACATCCTTTCTTTCCAGCTCTGCATCTTCAAACTCTTTCCATCTCCAACTCTGTTTCCACACACACATTCACATGCACACATCCTCACCCTGCCAAAAGGGAGAGGTGGCTGGTGAATAAACAATGGCACTCCGCCCATAGTGTCACCCGCCTGGGCTTTGATCAGCACCGCTGTTCCTGCTCCCCACAGCAGTGCTTCCTGTCGCTCTGCCTGCCGAATGTCGCCATGCATGCACGCAGACAGACGCATACACCTATAACCTCTTGTACATGGGCCTACATGCAACCTCTCCCATTTTGTCCCCAGCGAGTCTGCATCTGTGTTGTTTCCTCACCCAGCTTACCTTTGGCTTAGTGGCCTTTTTTGGTACATTCACTAACATCCACTGATGTACACACCTTTGATTCAGGCACATCCAGCAGCAGCTTCTACTACAAGTCAATGAGAAGGTTCTGTTGTCGTGTCCTCCGGGTGAACTGATGGCAGACACGTTACATTATGCAACAGTGGCCATCATCTCACAATGTTTGAGGGTGAGAGTGAATATATGAGGCATGCTGTTCTTTCTGCACCAGACATTGTATTCTTGGTCAGATTCACAGTTGACGTCATCTCTGCGCTGTCGGTGCTGGGCTTTTGTGCATGCATAATAACAAACAAACTTGCACACGTTGAGAAAGACGCGTTGTAGCGGCTAGTTTTTCTGTAGGTGTGTAGTTATATATGCATTAGTTTCTGAGGGGGTTGAAAGGATGACTTTGCCTGTGGGAACGAATGGCAGCGGTGGATCAAGAACAGGTGTGCTGGATACTCTGCTGCAGAGGCAAAAAGCTGCTTCAAACATCTGTGTGTGTGTTCTAGTGTGCTTTTTTCTCCTCTGTTCTTGTGCCTATCCACGTCCTTCAACACATTCAAGTTCTTTGTGTCAACCTTGAGTTGAGCATTTGTTTACTGAAATTTGTCTACCATCTGTGTTTCTGTCATTTTCGTCTTCTTTTGATTGTGTGCAATGAACACCACTTTGAGGAGGTTCATTTGTATATAAAGGTGCAGTAAGATTTTTACCAGCCACATCAGCGAAGCTGCTATTGTGTGTTTTTGTCTATCACGGCAGAATGTATTCCCACACAGTCACCTTAATCAACTAGTCTCTCATATTACGTGGTTATTGTGCTTTTACTATCAAATCTCTGCTTTTTTTCACACAGTTTTGTCCTTAACATTAACACCTTTAGCCAGTTTTACATTGGCAGATACCCTGCGTTCAACACGGGATCTAGCATGTCGCCTGTCCTCGTTTACGTTGAGTGACACGGCGTGTCGAACCAGCGCCGCGAATAACTCGCCTCTGAGGGTGCACTTAATTGCAGGTCAGGACTAGTGTAAACAGAACTGGCGCAGGGTGGCGGGTCATGAGTGGTTTTGTTCATGACAAGACTAGGATGTCTGCGAGCTCATCCACACACATGGACATCTTAAATCAGCATATTACAGAACCGTAATCTCCAACTGGCTACTAAAATGACAGATTTACAAGACGCAAAACTCGGGTCAGTAACAAATTGAAGAGCCTCTGAAAGAAGTTATTTGTGGTCAAGGAACACAACAGCAGGAGTGGCAGAGGGAGACTGCTGGTCATATTTGTGCAACACCATTTGGGGAAGTCTCTACACAAATCCCATTGTTAGTCAGCATGAACCCTCCACCCGCTTCATCTCCTGCATCAGCCAGGTCTTCTGATGTTGCTGAAGCCATCGACGCCAACCCAACAGACAGTGGTCCATCATGTTACATAGTACCACCTGACAACGCCTCCCAACTCGTCTTCCCTCCCCTCAACTCAGTTTCAGCCACCAGGGAGGCAGTGACATGCCTTGCATTTACATTACCAGTGTGCATTAAACACGTTCATCATCTGGGGTAGTGGTGGAGTCTAATCTAAAAACACCTTTTTTTTGTCTAGATATATCTCATCTTGTATGTATATGCGAAAGCAAAGCTCGTGCTCTGTTACTGACTCTCTTTACTGTATATGCTATGCAAAACACCCATCAGCTTGAAGATCCCTATATATGTTTGCATGTGCGTGGAGTTCCACACGTGTGCATTGTGCTGGTTGATTGATGACTTTTCCGGCTGTGGGCAGCGTTTGATCCACATATCAGAGGGGCTGGAAATAACAGAAAGATAGCATCTCAGGATGCTGCAAGGGAACGTGGGAAGTAGAAAAGCTCACAGAGAGCATACTCCACTGGCAGACAACAAACGGAAATTACTCACCAAACTGCAAGCCCAATGCTTTGCTCAGAGAAACCATGACGGTCTAATAACTTGTTGCATCCTCGCCTTGAACTCTTGTGTTTTAGGAATCCCATATATAATTAAAGCTCAATGATCTCTAGAGTTTAAAAGCACTAAAATATGCTATTAAACTTGTTCTTATGGGTCATGGATAATGTTATGTATCTGCATTTATTCTGGAAAATAATGCTCGTCTCCTTTGGCCTCCTAAGCTGTAATTTCACATTCACACTGTGGGTTTTATAGAGTTAAGTTAATGTGATTTGCAAAGTCATGCTCTGTTTGTCAGTCAACAAGAAAATAGACCAACTTTTGCATATTTGAGAAAATATAGATAAATATAGATAATGCTCTGCTTGTAACTACTGGTGTTTTGTCTTAGAAGAACTTGAACATTCGGTCTGAAATTGAAAATAAGTCATTTAACTTTTACACAGTGTTGTCAAGAGTTTTAAAATGCAGTTACATTTTCATCTTGTGCTGAACTTTACATTCATTAACTGATACATGGTTTGATAAACAGAATAGATTTATGAGTGCCCACACTAACAAACGCGAATACGGCAGACATATGGCGCATATTTTGGAGTTGTTTCCTATTCTCTTTCTATCGTAGCTAACAGCGACTGAAAGAGACCGAGACGGAAAGATGGAGAACATTGTGTTCCCCCTGTGGGCATAACTCGGTTGCAACATGTCTTCATTAGCGCAGCAATTGTTTTACTATTTTCATCAGTGCTCGGAAAGACGCCTCTGTAACTGTGCCAACGTGT
>JAOWBL010000023.1:9417079-9445798 GCA_028564865.1 Zenarchopterus dispar
CACACACACACACACACACACACACACCGACTTCATTAACATACATCAAGCTTCCCAGTGATGTGACAAACTTCATTTGAACGTCGAAAGTGTTTAGGGCTTGTTCCTTTCTGCTGGCAGCTGTCAAAAACCTGCTATGAGTCGGTACTAAACACAAGAGAAAGTCAAAACCACAATATAAAGACTATATATAGTTGAAATGTCATTTTAAGATGACTGGGAGCGGGAAAATGACTGGCGCTCTTCACCGTCTTCAAAATTATGCCTCATCAGGAACAAACAAAATCTCATTTGAAGAGCTGCATGTGCAAATGATTTTTCTTCACAAAGGCAAAGTCCCTTTCATTGCAAGGCGAAGTATTGAAATATTTTTTTCCAGTGTTTCCCTCTTTCTTTTCTTTCCTTTTTGTCTAATCTGGCGTCCGTCAGTGACCAGAAACTTCACAAAGGACTTGATCAGCAGCGTTGTGTTGTTCAAAGGCATCTCACTTCTGTCCTAATGGTGAAGAGCCTTTTTTCTCAGATGCCGTCACATGTCTCCTTCCACCTGTCAGCAAACAAACATGCCTTTGCTGTAAAAGAGATGTTGAAAGAAGAGAAGATTGTGTGTTTTGCATGAAGAGAAAAATGGAGATGTAAGAGGAGGACACTTGGAAGGAAACGCAAAGCTCTCTTGGGAAACAACTCAGACGTCTTTGGGGAATCAGATGCTTCTTTTATGAATTTTTATCTCCACAGAGACCAGATGAAATCAGTCTTTAGCTAACAGAGGTTTTCACAACGCCAACACAGAAAATTTCCATGGGTTTTGGAGAGTGGTCATCTACATGACTGTACTGTATGTACAGTATCCAATCGCCTCCGTTGCGCTCTGCGGGTCCTCATGCATACGCTGATTTAGCCTTCGCCGTTTAATGTATGTATGGGACAGAAAATGGAGACAGCATTGCCGCAAGGAGCTTATAATTTAGGCAGCGCGGATCCCTCATTGCTGCGGTAACTGCACCATACATGAACCAAGAACGCAAAACTAAGGAACTTGGCTTTTGAAGAATCTAAGACATATATTCAGAGTGGTTGGTGAGGGATGTGTTTATTCAGCCATTGTTTATTGCTTTGGTCTGAGGTAGTGAAGTGTGTTTTGTCTTGGCTTGCCATTCTGTTATGACTACAGAAGCTGCTATAGATAGAGATAGGCATTTTGAAAATCTGCACCCCGTTGCAGATATTTTTTAAAATCCTGGACATTCAAATTAAAGCTTCTGTAACCTGTCTTTTCTCTTTTCTCTTTCTCTTTCTGTTTTTTTTTTTTTTTTTTTGCCACTTGTTTTAAATGGTCACTTTCAAATTATCCTTGACCTCATTCTCATTTCTCAGTTCTCTGAAAAAAATGCATATTTTTGCAAATTGATAGATTCCCAGCCCAGTGTAATTGGTCCAACACTTTAAAATGATTAGGGTAGAGGGAGGCTGAAAAATTGGCAAAGTTGTGGCAGACTAATTTACTGCATACTGTGCCGAGACAAAGTGAGCCGCTTCATGTTGGGATCATTTATACTGAGGGTTGCTTTGAAGTGCTTCCCCAATCCCTTTCATTGTGCCCAGGAAGATTAATTAGCCAAAGCCAGAACAATCAGTTAAATCCATAACAGGAAGATTATTTTAAGGAGAGCCCTCCTCCTTAATTCATTCACGCTCTCTTCACTTGAAAGACCGGACTGATGAGAGCTGGACAGGGCTGGACTTTGGCTCTGCCAGACGCGCTGTGGTTGCCCAGACTCTCCCCTGGTTACACCTTGAAAAATGTGGGTGAAAACTGTTGCTTTTCACGGGCCCCCGTTAATTCTTCGAGCTCTGTTAAACCGTTCATCAAGCCCCGAATTAATTGATTCAGCGATTCTTCAAAATCCTGTAAATGCTTTTACAGTACCGTAAAAGTTCCGTCTGTGCATGCATGTGTGTGTTTGCATGTCTATATACTGCATGTGTGTGCGTCCATTCATGTGTGTTTGTGGGTTAAAAGTGGGGGTTGCGCTAACCAAACCCTTTTCAACTTCTATAATCAGACTCTGGTTTAGTGGAGTGTAATTTAGCCCCAGACAGACTTCCTCCAGTCCTCCCCAGTGGAGATAGCTAGCTAGCTATTGAGCTGCTGCTGCGTTTGATGTGTTCTGCCCACCACCGTGGCCCTGTCCTCGTCCAAACCCAGCTGTGTCGAGCCCATAAATGCTTTGTGTCAGATCTCGCTGCAGTTTCCAGCAGCCAGTAGGGGGTGTTGCGTAGCGCGAGTCATGCCTGCCTGCGGACCCCCTGTGGAGATGTGAAGGAGCTGTGAAGAGCGAGGGAATACTCTGAGCTATGAATAAAGAGGGGCTAGCCACAGTGGGTGTGTGTGTGATGGTTTGTTTGCTGAGTCTGGGAGTGAAAGGGACACAGAAACCCCTATTCAGCTGTGATATTGACAAATTACTGTTACGACATAACTGCAAATCTTAATGAGCCTTTTTCTCATCTAGGTGAGGCCCTTCACCAGTGTCAAAGTCAGCGCGATAATAACATATGTATAATTTGCATTGATAAAGTTTGATTTGACCAAATTTATGTTCTCAGGTGACTCAGGTGCATCAGGAGTACGAGGAGAAGATTAAAGGTTTGATGCCGTCTGAACTCCGACAGGAACTGGAAGACACCATCACCTCTCTTAAAGTTCAGGTGAGTTGTGCCTGTTTCCAGAGAGACTGGTTCAAAAATGTATTTATCGATTTTTGGTATAGGCTTTTAGCTGCTGTACCATTTGGAGCCTTCTTTGCAGCACATTTGGTTTTATAATGTGTCAGATGTTTTCAGTGGATGACAGGTCTGGACTGCAGACAGGCCGTTTCATCAGGTGGACTTTTTAATTACCAACTCATACATGCAGACAGGGGTTTGGCATGGTCTTTTTGAAGTAAGCAATGGCTTCTCTGACATGTCATCTGGATGGCAGCATATGCTGCTCCTAAACCTGAATACCATATATTTTTCAGCTGTACTGGTGTCCTCACGGATGTCCATGTGACAATGTGCTTAAACGCTGTTTCATTAATTTTATTCGATTATATTTACTTGGTACACGCTTTTACCCAAAGCAACTCACCGGTGAGGAGTACATTTGGGGTGTGATGTGAGCTTCTCCATCACAGCCAAAGCCACTTTGATATGTGAGCTTTAGAAGTTGGGGATAAATCTGGCAACGCTCTGAATGAAAAGACAAACGACTCTTCCTCCTGAGCTGCATCCATCCCCATCACTGACGCCGATTTTTAAACTGTCCATGAGACAGTTTTCCACCTTACCCCAGTTCATCTTCAGTAAGCTCTGACTCAGTAAGCTGTTGCATTTCTGGAATTTGCTTATATGCCTTTTATCTTTGCACAGTGGAGTTTTTAAGTTTCGTACGTGGATGCAGGGATGAATTACATTCACTGATGGTGTTTCTAAGTGCACACAGTGATTTCCACCCCAGAATCATGTCTGTTTTTAATGCAGCAATGCCTCAGGGCTTGAAGATCACAACCATGCAGTTTTGGTTTTAACCTCTGTCCCATGCGTATAGATTGCTCCAGATTGTTTGAATCTTTTGATGTTATGTACCCTAGATGATGAAACTTTAGAAACATTATTCATAAATTCTTAAACTACTTGCACACACAGTATTTCACCACGCTGTGAATTCTCCCCTCCTTTATGTCAGACAGACTCAGCTTCTCTGGGATGTTTTAAATATACCTAAATCATGTTACTGATGTCAATTAGACTAATTTCTAAGAAGCCAGTACACTTTTTTGTCACATTCAGTGATTTTTTTTTTCCCACCATCTGCCCACTACCCATCTCATAAGTACACTGTAAAAAAAAAAAAAAAAAAGAGAGAGAGAGAAAGAAACCAGTCTTCATACACAGCCCTAGCTCTATAGACTGGAAACAAACAGACGCAGCCTGACCGCCAAATCCTAACAAACATCGTTCCAGCCAATCACCAACAGGTGGGAGGTTCGTGCTTGTGTACATGAGATTCATGAGTTCCTCGATGGAGCGTTTTTTCATGGGCGCAGCGAAGAGAAGTGGTTTGTTGATGTTTAGTTCAAAGAGGATCAGATGAAAAATTACTTACCCTACCTTTAATCGCGATATGTCACACAAGTTTTTGTTTTTTTAATTGTTAATGTCTCGGCATTTCTTAATTTACCCTCGCTTAAACGAGCATCAAACTTTTTATGCTACTTTTTTTTCAATGTGGCAGTTATCCAAAATACTGGCAACTTTTTAACAGAATTGTTTAAAAAAAAAAAAAAGACAGAGTTGTAATGGTCCAGTCAAAGTCCAGACCTGATTAAAATGCTGCGGCAGGATCTTAAGAAATGAAACTGGCAAAGCTCAAGAAGCTAAAGCGATGTTGGAATAAATAAACGGAATAAATTCCCCCGCAATGTGAGAAACTGATAACGTCATACAGAAAATGACTACTTCCAGGTACTGCTGTTAAAGGACAGGCTTATTATACAAGGTAATTATGGGGTGTTCTTAGTTTTTCACACACTGCCTCTGCATTTCAGCTTAGTTTTGGCTAATTAGATAATGACACAGTATGATATGTCATGTGTTCCTGTTTATATGAGGCTGTATTTACCTAATTTTACAACCTGGTAAGTACCAGAAGATTTTTTTATTACTATTTCCTGAAACATAAAAGAACTGGAAGCGAATGTATTTTCTTTTTTTTTTCCACACTGAATATTGCCAGTCCTCTTTATAGACCTTCATGTATCAATGTCTCTCTGATGGATCCCGATATCAGCCTTTTCTCAACTCTATTGATTAGATGTACCCCTGAACCTTGTCTCTCATCTCCCACTAACAGAAGAGCCTCACTTTTCTCAGTTCCGATGTTTTAAATAAATTTGTTGTAACAATAACGTGACCATGTGCTGCAACATTTTGTTCAAACACATTTTCCAAGATCCCATTTCAGCACACAAACCACAGCTCTGTGATCCGATATGTTTATAAAATGTAATTCGTGGCCAGAGCGGTCTCTCCTCTCATTGGCAGCGTCTTGGATTTTGCACATTAACATGCATTATTTTCATAAAATGAAGGGGAAAAAAATTGGTAGGGAGAGTTATCGTGCCTCAGGAAGCATCCGACCACACCAGTGTATATACTTCACCAGTGTAAATTGCCAAATGAAATGTTAGAACTTGAGCTGAGGTCTCCCCCACAGAAAGGAATGTACCCTCGGCTCCAGTACGGTAGTCCCAGAACAATACGGATTCTTTTGGAGCTGTGATTTTTCTGCCAGGCTCTGGATGCCGTGTAAATGTAGATGGGGGTTTATTTTCACTTCAGCCAAAAACACTTCATAAATAAACCTACAATTTGTAGCCAAACAAAAGAACCGTGCTGCCTCCTCTCACAACATCCTAACCTCAACTAACCTGACCCATAATGCACCCTGTGTCCCAAAGAGCCTTAACCCCCCTGGCCTTATCTCCTGACCCTCGGCCCCTTCTGTCTTGACCTCCAGACTCAACAAGTAAGCTTTTCTTTCACTCCCTTCAGCTCAGCTAACTCCACTCGGAAGCTCAGCTCACCTACAGCCGTCCAACCTTTTCCACTTCAGACCATTTTCCTGCTTCCCTCGCCGTGATTACACCAACAGTCAGAGGGACAACGTTTTCATGATTACTGTGCCGTGTCTTGCATTGTGTGTCTGTGTCAGGTCGGCTTCCTTCAGAAGACGGCCTCTTTGCTCCAGGAAGACCTGGATGCCTGTCGCAGCAGGAGGTTAGTATGATTGTTTGAACTGCATAGACACGTGTGGAGTTCACATGGACGTTTGTGCTATGGTTCAACTCAAAAACAGTTTTCTGTATACATTTATAGAAAGCCTTACATTATAGTCTGTCTGTCGCACGCATTCGAGTCTGAAGGGCTTTGATTTGCCGCCCGTCCATCACACTGCCTCAAACATAAGCATATGTTCATATAGTGATTAGGGCCCTTGTGAAACAATGCTCGCATCTGAGCGAACATCTGTCTGGACTGTCAGTTGCTCACAGTAAATAACAAGTTATTTTGCTCCACTTCAATTTACTTAAAATGTTCGAGATTTTGAAAATCACAAAAGAGCTGTTAGAGAGTTACTTTTAATTCACTTCCATGTTGAAATTCTGTTACACTGATACAACCTGATGATTGGATTCCTTTCTGTGCACAGGTAACACTAGTCGACGTACACAAGGACAAGAAGGACAAATCTCCCATCAAGTGTGAGCATTACTGACTGTTACGAGTATTTGCACACCTCATCGCATTGGGCCAGTCATATTTAAGTTTATTTTTTTAGTTTTAACTCATATGACTTACATGTTCATTGTGAATTTTGTTTTTACTAAACATTTTCATGTTCTCATCTTTCTCTGTTTAAGTATTATTTGTGTTTTATTGATGTTGTTAACTTAATATTCTCATTGTGGACAGATATTTGTCATTAGTTGGCATATCCTTAAAAAAGCCGTCATTTTTAATAAAAGCCTTGTATCATCTGTTGTCTTGCCTTTTTCCACATGGTGAGCATTTTTTTCATCATCTTGAAATACCTCATTATTAATTCCTCAGTTAGAGGAGGTCATGCTTTTTCCATGTTTTGTTTTTTTTTCTCCTACGACTGCAACGTACAAGTTAACCAAGATGATTGCTCCCACCAAAGACTTGGAATTCCCATTTCTCCCATCACTATTTCGCCTTCCCTTGCTGTCCAGGCCCCATTTGAACAGTTAGGAGGGTTTGTGGTTGGTTGAGATAAAGAGAGCCGCGAGTCGATTGTTCGAACCTCAGGCCAAAGGCTACAGTCTCTGGCCCCAGCGTTTCTGCCGCTCCCGCTGCTTTGTGTTTTACCAGCAGCTCTATTAAAACCCAACCTCAGTGACTCAGGAATTGGAGTCCACAAAAAGACCTTCATGTCTCGGGGTCTTCTCCAAAATGTCCACAGTTTGAAGGTTTGATGATGATAAAAAACATTTGGTGGATTGAAGACAGGCTTCACAGTGTGCCCCCCACTAGTTTGTGTCACTGGTGGTTGAGGAATGCATGAACTTGAATACTTATCATTTCCAGAAAACCCCCTTTCATCCTTTTTTTTCTTGGAGTAAAATTTACAGATGTTATTATAGTCTTAAATGAGTTTGGATTTCTGAGGCCGCCACACTTCTTTACATTGGAATTGTTTCCGTTTTTACGCCCACACACCACGTGTTCCTATTGTCCGTGACCTGTTCTGTCTCCAAATGAAACACGTTTCCCCCTCTCGGTATTTATTTGATGTACGGATTTCTGCTGCCCATGCAGGGAGAAAAAGAGAAGGAGAAGAATAGAAAAAGGAGAGAGGACTGGCAGACCAACATCTGAGAAACAGGAATTTAGTCATTCAGCACAAAGTCTTTGTTGAGTCTGTTGTTTCTGGAAGAGGTGCGCAGAGGATTCAATACTGTTGCAACAAAGCATCCAAAGTGTGTGTTCACTTGTGTGCATCTTAGAGGTATGTGTGAAGGCTTTTTTTTTTCTTTTATATGTACCATTTCTATCGTGTTCTGTGGTTAACTGTCTCGATATGCTTCAGTCAAACTAGTTAGTGCAACATGCTGGTAACAAGTTGTAAAAACAGAGCTGTTCCTGTCATGAACCATAAAAAGATGATGACTTATCAGTGTCCTTCCTCGTGCCCAGCCCAGACACGTGCACCCATCCATGAACTTACTCAACTCAGCTGCTGTATTGTCAAATGTTCGATTAACAGATCATCATCAACCCCGATGGTTAAGTCAACTTGTCTAAGTGGAAATGTACCCTTTTCTTTTCCCTTAGATTGCTTGTGCCCTTAACTTTACACCATTGGCATTTATTGAATAAGTTCACTTTAAAAACAGATACTTAATTATCAAAACTTCCTCCAGATGCTTTTGATAATTTCTGCAACTCGTTTTTAGGTTTAAAACAGGCAACGATAAATCACACAGCGAAAGAACAGCTCTCATTTACAAAAGTCTGCAGGACGTGCCTCAGTTAATTTATTCATCACAGCTGTCAATCCGCACAAGTCGCATTATTTTTTTACGCGCACATCAGAGGTATCGCTGCAAAGGAACTTGTTAAAACGGTGGGGATACTGTGAAAATTGTGTATAAACAAAAACACAGTGCTTTCCAAATCAATTAAGTTCTGCATTTAATTTGCAGGAATACGGAGATGACTCCATTATGGATGTTTAAATTGAGGGTTTAGCGAAATGAAACATATATGCACATTAAAGAAATATGGTCTCTTGGACAGGACGAGTCTTTCAGACATGAAGATGGGCAGGCTTCACCTCTGTGTGCAAATAGTTCAAAAGTTACTTCAGAGTACACTGCACTTATTATTAAAATATCTAGAAAACTAGTCTTAAGTGTCTGTGATTGTTGGGCCCTCCCAGCCTATCAAGGGATGGTACCACCGGAGGTGGATGAACTGCCTCTTGATGCTATTGGGTAAATTTACTACCAATCATAAAAATTTGGCACGTAATGTAAACAGACAAATATCAACAAAAGCCATCCAGCGTGGTGTCCAGCTGAGTAGGAACACTGGTGAATATTATCAGTTTTACAGTAAACACTTGTTGATTAAAGGTGTAATTCACAATTCTTACAAAGTAATATTTATTTGCATTCATCCTCATCAAGTCTGTCCAAACATCTTCATTTCAAATGTTACTACTAAAATAACATCAGAAACGGAAGCTGTCAGAGCTGAAACGTGGATTCGTGGACTCACCCTGCCGCTTTTGGGGGCTGGGCCATTTGCTGTCACTCATCATATGAGCAAGCCTGCTGCTCTAACCCCACGAGTCGAGTGACTACGGGTCCCAGTGGAGCCTCTGCTAGCTCTCGTTTCAGAGACAGTCCATCTGGTGTCCTCTGGTTGGTCCTAGTCCTCAACCTTCAAAGTGGAGCAAAGATGGCTGCTTCAGGCTGCTTTATTCAGCTTCGCCCCCCAAACCCCTCCAGCTGAACCCAGAACCAGTCAGAGTGGTCTCTTTTCTCAGTTGATAGCACAGCAAGCCATATTATCTTTAAAATAAATATGACTATGTTCTATTAGGTCTTTGTTCAAGTCAAGACCGTGCTAAATGCTAAGATGCTGAAATGTTTTGAGGTAACTTATGCATCTACTCTAATGATGTTTTTCTCAGGAAGGTTCTTGCTTCTCCAGCATGGATCAGTACTAAAGGCGTCTGTCTCATTACCTTGTTTGCCCAGACATTAGTACAGAGTACTAGAAGTACTTTGAAGCTTACTAAGCCATTAAGGTTGACAGTTGCTGATACTGGAGATCTAAAAGTGTTTTCTTTAGCTTATTGAACAGACTGCTGTTTTGATCATTGACACCCAAACAGGCTCCAACCACAACCTCTGCTTTAATCTGTGTTATTAGCCTGACATAGTTTCGCTCTAATTGATTGTCTACCGCCAAAATTACCTCCATAATTGTGCTTTTGTAAATACAAGCCATGAATGTCATTTCCACAGAGCTGACATGGCCCCATTAAGGATCAAAGCCCTCGCTTCCTCTCAGTTATCTCCACATCAGACAGTGGACTGTTGTGTGACAACAGCACGGGGCGGTCAGGACATCCAAAGGTTTCCACTCAGCCGCCGTTTTCTCGCCGCGTGCGAGCGCTCACAGCTGCCATGTGACGTTGGCTCTCGCTCCAGCCGGAGGTTGTGATGTTGAACATCTCATTAGTGTTCTTCCTGAACACTGGAAAATTGAAAATGTACCAAATAAAAACTGGTTCACGACGCTGAATCAGAGGTATCTTTCAACCTCAAGTGGTGTTTTTTTTTCTTGCAAAGGGAACCTTCAACCAAAGTTTTATATATTTCACTCTTCTAGCGTACCGTATCAGAGATTATTTGAGGACATAAATTGGGGTGGGGGGAAATGCACCACTTTCTGATATTGAGCACAGTGATTCAAGGGTGTCGTCTGCCGCTCCTTACGGGCTCTTATAAGATTTACACATGTGACATGCTATGTGTGCACTTCACTCCCATGACACGTCTCTGGGATTGACTGTATATCAGCGTGTGATTGACAAAGTCATCATCTGCCTGAGCACGCGTGCCACTGTATCTTTTTATAGAGCTGTGTTCTGAGTCAGACCCTGGGAGGCTGCTGCTTGGCTGCTGTATACTGCTTGCATAAATAAACCTGTTTATCGCCAACACTTCACACGCACAACACCCTCAATGCATTTCACCTACGCCGTCTCTTCTATCTTCCATCACGCTTTCTCCGTTCCTACCTTTCCCTTTGCTTGTGTCATTCTCTCTGTGTTGACGTGGTATTTATGGAAGTGATTTTTATTTTTTTCTTTCCCCGGTCCTGTCACTCAAACGCAACAGAGGCTATGAAAAGGATGTGCAGCTGTGTGATCTGAGAACAAGTGGGTTAGAGGCTATACAGAGCAACTGAATAAGGTACAGCAGGTTGTGTTTCTGCCATTTTGATGATGTGGGTTAAACAAAGGGACAGTAGCATCCAAGAAAGTGTGGGAGGGTTTTTTTTTCCTCGCTTCTTCTGTGTCTCCATCTGGGTATTTTGTATGTCTTGGTTTTCTCATTTATCTCCCTCAGTTCCTCCACCTAATTATTGGCAACACAGGCAATGAAGGCATCCACACTAATGAACATAAAACTGAAAATATTGTATAAGGAAACCTTTCCAGTAATTCAAAACAAACAAGGTGGCTGCAGAATTGCTGATAACACCTTGGCTCACTGAGTCATTCACCAGAGTTCCTACTTCACTGGACGCCATTTTTGACATCCTGTGTCCAAACCTTGGACTTTAAAATTACCGGACAAACCCTTCTTTATGACGTCACCCTTATTTTTTCAGGAAAGCGGGTTTGAAGCCTCTTTTAACTCGTACTGCGCAGTGCTATGAGAAACTATCTGGATGTCAATCAAAGTTAGCTGTGGCTACCTGTTCTTTCAGCCGATTGGCCCTGGAGGAGCCAGTAGTGAACGATTGCAGCAGAATATCCCGTTTCAGTGTCAAAATCAGAAATGATTGCTATGTTTAGCTTAGCCAAGCCTGCTGATGATCACAAGTCTCTGCATTGCTTGATATAAATTTCCCTAACACGATACAAAAAAATTTACCCCCACGTTCTTGTGGATGTGAAATCTAGCTATGAAGGCCACACTCGTTTTTTGTATCAGGCTGTAAAAATCTTAATTTCTACTGCAAAGTTGAACATTTTAACATGATCACATCATTTTTGGAGCCAGGCCTCAGGTGATCAGTCAATGAGTTGCAAGTTTTGGTACTTCCCAGTTTGCTTCAACCCACTGGTCAGCTTGGTGGCTCTTGTTCGATACTAGTCTGGTTGTCACTACACCTTCATCACATGGTTCATTTCTCTGATTGGTTGTAAGTTTAACCAATGACATCCACAGGCAGTTTTTTTTTTTTTTTTTTTTTTGCATCTGTCAGTACCCCCCTTCGAAAATCAAACCAAACTAATTCTTCATATCTGAAAAATAAAATAAATTGGATAGCTCACCAGACTAAGATGCCATTACTTTCAAAAGATGTTTGTATATAGTTTAAAATGCAAATAAGGACTGAATATAATAAATTTGCAAGATTTTTCTAAGTGGGTGAGTAGGACTGGACTGCAGCCAGTTCAGTTCAGTTTCCAAGTTGTTCTTTTACAGGATCAAACTATTGGAATGTGTTTGATTTATTTTAGTTTCTTATATTAATTTTCCTTCTCTTTATTGACTGTTACCTTGATAACAGTATAAATTTCTCCAGGACCTGTACATAATTTTCATCATTAATAGTGCTTTTGTGCACATGCTAGTTTCTCATGCCATGTGCATTTCAAGCATCCTCTTCTCCCACCCCTCCCCTCCAGGTCCATCATGGATGTCTGCTTGGGAACTGTGTAGTGATAACCAGAGTGAATGAGCCCTCCCCTCTTTAGCTCAGGTGTCCATGAATTTCAAAGACTAGTTTTATATTTTTAAATCACTGTTGTCTGAGGTCCAGCCCACCACTTAGACGTGGTGGGACTTATTTTCAGCCCTGTTCCCCTGGAAACAGATTTATTTAAGTTATGTTAAATATCATTCATCCACCCATTATAAATACCTGCTCCTTCATGCTCAGAGTCATGGCCTTTCCCAAATCTCTTCATGTAAAAGATGGTGATGCACTCTGCACCATCACATGGCCACAGACAGATAATAAAAGCTGAACATTTTTGCCACTTTGCTCAGAAATGTGGAGCTATTTAGTGCAGAGTGGTAAATCTTTTTTTTTTATAAAACTTTTCCAATCCTTTGTTCCCCCTTTTCTACTTTTTGAACATGTTATTGGCTTTAAAAGGTAATATGAGCAGAAATTGTCCAAAATACACAAGATTCAAATTTAACAATTTGTGTGTTTCCTTTGTACCATTTCCAAGTTAAATTATTTACAAGTCATTGTATTTTGTTTTTGTGGACAGTTTATTCAGCACCCAGACTTTTTGGGAACAGGGTTGAAGATTTAAATCTTTTCTTGCCCTTTTTACACACTCCCTGAGCCAGTCTGAGGCTGCACTTTCATGTCTTTTGGCATAAAAATTTCTGTTAATACTACAGAGGATATGGCCTCTTTGTGCTGATTGGTAGCTACTGTACAGCTCTATAAATGGAGGTCTTAAAACACGATTGTGTAATCTTTATGAAGTGATTATCGTGTATCTTTAGATGGTGACTGAAACAAGAATAATAAACACAGAGGTAAACTGTTGGTTTAAATAGCCTACAGTATTATATATTCAGGCATTTTTCTCTTGATTATATGCAAAAGCTAATTAATTTTTTTTTTCTACAATGACCTTTTCACAGCAATAAAAGCAGTTCAAACTTCAGATCTTCTCGTCAATCGGTCTACCATCCCCAGAGCATGTTTCTGTTGCCATGGTACTCACCCTATGTCACACCCCTTTAATGGAGGAACAGGAAGCAGGGAAAGAGATAAAAATCTGGCATCTGATGAATGGACAAGTGAGTTAATCGCCTTTCCAGCGGGGGAACCCTGCTCTTGTGAGAATGGAAGAGGAAGATGGGGTTAAAGTGATAGATTAAGGATGAGTGAAGGAGTCCAGGGTTCAGGTTAAGACTGATTCAGCGACGGATCGCTGTCCTGTCAAGCATGGCAGAACTGGGGCGTCTGGCCTGTGAAGTGTCTGCATGGTGCTTCAGTGCGAGCAGCAGAGGAAATAAAAGTCATTACTGTCAGTGTGGAGTGAGCTTCATGGCCCAAACGGGATTAGACAGTGCATCCGACATTGTTTCTATACATTGGTAGACTTAAAAGTCAAGCGCAAAATGGGATTAAAACGAGGGAAAAAAAACCAATAAATAACCTTCAACACCCTCCTTCTTCCTTTACTCTTTTATTTCTTCTCTGCCTTCCTTCCCTACCAATTTCCTTCTTATTTCATGTCTCATTCGTAGTCTCTTCTCTCTCTCACCTGTCTCACATCCTATTCTGCTATCTGACACATTTATCTTTTCCCTCATCCATCTTTCACACACTCGTCCACATTATCAGAATTCACAGGTAGGTGCAGGCTCACACTAACTCTTACCATTCTCTGTTTAGCAGAAGAAGAACAATAAACCTTCTGGGGCCAATTGGTGTTTGAAATCCAACTTCATTCCCCTCAAACTGAACCCTTTCAAAAACAAACCCCCCACCACTCGCTCTTTTTTTCCCCTCTTCTTCCTTTTTCAAAACAGCCCCATAACATACTTGCGAGCTGTTGCCCTTCCTTAACTTTTAAGGGTATTATACACCATGTCCAACTTCAAAGCCTGTCTTAACTCCACACTTTAATTGTATCTTCCCCAGCTCACTGCATGCCATTTGATTCTGCTGACAACAGCACTTCTCTCACAGTTCTCCTCCATCCTTCTCCTCCCAAACTCTTCGTGCCATCACTTGGTCCTCACTTATGTTGACCTCATTCACCGTCACAGCCTGTACTGCAGCTCCTCACATTTAGCTTCTTGCTCCCTTCAGAGGCCATTGTCCCCCCTGTTGTCACTTACTTTGAAGAGGTGGCCTCCATTTCCTCTCTCTCTGCAGTCGATTGTCGCCCGGGGTGTGTACACACCAAACAAACTTGAAACAGTAACCCCCTGTCCTACATTGGCAGGCTCCTACTCTCTTTATCTTCTTTCTATGCAAGCTGACTTCCTCCTCATGGCCCTGGTTGATAATTGCCATAAGCTTCCCTCTTGGTTTCATTTTCCATTGTCCTCCCCCAAATTCTTGTCTCTGGCTTGAGATAAAGGGATGAGTACTTCAAAGGGGTCTGCAAAGAGTTTAACCCCAAGCCGAAAGGAATAACACACAATACTGTAATTGAGAACAGTTACTGATCACAGAGCTGCAGCACAGAGAGGACGGCACCGGTAAACACTCACACACTCTCTCTCGAAAAGTGTTTATGGCTGCGACTGACTGAGGATGGCCCGTAACCATCACAACAGGCCGAGGCTCACCAGGAAACCACAGTTGTGCACAAAAACACTGTCCAGTCCTCAGAAATGATCAGATTGGAGGATTTTTTTAAAAATCAAATATCAATTTAGATAAGATCAGAAAGCTTAAGCTTTTTGTATATGATGCACTCACAAACAAAGAACAAGCTCTGGTGATTTATGAAGTTCCCTCTGTCTCTATTTATGCTTTGTAGTCAGTCTGAGTCTGACCTGTCCCTGTAGTGATCTTCCTATTAAGAAGGACAGTTACATCCCATAACCTCTCCCCTCTGAGCCCTCTTTCAGAGGTCTTTTTATTGGCAAAAGAACCAAGGACACCTCTGGTCTCAGGCCAGTTACAGACCTGAGGTCATCTCCTGAGGGCGAGCTAGGAGGACCTGACCTATGGGGACCTCCCATGAACCATTGAGGGGCCTGACAAGGCAGGACATGAAGGCCCAACTGGCCCCAGGTACAGGCAGGGGGTCCACACCATCGCCATGGAGATGGTTTCCACCCTGTTGTGTTTACTGTCAGAGGTCAGTCTCGGCGCTCCAGAATTAACAAAGACTGACATTGTCAGGCGAGCAGTCTGAATATTAGTCAGATGATCTGTATACCTTCAGCCTGCCTGTGCAGCTCACTTTTACGAGATAACAAATTGTGTACGTGCAGACTAGAGAACATCTTACTCATCAGCGTCTCGCCTCTGGCACGGCTCCAGATATCCAGTAAAAGATTTACTAACTCTTCTTTGTAAGTCATCCACACACCTACTGACCTTTCTCAACCTGTCTTGGTTCTTTTTATTCAGCCCTCCACTTGGACATGTGGTGGGACTGGAAATCAAACCCTCCAGTTGGAGAACGACCTGTTCTGCCCATCGAGTCCCAGCATGCCCAACAGTGTCAGAGTATCATCACAGCTATGTTTAATCAGTAAAAAACATTCAGTTATAAGCAGCACCATTAGTTGTAACTGATCATGGGGATTTCTTTATGCGATTACAGCTGCTTACCTCTATGTCAACTAAAAAAAAAAAACAAGAAATTATTGATTGCCTTGAACTGTTTCAGCATCCCTAGTCCCTTGCATACCAGTTTAATTTACTCTCAACACACGGTGCCCAGGTTTTGCATCTTTTTTAACTTCAGATTTATGTTTTGAATTTTGAATACAAACGCCTCCAGCTGCCGATCGTTTGTACACACTGTGAGTTAGATATCAGAGATTTTCGTTCAGCACACTGAATTTGAAGGTGATAAAGTGCTTTTTGAATGATGATTAATCCCTCTCATCTTCATGGTCTCAACAAGTGATTTCCTCTCTTGATCACCTTGAGGGTAAGTGTGATCTGGATGTGAAGGCTTCTCGCAGATTTAGCAAAAAGGCTGATCAAAGTGTTTGCAGGCTTGTACTTTTTGGATCTATGTCCACTGATACTAAAAGGACACTGTCACCTACTGTGTCTCTTTAAAGAATCTAACCTTGTACAAAGGAACCCCCTGTGGTGGCCTCTTTGAATACTAAAGACCTGTCCAAAACACTATTGAAACTGCTCAATACACAATATTTGCACATGACTCTGTGCAATTAAAGGAAGTGTCCAAAATGTCCACTTCTTTTGCATCTAAACTCTCAATAGATGTATATTGGGTGTCCGAGCTTGTCTAGTGGTGTTTCACTTCTTTTCATATTATGTTCTGCAGTTAAGGAGTATGCACAATAGAAAGCTGCATTTTCAGAAGTGCAAAGAGGAATAATTTTGTGTTATGATAGCATCTCTCGGAGAACCTATGCTCACAGAGCAGTTGTTTTTAATCTGCTTGTGTATGCATGCACCCATGTTGCCACTGGTAGGAGCTGTAGAGTGATAACGTTTGCAGCATACTTTATAGTCTGAAATAGTCCAAATGTAAAGTAATAGTCATTTATATGTCTTTATAAGACAAAAAAAACTTTTATCATGGTGATGTGTTCCTCAGCAGGTCTTTGATACCTGCAGTCGGGACACTCGTGTGGCTCTTATTGAGAGTCACAAATTCATCAAGTTTTGCAGCTCTGTTCTTATGTTGTCATAAACGTGGATAAATGAGCTATTTTACGCGCACTAATGCGTGCATTCTGCAGTCCAATGGCTCCTGTGAGTTAATATTAAAAAAAAGAATAAATAAAAAATAAAAACTATGCAGCAACAAATAAAAGAGCGCTGCGTCTTTAAAGTATATGTGGCAACAGAGGGATTGTAACGATAATGCTGTTGGGGCGGCAGATCAGTTACTTCTGACGCTCCAAGCCCTCGGGGAGTTGGCTCAAGATTGCCTGTCTTTGATAAGGTCCTCAAACTGGAGCTGCAACTTCATGATCGAGGAAAAGATTAACTAAACGTATAAAAAACCGTCACAGGTCATAAAATAAATTTGAGATAAGACATCGTTTAATCCCCTGGGGTTCTAACCTATTCGAAAACCCATACTACTTGTTTCTCTTCCATTTTTTTCCGGACGGAGAAAGCTCCAATTGTTTTTTATGTAGCTGTCGGGACCAGGCGGTCGGTTCCTCACTTTGAAGTGCGCTGCTCCAGCCTCGCAGTTCAGTCGGTGTTGGAGGAGGCTACAGGAGAGACTTCTGTGCGGCATGGCAGCCTGAAAGCACGGGGAGGAGAAAAAGAGGAGGGGGAAAAAAACGAAATCTTTTCCTCTTGAGTACATTTTTCCTCCCAAACCCGAACGGACTGTATGTGGACGCGTTTTTTTGGAAACGAGAAATGTGGATTATACGCGTTTTTTTGTGGATGAAAACCGGGAGTTTAATTTGAAGGAGCGAACTCGCGGATCGATGGTAAGTTAGGAGAGTGCGTGCCTCCTCAAAGTTGCCCCCATTGGAGCTCTCTTTGATGTGCTGTTGAGTCGCCTTTGAAGTAACGTTCAGGGGAAAATTAACCGCTTTTCTTGCGCTTAAAGATTAAAACCCCACCATGTCGTCTCTGTACCGTTCGCTTTATTTTCTCCGCGAATGTATTTGATTTCAGACTTAAATTTCAAAGTAAAACATTTCTCAGCAGCTCTCGTTTCTTGTTGAGCAATTGCTCCCCCTACAAGATGTGAGAATGTGGTGTTCTTGGGAAATGGCTTGTAATTTTTTTTTGTTTACATTTCACGTAGTATTCAAGAAATTTCAAAATACCCCTTGGTTACGTTAACTCGAATTGTATTGTAATTTTTTTTTTTTTTAAATATATACTTGTTCGGAGATATGCTGGACATTGACGCATTGTAGCCGTTGTGGTCGTTACAAAGTGGCGAGATTAGTCTATGATAAATGATAAGAATTAGTTTGGGATGCATTTGTAACAAACTACGTACAAAGTGAGTGGTTTTCCACGAGTGGAGCAAGCTGAAGCTGACCAGCAGCAGCCAGTTAACTCCATTCACTATTTTGGTCACGTTTTCCATCTCTTGGAGTTTATCCCGCATCGATGTCCTACAGGTACTTCAGAGAGAGGTTCAATTTTAGTCGCTTACGATGTGATGTCGAGTCCCTAGTAATGACCAGAAATCAGAAAGTGGCAGGGGTGTTGTGACATGTGTTTGTAGCTGCTCTGAAATCAGGAGTGATTCATCTGGAAGCACTCGTGTCGTGTCAGTGCAGTGGATCTATTACTTAATGGCTTTTTTTTCTTTTCTTTTTTTTTTGAAATCACTGCAGCTCTCTTGTTAATTTGCGTCCTCTGTCACTAACAGCAGAGATCACATCCCTGTATGAGATGTGACAGAAGAAGACCTGTTTATGTAATGCTGCTGCAGCGTTTTTCTGATCTGTTTCTGTAAAATTCAGCTAGTGTCTTTAAAGAAAAAAAAAAAAGACCCACTGTGGCTCTTTTGAAGTTGGGGCGGATCTGGTTTTGATTAGATCAATACTTTGTGTTTCAGAGAGAAGACGGGCAGCCAGAGAGAAGCCCCCCCGCTGACATAAGAGAGTGAGGAGATTACAGTAGAAGCTCAGAGGAGGCGAACAGCACACAGGCTCTTCTCCTGCTGCCTTCAGAGCCATGAGCCGGGCGCTTATGGACCATATCGCCAGTAGTTTTCGCGAAGATGCCCCTCGACCCCCGGTGCCTGGGGAGGAGGGCGAGGCGCCCTGCTACCCCGGCAAACTTGCAATGATGAAACCCCTGGAGCCCCCCAAATCGGTTGTTCTCGGCTCTCCGGGGTCCTCCGCCAGGAGGAACGAGGATGGTCTTGGGGAGCCAGAGGGGAGTGCCTCCCCGGATTCACCGCTTTCCCGGTGGACAAAGTCTTTGCACTCCCTGCTGGGGGACCAGGACGGTGCTCTTCTGTTCAGAACATTCCTGGAGCGAGAGAAATGTGTCGACACGTTGGACTTTTGGTACGCCTGCAATGGCTTCAGGCAGATGGACCTCAAGGATACCAAAACGCAGAGAGTGGCCAAAGCTATCTACAAGCGCTACATCGAAAACAACAGCATTGTTGCCAAACAGCTGAAGCCCGCGACCAAAACCTTCATACGGGATAATATTAAGAAGCAGCATATAGACTCAGCCATGTTCGACCAGGCGCAAACGGAGATCCAGACCAACATGGAGGAGAACGCCTACCAGATGTTCTTGACCTCCGATATTTACCTGGAGTACGTGAGGACCGGCGGAGAAAACCCCAGTCACGTGACCTCCAGCGCTTTGGGCAACCTGAAAGTTGTTTGTGGATACCTGCCCACGCTCAACGAAGAGGAGGAGTGGAGCTGTGACTTCAAAGCCAGAGCTCTGGTTGGGCTGTCTGCTAAGGGACCGAGGCCCCCCATGCCAGCGAGGGCCGTGGACGTGATGGAGAGGGGATACAGGTATGTCTGCAGCAGCTTGTTTTCATTCTGTAATCACATTCTGGTGTGAAGGATAGCATCATTCACACCAGCTTAGTCCAACTCCATAGGCAAATGAAAAGTTTCATCATGTGCAGAAGTGCAACATGTGTTTTTCTCTAAAGTTTGGGGGGGAGAAAAAAAAAAGTCCTGTCTGTCCTGGACTCCCTGGCCCCTCTCTCCCCTCTCATCGTCTCCAGCAGCAGCCCTCTGCTGGCGCTCGCCTGGATTTCCGGGGCTTTGAAATGGTTCCGCAGAACGAGGGATCGTCTTCCAGAGGAAAAGTTCACAGAGCAGGGCTGGCTGTGGCCCCAGCCAGCAAATAATAGATGATGACATTGCTATGCTATGCCTCCTCCTGTACCACACTGACAGAGTTATAAATCTTTTGCAGATCTATAGATGGCACTTTAAAGGTTCTGCGGTATAATTTAGATGCCTCAGTGGCCCTTGATGTTCTTTCAGATCAAGTTTAGGTTTTTAAAATCTTGCAGGAATTGTTGCTGAATTTTACAACGTTAAGTAAATCTCACTCTGATGGGGAAAACAGAGATTGACAGCTTGGCAGGAGTGTTGGGAGCTTTCCTTTAGTGTTGGCCAAACTGGTAGAAGAGCCCTCTTTTCACATGGACCCCCGGTCCCTTTCTCTCCCCTCCTATTGTCAGCAAACGCATTCAAAACACATGGGACCCATTTCTCCTCCTTGCTTCCCTTCACCTCATCTCATCTGACTCAGGTTCTCTCAAAAAAGAAAACAAACCCTCAACGGCAGCCGCTACAGTACAGAATCAACAGCTCACCACCCCCTCTTCCTCCCCTCCCTCCCTCTCACTCTCTCTTCTTTCCTCTCTTCTTGTTTGCGTCAGTTCTCTTCTGATTCCCTCCTTTGCTGCCCGTCCCCCCCTTCCCAAGCCCCCTCCGCCTTCTCCACTTTTATCTTTTTTTCCTTTTGAAAACTCAGGGATGGGGACTACGAGGCATGCTTTTGGAGCGAAAGTGAGGGGAAAGAGAGCGGAAAGGAAGGACAGAGGGAGAGCAGGGTGGAGGGGGGAGTGACAGGAGGGGGTAGTGCAACTCATGAAAGAAAGGGAGGGAGGAGAAAGGATAAATGAGGGGGTGAAAGAGAGGCAGGGAGGGAAGAATGCAAGGCCAGCTGTGTTAAATACCTGACTCTTTGCGAGCCCCTCTGAAGGTCAGTCTAGAGCTGGGGCCTGCAGCTTTAGTCATGCTGGGTCTCTCCCTCCACATGGAGACCCCCCCCCTTCTTCCCTTTCTCCCCTTTCTTTCCTTCTCTGACACACTCTCATGCTTCCACTCCATACTTTTTTGGGGGAAGGGGGGTGGAGGGGTGTCACACTCCCCCTTTTCCTCTTGTACCATGGCAAGAATGCAAACACAGCAGGACATGTATGCCGAGGAAAGAGTGACTGTAGATGAGAGGAATGGAAAGAAAAATTGTGGGGCATTTAAGAAGTTTTCCCAGAGCCGTTGAAGTTTACCAAGCCCCCAAACTAGCCTGTCACATTTATTCACAACAAGCTGCTTTTAGTAGCAGACGGCAAGGTTATATCCACACATTTAATCGTTTAATCACCCAAACACGAGAAAACACAACCTGTCTAGGTCTCAGATCATTAACATGTCAGCCAGTAGAAATAAAATGTCACCAACTTGTCTTAGAGTTGCATTAATGATAATTTTATGCCTGTTGTTGTTGTTGTTGTTGTAACCTCCCCAGATCATACAAGAGAGGAGACTCTCTCAACCCCTGTCATGTGGGCTCTTTTGCCCCCGTCAGCAGCACCAATGACAGCGAGGTTTCCAGTGATGCCTTGACTGACGACGCCATGTCTGTGACTGACAGCAGTGTGTAAGTGAATGCTTTCCAAACATGCACGTCTGGGTGAGAATGAGATGCTGTGGGGGTCCACAAAGACATTATCTGACACCTGCCTTCAGCTGGCTGTTAGAGCAGGCCCCACACCGGAAGATTTGTTTGTTTTAGCTCAAATATTGATGTATTGTGGTACCTGAAACACTGATAATATACCAGAGCAGCCAGGATGTTGCAAAGGGTCAATGGGCACTGATTCAACGTCAGCTGATCTGTTTACTTCTTCCAGTTAACTGATTAATAATTTAATCAGTCGAATATTAGAAGATTTGAGAGAGAAACCAAGATAACTTAACCCATATTTATTAGAGATAACAACATGATGAAAAATGCTCATGAGTCCTCAACGGGATTCTGGCCTTCATCCAAGTCCTCCTTTGAGTTAGTCTGTCCTGTGCTGAACTTACACCACTGACATGCATATTCACACAGCAGGGTTAACCATGTATCTTTTGGAGTCATTATTTTCTGCTCTTTATATTTTGCTCTGTTTATTTTCTTGTACTGTGATGTGTTCAGCCACAGCCTGGAGTTTAGCAGAAAAGTCTTTTTTTTTTTTTTTTTTTTTTTTTTAATGATCATTGGTTACAGCTTAGTCAGTTGGGACTTAACAGTTGTTGTGAAAAGTTCACTGTTTTCCAGAATTTGGATAATTCCTTTGGTGTATTTTTGGGGATTTTATTTTATTTCTTAGTTGAGACTTGTGGACAAAGTAACTTTGTTAAAATGTAACAATTTTTTTGCTTAAATTATATTATTTGCAACATAAGAGTGCCTAACTGAGTGCAGGGGGTTTCCCATTTTCGTTCTTTTAATGACCAAGATGACTAGTCAGTCGTCAGACGAGCTGTTAGCTTCCTTTTGGGCTTTCTGATCAATCAGTCGACTAATCTCTCATTGTGTGTCACTGTCCACATGTGGTTCAAGCTTATCTGTGTACGTGCCTCAGCCCTCGTTCGCGTAAAGGATTACCTGGTGTAATCACGTGGCCTCAAGGTGCTCTGTAGTCATTGTGCGAGGCACGGCTCAAGGCCAGGAGCGCTAAGGTCACAGGTGGCGGCTGTGGATCAGAAGGTAGAGTAGGGTCATCAATCCAGTCGGATCACCAACCCTTACACGGTTCGCTGAAGTCCATAGTTCCCCCATTACGCTCATCTGTGTGTAATTGTTGAAAAATAAAAACACTAAATGTGTGTAGGAAAAAAAATCTTTGGAGGCACCCAGGCCAACGTGAATGACGTCAAGCAGCGAGCTCAACGTTGACCAAGCTACAGATGCAGAAAGGCTGACGTGCAGATGTGCAGTTCAACCATTGGGTTAGGCTCCACAAAAAATTATGACAGCTGTAAAGCCTTTTTTTTTTTTTTTTTTTTACAGTAGGGAGTCCCATATCTCCTGACAGTCAGACAGAGGCACACACAGTCCTGTTCTGCTGTACTTTGCCCAGTGCAGCTTCAAAGCCCGGGCCGCAGGGACGCAACTTCCCCACCTCGTTTCCTGCCCGCTTTGGCCTTGATCAGAATATCTGCCTCTCTGTAGGTCAGTTAAAAAGACCCATAAACATTTGAATCTCATTTACAGATAAAGAAATAAATAGAAAAGGGGGAGGAGGCGGCTGGTTGGGAAGAGAAAGAGAGTGGTGAAGGGGGAATTTTTTTTTTTTTTTTTTTTTGCTTATATCTTATTTATGGATTTGCTTGGACGCTGGGGAATGTAGCTGCGCAGACTTCAAACATTACCTTATCTTACAAACCAGCCTTTTGATGTGCGGAGATCAGAGGCTGGCTGCGGCAGCGCTTGCCAAATGAAGATTGGGAGTGTGGTGGTGGTTGGAGAGGGGGTGTTCGTGCACATGACTGTGGCATTTCAAAGCAAAAGTGGAAAAGTGTTCCTCAGTTAGGCTAGGTCACCAGGAAGCTGCTGTTTTAGTGCTGGAGAAAAGACGCAGTTTTACTCTGTCAAGTGCTTCAGTTTGAAGCTTGGCCTCTGCTGCATGTTGTTTGATTTCATCTTTCAGTCACTTTCTCAGATACATTTAACCAGGTTAGCTACACCCTTGGGTGCTTTCTCGTAGCAACTAGGTACCACGAGTCGCCGATGGTAACTGCATCTTAACATGAATTCAGACGAGGAACGGTAACACTGACACCACTTCTGGCTGGTGGAGCAGAACACACTGTGGCTGCAGTGTGTTTGTGTGTGATGTTAAAAGGAAATGGCCAGCAGGGTACCCCGTGTTGTGCTGGAGCCAGAGCTGAAAATGAACGTCATTTCTAGGGCAAATAAAACCTCCTACCGAGCCACTCAGAACCCCGTAGCCTGATCTGCTCTGACGTGTACACAGAGCAGAAATTCTGACACGATTCACCTCAGAAGCTCGTTTTTGTTCCCAGATTAGGCCCAAGAGATGAAAAGCAAAGTGGATTGGAGAATTAATAAATTAGATTTCTTCTTGCTCGATACGTGTTTGATCTATCCCGGTGGCTAACAAGCTTCTTCCTGAATGACTGTGTGGTCTTTAATGATGCATCTGATTGGGCAATTGACCTTTTGTGATCTGTCTGTGCGCCTCCAGAGACGGCATCCCTCCATACAAACTGGGCTCCAAGAAGCAGCTACAGAGAGAGATGCAGCGCAACATGAGGATGAACAGCCAAGTCTCTTTGCCTGCTTTTCCTGTAAGTGCAACGACGCATAGATGCATAGCTGCATACACACATGCTCTGAAGTCTTTTTGAGCCTGGGTCCCACAGTGTAATTTCCATACCACCCTCCGCTCCGGGTCTCTCTTGGTTCTATGAATAGCACAGAGTAAACTGTATTTGGCATTCTCAATTCAACAACACCAGCAAAGATCTGAGGAGTAACGTCAAAGACCCAGCCTCCCACTCAGACAGCACACACAATCACACCATCGCACATGCAAACATGAGCTCCCTCCCTACCTTTGGTGTCACCTACACCCCCATTAGGCTTCCTTGAAGTCTGCGGGAGATGGGGAGGTCTCTAAGCTGTTTATCGCCGCAGCGCTCGGAACACACCAGGGTTTTTCTTCCCTACCGACGCTGTAAATATGGAGAGCAGGGAGAGATGAGGAAGATCTCTGCCGCTTTATCCCGTGGGCTCTGAAATCAGCCCGGTTCCTCAACAAAAACACAAAGATGCTCAAATTCGCACGCACACACGCGCACGCACGCACACGTAGCGCTTTGATCCACAGATGAATGGAGCAAACGCACTGGGAAGTGACAACTTCCAGCAGAGCTGGCCCCCTTTTTTTTTTTTTCTTTTTTTTTTTTCTCCTCCCCACCACACCACCACCCCTTCCACACACAAAAATGCTCAGCTGGCCCCCTCCCCTAAAAGTGAGGGATCTGAGGGAAGAGTGAGCATGTCATGTGAGCTCTCAGCAGGCCGGACTCTGTAGTTGAAGGCTTAGGAGCAGCTAACTGCAGAGTAAGAGAAGATCAGGGTCCAAATCTGAGGCAAGAGGACAACTTCCAGAAGTTGTTGCAACAGAAGCAGCTTGTTTAAATAAACTTGGCTCAACTCTCACCTTTTTTAACAAGATAAAGTATGCAGAAACTGCTTTTTATATGAGAATACTACCCAGTCTTACCACTCTTTTCACCATCTTCCTTTTGTTTTATTTTTGCTTTTATTATTATTATTTTTTTTGTTCCCATCTGATTTTGGAGAGGGCTGCCATTCCCATGATGCACCAGCCCCAGGCACCACCAGACACCCCCTCTTTTTCTCTTTTTTTTTTTTCCTCTCCTTTATCCTGACTACAAAGAGACATGGGAAGTGAGGGAAAAAAAAGAGGAAGGAAAATCAAGAAAGCCCCGGTACAAAAAAATGCAAATAATTTAAGATGTGTGTGAATACACACATACTTGCAGTGTCACAATACTGTAACTTGAAAGGACCCAGTGTGTGACAAGGTGGGGGAATAAATTACCTCAACCTTTCTGATCTCCCACCCTATTTTAGCTCATTTATCTCTTTCTTTCAATTCTTCCTTTTCTCCATTTTATCCTTTGAGCACACATCATTGCATCTCAACTTCTCCCATTTATTTATTTAATTTAAAAAAAATATCCCTCATCCTTTCCTCCCCCGGAGTTTTTTTTCTTTCACCCCCTGTTGATATGTGGCTTTTATTCCTAGATGTAAAGCCACTGCTTCCCATCAATCTATCCCTCCATCCCTTCTACCACCATCTTATTCTCCCCTGCTGTGTGTTTGATATTTGACGAGGGATCCTTTGAAGTGAGCTGACTTTAAAGAGGCCTGCTGACGATGACAGCCGAGGCCTAGCCCGGCATGAGCGTAAACCAGACCTGCCGCCCGTCAAAAACATCCCCGTAGCCCTGCCTGCCAGTTAAAGTGCCCTGATCATTACTGCTTTTGTGGTGGGAAAACAATAAATAAATGTAGGCACACACGGCGACAACAGTGTTTAAATGTGACGACGAGGACAGCGGCTTGCTTGAAAATGCACCTGCTCATGTGTCTCTTTCTGCCCAAAGCGCACCAACCGTCCCCCGAAGGAGATGGTCCCGATGAAGCCGGCAGACTTTGCAGCGCTGCTGATCTCCCGTCTGGAGAGCCTGAAGAGGGAGCAGGACACCTTGAGCTCTCTGGAGGAGAGGCTGCAGCAGCTCGAGGAGGTTTGTTCGAAACTGATTCTAAATGGAAAAGTAAAGTTGTCATTTGTCTTTCGTTGATGATATAAGTATGTGTACATTTTTAAAAAAATGTTTTTACCAGGCGGAGGAACGGGAAGATACAGAGATAATTGGAAGTGCTCCCCAGCTCTCCCCTCATCCCTTGACCATTCTCTCCGGCTCTTCTGATGAGGATCCACAGGCCATCCTGGATGAGCACCTTTCTCGGGTGTTGAAGACCCCTGGCTGTCAGTCCCCCACCGTGATCCAGCACTCGCCTCGTTCCAGCTCCCCGGAGCACCGGCCGATCACACGAGGAGGCTTTGGAATCAAGGCTTTAGTGAGGTCTGGGCCCTCCGCTTCCTCTGACCAGGGGGCGTTCACTCTGGCTTTGGGACCCAACCGGACCCTCCTAAGCAGGCAGAGCACGAAGCACATCCACCACCACTACATCCACCATCACGCCAGTCCTAAGTCTAAAGAACAGATTGAAAGGGAGGCAGCTCTCCGCGTGCAGAGCGTGTGCTCCACTAGTGGCGAGTGTCAGCCACGCCAGCCTTACCCACGCAGCCGCAGCCTGGGGAGAGAGTTGTGTGGGGCCGTCTCAACAGACAGTAGTATGGGGTGAGTCACACCACTTCTCGCACTTAGTATCCTTTCATGTTCCCTTTTTTTTTCCTGTTTTGTTCACATGAAGTAAACAATGCCACTCCTCTTCCTACCAGACGCTCCAGCTCTCTATCAAGACACGTGTGTCGATCAGGGGCTGAGGATGGGGTTGCAGAAAGGTGCATGGAGGACTGTGGACCCATACAGTTGCCCACCGACACAACAGACCCCACCCAGAATGTGTTGCAGTGGATCTTGGAAAGTAAACGTCAGGGCAGGCACAAATCTCACAGGTGAGAGGGTTGTTTATTCTCGAGCACCTTTATTTGCGATCCATAGGTTTGTGCCGTTGACACGCGTGTTTTGGTCTTGCAGTACCCAGAGCACCAAGAAATCTTTTGGAGGCTCGTCGACTCAGACGCACACGTGGGGTGGCGGTGGAAGCTGTGGCCTCCTACGTAACCACCAGCCAGCTCAGCCTTTCATCCAGGACCCCGCTATGCCTCCTCTGCCCCCTCCTAATACTCTGGCCCAACTGGAGGAGGCCTGCCGCAGGCTGGAGGAGGCTTCCATCAAACCCACCAAGCAAAGGTACCAAACCCAGAGAGTAGCTCTGATCTGCATTCTTGCACGGTTATAACTTGCAGCCAACTCTGAGATCTGTTTCTTATCTGGCTTTGATCATCACAGTCAATTATACTTCTCATCTCTTCTCAGATATTCAGTGCCCGGTCTTCAGAGAGAGAAGACCCACCAAGTGTCTGTCCAGGGCGGGGGGTCGGCCCCTGTGTCTCTCCCCAGTCCCAGCCCTGCCAGCATCAGTACAGTCAGCCCTGGGCTCCAATCAGAAGAGTACGAAGCTTCTAGCGTCCCGCCCTCCCTCTCCTCCCCTCCTCTCTGCTCCTCTTCCTCCTCCTCTCAGCTATAGCCTCCAACATCCAGTGTACTTAGACCCTTTTAACTCTTCCTACTTATCACCTGCACTCCTTAACTGTGCATGTACAGAGACAGATGAGCAGTTTTGTGTAAAACGGCATACACTTACTAACAGGAGAAGATTGCTCCTCCACTCATTGATCTTATTTTAAGCCTGATACACACATTGCCTCTGTGCTTGCATGATGTTTGTGTATTGGTGCATAGATACTGTACTACCTGACTGATGCGCCCATTTCATATATATATGTATCATTTTTATTGGCTGTTCTTCAGTGAGCCGGCAGTCAGCTGGGGTGAGCAAAGTTTAGCACAGAGCGCGCTTCTCTGAAGTGGGCCTACAAAGCTTTGGATGTTTCTGAAGGGGAATTGATAAAACTGGGCCTCTTCTCAGTCTGCTCACAACATGCAAACACACTCCTACTGACGGCTCTGGGTCACACACTCGTAGCAGGCTGTTGCTGCATTTCTAGTCTTGCACTGTCATTAGTCTCTCAGAAGCTTTGCTGTGTTTCTTATTTCTCTTTTGGTTGTTATGTTGTTAAATAATACATGCCCATGGCTTCTTTTACACCATTTCTCTGTCTGTCTGTGTCCTGACAGGTGCAAGAAGGGTTTAGGAAGTCATGCCGGGTGCGGTGGGGAGACGGTGGTGACGTATTTCTTCTGTGGAGAGGAGATTCCTTACCGGAGGACAATGAAGAGTCACAGTCTTACCTTGGGTCACTTCAAAGAGCAGCTCCGCAAGAAAGGCAACTACAGGTGTGTAGAAGGAGGGGGAAAAAAGGGTACACCGTTTTCAAAATGTTTGCTACCATGTGACGGCAAATAATTTTTTTAAAAAAGGCAGTTTGATGATGTACCTGCACAAGTGCGGTTACTCACCTCGCCAACTGTCATCCCAGCAGAGCCTGAACATTTAGAGCAATAAAAGAAGTCACAAACCCGAAGGGGGCAAGCCAAATTGTTACCGGCTCAATGCTACATTAGTTAGTAATAAAACTCTGTAAAAACTATAAAATATCCATAAAGAAATCAAATGAGTTCCCCGTGTCTATGCTGAGCACTGTTATCAGCATTGTGTGTGTGTGTGTGTGTG
>JAOWBL010000023.1:9449306-9464610 GCA_028564865.1 Zenarchopterus dispar
TGTGTGTGTGTGTGTGTTTGTGCATGAGTTGTGTGTTTGTGAGAGTGAATCCTGCACTACGAGCTGCAGATGAAGATGACGACGGTGGTTGCAGACACTATGTTCATAGTGTTTTCATTGAGTACAGTAGCTGTGCTTCCATGGGTTCTTACCATGTTTAACCCGCTTTTCAGGGTTTTATTAATCCCTTGGTTTTTTCAAGGGGCCTTTTATGTTGAAAAGATATTTTTATGCCTTTTCAAATGCGTTTCATCATGTTTATGTTTTATGATATTTTTTGACGGCTTCCTCGGCTCCACATGTAAACTGTAAATTATGCGTTCCATAGAGCTCAGTTGAAAAGATGCCTCGGTACTTTAATTAATGTAATTATGAAGAGATGTAGCCTTTATTAAAATGTTCTATTTTTCAAATTAGCTCATGTCTTCGTGTGTTTTTTCTCTGTGTATGTGATTGAGTGGATTTTTGTAGTCTAATTGTGAAACTGGGAGAGCATCGAGTGTGTGTGTGTGTTTGTATGCACAACCAACTTGCACCAAACACTCCCCGCTGTGTACAGAGCAACTCCTTGGGTCCTGTGAGAAATTTCCAGCAGATTTGCATCCATTATCAGCTCTTAATGTTGCTCCCTGTTGGAAATTAAAACATGCAGCATTAATTTGGCCACTAGAGCCTCTGTGTGCTTTTACAGGGAGAAAGAAGGAGAACTAAGTGTGTGTTAATGAGACTTCTGGCACATGTACAGTATGTCATGAGTACATTTCACTCAGCTATTTACTTAAAATCCTCGGCCCTCTGTGGCACTTTATGAACCGTGGGTTAACGTAACGTGGTCTTTTGCTCAGAACCAATTAGGGTTAGTTGACGCTCGCAATGGACTGATAAAGTTAGGGTAAAAATTTATAGATTCTGACCTTTTTTTTAATTGCATTATTGAAATTTATTCGTGTTACAGTTATACAACAGATATTGGCCGAAAGTGCACCACATCCTGACATTTTTTTAAAAAAATTACGTTTATTGGCGGATTCTTTTTCAGGGAATCGAAGGTAATTGAATCAGAAGCTGTTTCGCGGACAGATGTGGGCTGCTCCTAGATCATTTCTTCATCAAATAAACAGTAAGAGTTCTGGAGTTGAATCCGGGTTTGGCATTTGTGTTTGGAAGCTCTTCCCGTGAACCCACAACGTGTGGATCGAGGAACTCTCACCGAGAGTTAAACAAACCATTATTAGACTGCTAAAACAACATACATTTACAACATAGACAGTGGGAGGATTTGATAAGGTCAAATAATCACAAAAAAAAAAAAACATTTACAGCATCCAGGGAAGTGGAAAACCGTCTCCAGGAGGAAGCCTTTGTGAAAAGGAGACTTCATGAAAGCAAATAGTGTTCGACACATAGGTCTAGGCTGTTCATAAGCCTCAAAAACAAAAACGTCTTGAGATTTCATGAAGGAGAAAAGAATACCTGAGCCAGAATGACTGGAAGGAAATAAATTTTAATGGATTGTGGTTGATGAAATGTCTGCTCGGGTTGGCTGCATGTTGGGTTTTTCACTGCACAGATAAGGAAAAATCCAAACTTCACTTAGTCGCCCTGTCACTCAGGAAAAAAGTCAGTTTCCAAATAGTTTTGCACCTTTTTTGGACATTCAGAAGTTACACCTTTGATAGGCTTGTTTACATGTGCAAGCGTTTCATGCTAAAATTAATTTAAAAAAATCTGATCTATTTGATTCTTTTCAGTGTTAAAACAAAAAAAAAGTCTCGGTATCACAGAATTGATTTTGTCGAGCTTCCTTCGCATGTTGCACGCTTCACGTGTGACACGATGTAAAGGCAATTATTATCACAGTCTGCCATGCAACATTAATAAACAGCATTTAAGCAGACGCTCGACAGGTTCACACGCGCGTTCACGCCTCTACCTCGACACGCCGTCTTACACACCCCGATCCTCCGTCCCGCTCTCTCCTTTCAAGCCTTCTGGGTTTAGAGAGTTGCTTATGCTGCCTTTCATATTGAAAGGGCATCGTGATATTGTTAAAATACCATTTTCAGCCCTTTCATCAGGAAAGGTCAGTGCATACACTTGAAGGCCATCCTTTGGGATCTTCAGAACTAAGAGGCTCTCACTCAGCGCCGCTCCACTGTCAGAGGGCCTCATGAACCCATTTTTGTGCAGAGAGCTATTTTGGAGGGGGGTCATCTTTTTGAAGAATGCTCAGGGTTAGGTCCACCATTCATACACGTCAGGGCTTTTAAAAAGTAGCTGAATAGTTGGATTTGAGGGGGTTTTAAAGGTTTGATCATGTATTTTTACAATGAAGGGATTATTTCTGTATTTTTCATTATTTTAAATGTTTGAGGGGAGCTTTTGCATGCTTAGATAAAGTAAAAACATTCCAGGTTGGTCAGGATCCAGACCTGTGGAGCCTGTCTCCTGATTTTCATTTTAGCAAAAAGGTTTTTTTGTTTTTTTTAAAAGTACTATTACTTTTATCAGTGGTCTCTACCAAATTTTTTGCTGATTACTTTATAAGCAGAGGGTGTATCTCACAGCCTGAACTGACAATGCTGCGCTTTCATAAATACCTGTTATGATATGTCTGAGCACCTATACCACTTGATGGATAGCAGGATTAAGGATTTTTAAGGGGCCCAAACTGGGACCTAAAATATCTCAACACAAAAGAGATGGGAAGGCAGGACTTTAAATGCAACATTATTTTAATCTCATTTTCTATCACAAATACATTTGATTAGGACTCCTTATTTTAATTCACTGGGTAACCACTTTGCAGCATTTTTACTCAAGTTGGTGACGACTATTCATTTGAGTCAGATGTGTCGATACAAGGAAACATCTAAAACATGCAGGACAGTGGCCCTCGAGGGCCAGAGTTGCCCATCCCTGTAGTAGATCTATGTTATGGCAGAGCAGCGACGTGAAGGAGACTGATTTCCTGCAGCTGGACTCTGATGCTCAAACACCTGAGACCTTCAAGGATCTGCTTGGTGCAGATATTGTGTCAGGTAGGCATTTTCCATTACCTTACATGGCCTAAGATCACGTCTTATGACTTGAATTAAGTTGGCCCCCATGTTTTGAACGGGTTAAGAAAACATGTGACAATGTTGCTGAGGTTTGGACTTTAACCAGCTGTCAACCCCTGTATGATGTATGATGTAAAATAAAGAGTCACATGGCCTCTTAAACATCCATCTACAATTACTTTGTAAAGAAACTAAATTACTGCCTGGCAGCTGCTGAAATCCATATTTTTTTTCTTCTGGATTTATTGAGTATTATTGAATAGAACTGAAGTGAATGAACCTTGCAGTAGTTTAACCAAGACCCAACATTCGCCACAATCTGATGAAAACCAGGAAGTAAGTTTAATCGTAGTTCTTTGACTGGCTCCAAAAACAAGTCATTCATTGACTCCTGTGTTAAAATCTCCAACTATGTGGCAGAAATAAATATATTTACAGCCTTATAGATAATTAGGGATGCAGTCCTTTGATTGACAGTGGGTATGGCCTCTACAGTTAGCCACATGGTAACTAACGGTGCAATGAGCCTGCTGGTTTCAGCTGAAATACACAACATATTAACATTAACCACATCACATATGGTAAAGCTGGCAACCAGGACAACATGCTCTCCAAGAGTATCATCACCATCAGGCCATAATTTATTGTAGGCTCATCTAGGACCTACAACTAGAGGTCAGGGAATCCACCTCCACACTAAAACACATCATCTGTACATGCGTGACATCTCAGCTTTTTGTGCTTTGCTTTTGTACCAAATCATTATGATAGTTAACATTTGAAATCATTTGTTTGATACATTATTAGTTTTTTTTAATCTGATATTTTAGCCTTAAATTCCTTATGTCTAAGATTTTTTGAATAAACTGTTATGAGCCTAATTACCAGCAGGGCGCGTCTATTTAAGACCTAATTATGCAAGTTGTTCAGTGTAAAGCTTTAAAACAATAAAGTGTCACAAAAAATGTCTAACACACGAGAATTACTAAAAACAACAACAAAAAAAAAAAAACAACAAAAAACGATGAAAATCGGTCTCTCTTCGGTTGTAAGTGATCGTGCTCTTCCACGTAGCATATTGCTAATTTATATGTACATGCAACGAAATTCGTTCACGTTAAAGAATTAACTTTCTTCTCAGCACTTTCTTTCGATATATACATACCGATAATAAAAAAGGGCTGAAAAAAAATCCTATACGCCACAGCTTGCAAATATCAACAAAACGTCATAAATCCGCTCCTGCCTGTTACACATTATTCTAATAATAATAATAAAAAAACATTATTCTAATAATCATAATCATGCACTCTTGATGACGTCATGTATAACGTAAACAAAGCGGCGTTAAAGTGCTTTTAAACCTCTTTCGACAGTTAGTCACGGTAAATTTAAATGTCCAATCGATGAAATACTGCATAAGATTAGGAAAAGTTTGAGCAAGGTAAGTGTCCGTCTCTGCAAACCGTAACTCTTGATCGTAACTGCGATCAATCTTTATCGTAACTGGCATAAAAAATAATAGCTGCACCCTGGCTGTGGGTGGGGGCCAGCAGGAGCGTTAATTAGGAGAAATACAGTATGTTAACATAGGAAATTGATTTAAGAAGATAAAATATGAAGTATCTTGTTGTTCATAATGTCTGCAAAGGAAAGAAAAAAAAGTCAAAGTTGGTGCTGAAGCTCTGACTGCTGGAGCTGTGGGTCTGAACCACTCTGATGGCCGCTTTAACACAATTACTTTTGTTTAATCCATTCTTTTCATCCATTACTACCGTCAGGAAGTGTTCTTGTTACTGTGTGCAATGAATACCGACAGCAGCCTGAGCCCCACTTACTTAATAAATCAACTGTGGAGTGTAATGAATTGGCAGATGTTGTGCCAGCCACCTCCGCCGCCTCCCTGATGTCCACATATCTGCCTGCTGATGTTTCCCCTGATCATATCTAAAGCCTGCTACCTGTCCCTCCCACATGAGCTGAGATCAAAGACCCTGACTGTGAACACAAGAACCCAAACAGGAAGTGGAAGCGCTCCCTAACAGATGCATGTTGACTGGTGGAGGCAAGTCTTTGACATCCATCTGTGGTCGTCACCGTGATAACCACCTTCCAAAGTCAGTCCTCACCTAATAAAAGATGTGATCTGGACGGCGTTTGAATAAAACAGTCGACGGGTAATCAGAGAGATTTTACTGCCAGCACACATTTTAGTGTTAATTAAATCACAATCAAGCCGGAGAACAGCTGTAGAGGCCCTGGGAAAAACGTTGCTCGCCGAGTGTTGCCACAAACCTCAGCTTGATTTCAACGCTCTCCAGCCATTCCAGCAGAGACGGCTATAAGAGAGCGAGACCCCCAATTTTGGGTTCTGAGCTCCTTCATTTAGAACCTGGATCAGCCACACGAGCCGCTCCATACAACCCGTGGACCCAGACAACCATGGGACTGTGGTCAACCAGGGGGCCTCAACTGGATCCTGGTGAGGCGCCACAGAGGCAGCTGATCACTACACCATGTGGCCAGTCACATGACTTTAAATAGCTTGATTCAGCACAATATCCATCTCAAGTAATGTATATTTGAATGGATCAAAACCATGAAAGAAAACGAACAATGTCATGCAGCAACGTTTGCAGAAGGAACACAATTTAAGGATCACTTACACATACATCAATGCAGAGAATTTTATACAAAACTGCGATGGAAAAAATATCCCCGTGTATGTAAGTTTGGAGTGATAAACTGGATCGGTCCTGTCTTCAGGCGAAGAGCATCAGGTAACTTAATGTTCAACACATGTGACTAAAACATGTAAAGCTGAAACAAATCTTCCAGCAGGCAGGATTCGGAGGAGATTATGTATCTCACAATTGCTTTGGGAAATGAAGTCGATGGGGCTTTAAGGGCCAGAAATCCAATCTTCCTCCTGTGTAGCACAGCGGGATCATGCTCTGTGCCACTTTAAGGGCGCTCAGGAAGTGAGGTGCGATAGCCAGCCGAGCCCCACCGGGGATTTCTGTGTGCATCCTCCCCACAACTGAAGGAAAAGCATCCTTTGTAAAGCGAGGGACCGCCATTGTCCTCCTTTGTTGTTTATGCTTGTATTAAGTTTCACCTTGTGCACAGGGAAGCCCCACCAAGCCACAGGATAGGCATTGTTCTGGGCCTGTGCGGGAATGGCAGCCCGTAGTCACCTTCTCTCCGTCTGTCGCCGTGGTCCCACCAACCCCCAAGCGTCTTTGTTTTTACTCCTCGCCTCAGACAGCTTAGATTGTTGCCCGATGTTCCTTCCTCTCGTCCCATTGTTTCAGTGTCTCCTCTTAAGTATGACTTTCCTCCTCCATGTGGTTCTGTTCGTGCATGTGCATCAGTTGGTCTGAATGTTTGGAGGAGATGGGGGTGCTGGGGAACACAGAGTGCATGTGAAGTTTTATGGTTAACCACATGTGTTTTTAAATCTTTGAGCTTCCACGTTTTTTCCCAGGGTGAAGGGTTGCGGGGAGTATAATATGAGGACGGGGCGGAGAGTGGGAAGTCGGGTATGAGAGATAAAGAATTAAAGAACCCAGACCGGGACATGTGGTTCTTGTTTGGGGCGCAGCATGCAGAGATGGTGGGTCTGGCTTCTCTTTGCTCCGACCTTTATGCACAATCTAAACATCCCACAGATTATTAAACAACACGGATGCCTCTCATGCCCCCTCGATGTGAACCAGAGACAGATAAACACAGCAGGATCGCAAGTATGTGCTCAGCGCTCGGCTTTTGGAGTCAGAAAGTCAGAAGATGAGTTTTTCTTTCACCAAATTACACACAGAGTGTTAGGACACCGATTATCACGTGGCAAACTAATTGTTTTTTCCCTTGAAGAAACGTATATCTGTGATATCCAAGATCAGGTTTCTTGCTGGTTGTGGCTGTGTGGGAGCATATTAACATGATGCCTCTGGGCTCTGTGAATACACTACAGTGTTTGCTGTAGTAAAGCTAGATCACATAAACGCCAAACCACAGCCCGCCTTCAGTCTGTTAGATACAAACGACACCCACACAACCCCAAAGTCCTGTTTTACATGAGCCCAACCCCAAAAACACCAGCAGACCACAACTCAAGACCCCTGGCGCAATTATCCAAAACAGTGTCTTTTAAAATGATGTATTAGTCCAAGACATGATCAGCTTCTTTACCTAAGAATATATCTGATTGTTAAAGTTGTGTTAAGTTGGATTCAGCTTTTTGTAAGGCAATTGTGGGTGAAATCTATGAATTAAACGTGAACCTAATCTGAAGGCGGGTTTCTATCTAATCTCATGTCATTCTTTCAAGAAAATCAACTTTTCTGAGCATTTGGACCAAATGTGACATTTATCTTTTGTAAACATTTTAAATCATAGTTAGTATTTTCAAGTTCTGAAATTTAAAAACAATGGATGTTGAAACAAATCTGTTATTTTTGTTTATTTATTTCATTATTCTTGTAGATGTCATGCACAAGGAGAACAACTGTTTGTTGTTGGATTCAGTGCAGAAGTAGGAAAAATTGCAGTTCCTTGACTGACCACTAGGGGACGGCCGGAAAACCCAGTCAGTCTCCACTGACCCCTCTGTTAAAACTTCCAACTTTGCAGTAGAGAGGGAAAAAAAATACTTACAGGCTGGTTGAAAAATTGATAATTGATTACACTTCCATGACAACTGTACGGTGAATTAATGTTTATCTACCACATCAAGGAAAATTAAATAAAGTTAAAAAAAAAATGTGTACGTAGTCATGAGCATAGTCTTTTGATTGATGGCAAGCACAGCCCAAAGTGTCACATGTTTCTTTTCTGGTGTCCAGAAACAGTTTCTTCTGCATCCGTTGACTCTGTTGCTGGAAATCAAAGTAGATTTTCAGAGGAACCAGATTCATTCTTTGTATCGATGTTCCTGCACGTAAAGCTGTATGTTTTAATCAGCTTCATCCCAAATGTTGCACACTAACACTTCAGTATTCATAATCTAGTTACTGTAGACCTGCTAGGGCTCTTAGCAAATCGTGAACCTTTAAAGATCATGTATACTTCTTCCAACACTGCCTGCAAATAATTAGAGAAGGGAGAAATTTATGGGGTCGACAAGTCACGGCCCATGAAAGGCTTGTCAGCACTTTTAATTCAAGGTCTTTGTTCCATTAAGTGAACTTCAAAGATTATGGAGATTGGTGAAGGGTCACAGTCATTACTTGATTACCACCTGACCCGACGCAATCACCATTTCTGTTTATTCCGCTTTCATCGTATTCCCGTCCTGTTCTGCCGCTGACTGGACTCCCCGTCAATGATCGTCTCTCTGACCCCAGCCTGGAGAAAGTGAAAAAACAAAAAAGAAGAAGTCCAAAGAGAGAGATGAGGAACGAGGTGAAGTCTGGATCCTCGCTCCTGCTGGTCTGTCTGGGAAAGGAATGGACCTGGCCTCACATCACACACGGCCTGCATCAGCATACGTGTGATCACGCATGTGAGAGCGCATTCAGTTGCAAGGGCGTGCGTATTGTTGTGCGTGACTGGGAGAGCTCGCGTAGTGAGAGGAGATCTTTCATAGGAGAGAATTAGGAAGGGAAACGTGCAACGCGTGAGAAGGCGGGAGGAAAAAAAAATCAATAAATGACTGGTATCCCTCCAAGAAAACGTCTGATGATTGCAATGAAAAAGTCACCAAGATTTGGACTCAAAATGAAGGTGCAGGTGCAGAGAAGAAGTGTAAACTGGACCCTTGAATATGTTTTGAACAAAACCTTTAAGGGGCGAAGAAGGGAAGCCAAGGTTTATTCGAAGTCAGCTTGAGCAGGAGGAAAGCTGTGATCCAGATGAAAAGCAAGAACAAAAAAAAGAAGCCAAATGTGGAAAAAGAGCAACAGCGCTTGTGCGTCCCTGGCTGGGTGTTGGCCAGAGCCGGAGTAAACAAACCCACAGCTTAGAAGCCCGTTTGATCTGTCCAACTACGACACACTGAGTGGAGAAAACGCAGCCTGGGTCAGCTGAAGGAGGTCTGTGGAGGGTGTATATATGTGTGTGTGTGTGGTACATATACACCAAACCGAGTGAGCTGTTCCAACCCAAAAGCAAACGAACGGGGGGGGGTTCACCATCGTCTGTGAGGACCAGTTTTCAGCAGCTCAGTCTCAGTCTGTCATCACTCAGTCTGAGTTATTCTGAAACTGAATTAGAGGGATGTTGTTCTATGACAGGAAGTATCCAAGTTCTGAAATCTGGCAAATGTTTGTGGTGGGTGCCCTCACCAGGAAAACAGCTGCATGGGTCTTTTTTTTTTTTTTTTTTTGCTATTCCAGCATCAAACTGGGAAGTCCTCGACCCAGTTAAGACAACTACATGTCACTCCGAGCATGTGACACTGACAGTCATCCAAGAACCAGTCGGATGGTTGGTGAAACGGTGTCAGAAATCTCCCACACGTTTCAAACGCCAGAGCTGGGAGGACTCGGAGTTTCTGTCACCTTTTATGTCTGTACAAATACTGCAATAAAAGTGCAAGAAGAAATTTTTTAAATAGAAATGCTGGACAGCAATTATTAATGGTACATGATCGGAGGAGAGCAGTACCGATTTCTTGCCATGAAAATTTAACTCCTTTGGCCCATGAGTGGCCAAAAAGTTGTCTAGGATGTGTTAATCCTTTATTTTTAATTTAAAAGTTTTCAGTGCAACATTTTACAACAAGGTGCATGTAAAAGATGAAGAAAACGTTTTTTTTGTAATTTTTCTCAAATATTTCACAATCCAATAATGATTTACAGCAGAAGCAGAGGGAAAACATTACATCTATGAATCATTAGAGTAGTTTTACCTGCAGACTGATCATGTCCTGACTGCTCCTTACTGACTCTGATCTGAACACTGAGCTGCTCAGAACATGAAGTAGATAATATTAACTAAAACTAACAATGACTTACTCTAGAAAGAGGCTGTTGCCTCTGTTTCCTGAGTTTTTCTGTGATAAAACTATGATTTATTCATTCATTTTTTTAAGCCTGTTGTTTATATGTGCTGGTCTAGAATGGGTAACATCTTGAGTAGTTATTCATTTGATCTTTATTACTTTTTCCCCTCTGTCTAAATAAGGGACTGCATGACTCTTAACAAGTATTTATTATTTGTAGACCACACACACAACCTGAAAGTCATAAAAAAGCTGGATCACATAGCAGTTCCAGTTTGAAGCTAATGCAGAAATAAGAAAAGATGCAGTTCCTTGACTGACCACAAGAGGTTGACTCCAAACCTCCACTGATGTCCATGTCAAAATGTCCAACTTTACAGCTTAAATAAAAATGCAGCAGTTTTGGCCTCATAACTAGATTTTACAGCCACGAGCTGGCATCACGTTTTCTACTTAAAGTTTAGCACTGTCTTGAGAATAGCTTCTGACCTGTGAATAAAAACCTAATAGAGCATAGCCATTCATACTGTAAAGAGAATACATTTCGTTGTATTGTTAATTCTAATAACAAATCTCTGTTACTTGCTGTGGGTTAACCTGGAAGTACAAAACTTAGCGAAGCAGCAGACGGCTTGTGTTAAGCGAGGGTAAACTAGACAGTGGTTAGAACTAGTTTCAGATGTAATTTTGGTAAAGACACTTGAAATGGTGATTTTTGATCAGAATGAATGTTAAAAGTGAATACAAATGCATTACGTAGTACTAATTAGCATTATAGATGCGCATAGGAAAAGTCAGCTAAAATAGCTAAGTGTGGCTGAAATGATTTCAGTGTGTTCCCGCAGGTTTCTGGGCCCGCTCGTTCTGCCCATTTACAATATGGTGCCACACAGTATGAGGAAAAGGAGGCTTCAAAAGGACTCCTAAGAAAACAAATGGATGAAGTCATGAGCGGTTTGTCCAGTTCTTCTTATACTGGTCTAACTGGTTTAACATGAGTAAGGCGACTTCACCTAATGCCTTGCCGTCTTATTGGCTGTAATTCAATTTGGCGAATTCCTTGGAGGCTCTAATAATTTGGCTTGTTTGGTATCTTAGCTACCATCCATCAAATAAGACGTAGGACAACTCGATGTAGCCTAGGACTGAAGAATGCTGGTGGACATTGACCAGGATCTAATCTTCCCACCAAATTCAGGCCAGACTTGATCCTATGGCCCAGAGCTCCGAAGACAGCCTCCATCTGGCGCTCACAGTCCCATGAGAGAACTTGTTCAAAGAGGCTTACAAACATCAGAAGATGTGCTATGCAGAGCATTCGCTAAGCAACTGGAAAGTGTACCCCACTGAAGTGGGATGCAGAGGATTTGTAGCCTCTTCCACCATCAAAACGCTGAAAGACTTCAGACACCTCATCCAGGACAAAAAAAAACGATCTCAGAGACAGCTGACAGAAGTGGCAGGTGGATCTGGCTCATAAGGGATGACTCTGTTACAACATAGAAGGAGAAAACATCCACCTAGCTAGCTTTGGGCATGTTTGGGCACACTGAACATGCTGAAGTCTCCAGTTAGTGAACCTTGTGGAGGACGAATGGAGCTGAAACACCTACTGATGCAGGGGTGCACTATTGGTGATGGACAAAACTCTGAAGTTTGGCTACCTCTACAGCTCAAATCATGGTCAAACTCAGAGGTGCACAAAAAAAGGCAGCACAAAAGGTCGTTTTAATATCTTGTCCCGTTTGTAGTTTCCGTAATTGTGTTGTGAAATCAAATTTAAACCAGTCGGAGGTATGTAGCTCATCAAAAATTAGACATGACCCTTTGATTCGGAGTTAAAAGTGTGAAAAGACCCCCTCCATCTCAAGCTGTTGTGGTTACTTGGAGGCTCGCTAGGAGAAGTTTTTTTTTTTTTTTGATTTGATTTCATGGCAGGATAGTTGGGCCTTCGTTGCGCCTCGCTCAGAGGCGATCAAAGCTGTTTTGCCTCAAAACTGGCGGTGTGGTTGTCAAAGAGGCAAATGGGTGTCTGTGTGATGGACAGCCAGCACAGCAGAAAGCCAACGCTGTTGTCTCTGAGCGGATCCCACTATGGTGCGATGCTTTCTGAAATAGATTCTATTGATTTTGTGATTTTTAAAAAAAAATTTATTTATTTAATTTTTTCCAGATCAGCAATGATGAACACGTTTGTCTCTGAGCGGATCCCACTATGGTGCGATGCTTTCTGAAATAGATTCTATTGATTTTGTGATTTTTAAAAAAAAATTTATTTATTTAATTTTTTCCAGATCAGCAATGATGAACACGTTTGTCTCTTTGGTTTAAGGACTTTTTAATTTCCAATTCTCATGAACTGAAGTCAAACACAAAAATGTTTTTTTGTTTTACGTTTTTCCACAAATGTGACCGTACATAGAGAATAAAAGGGATCTTTTTTATTAAGATAAAACAGAGTTTGAAAGTTTTGGGGTTTTTTTTAGTACTACTCAGTTTGTTTAACAGCAATTTAAACATTATGATAACCTCCAGATAAAAGCTGATGTGCGCAAAGTTGTTTATCTGCCCCCCGACACCGAACATCAAAAACAAGGCGTTTCTTCAGTGGACCTGGATTACCTTTGATCGCTCGTTACTTGGCTAAAAAAGAAGCATGTCAGGCAGAAGAATCTTAACGACACGCCTTTGCCTGTTTTTTTTTTTTTTTTTTTTCCAGCCTTGAAGAAGTTAAAATTAGTCTTTTAAAAGGCAGAATTCAAAGCTGGGAGCATGAAAAGGAGGGCAGAATGAAATGTCGGCACTGCAGTGTTAAAAGGGAGATGGGAGATGAGAGATCCTAGTGTCTGACTTTGGTGTGACTTCAAAAGGCTGTGTTTAAAGCGGCAGGCCTTAATGCTGGCCTGATAGCAGAACTGTCATGTCTGTGTGACCTCCCACAGCTGGCCAGCCTGGGACACAGGACTCACGCTGTGTGTGTGTGTGTATGTGTGCGGTGGCTTCTAGATGTGTGCATATGAGCTTGTTTGCTTTTTGTATGTTTGTGTGTCAGCACTCTAGAGGCCCTTGCTGTGTGTCTTGATGCGATTGTCTGCGTGCCCTTTAATGTTTGTGTTTTGATGTCAGTGTATGCGTTTGCCTAAGCTGTGAATTTATACGTGTGTGTGTGTACAGAGGTTGAAGATCTAAGCCCGGCTCTGCCCTCTCTCCCTATGCACAGGGGTCTTTTTTCCCTCTTGTTAAGATTCAAACACTGATAGGCTTTGAACTGCAGCTGTGGACTCTGCAGTCATTTCAGCACTTTAGCTCATCTAGCTAAATTGCCATCGCGCTGCCCGCCGCAGATCACCGCCGCCGTTTCAAACCGTCACAGCAGCCGCATTAACGGCGTCGCAGTGGGCGAAGGCGTGTGGCGTCCTCTGTTTATGAAAGAAGGGATTCGGCTTTGAAGTTGACGATACGGACAAACGGTCTTAACGTGTCACTCTGCTAAACTTTCTCCCTCCAGAGAAGAAATCCAACTTTTGACACACAGTAAACAATCTTGAACTGTAATGAAGAAGGGAATAGTCATTAAAATCCTGTCTTTGTTCATTTGTTGGGTGACAGCTGGAGATTGAAAGGTTGTGACATCATCAACCTCATCTGAGCTTCTATTTTGCCCCGTTTTGGATTTTTATCGCAAACTCCATCATTTTAAAGGCATACGACGTAACCATGGATACGTAGTACGCCTTTGGCAAACAACTATCTCATAGTGGTGAGGTAGTTGTTTGCTCTCAGGATTTTGGGGCGTATCTGTTTTGCAACCCCACTGAAGTCTCACGCTCCACGATCTGACAGCAACCCAACTGGTCTCCAAACCACCTTCTTCAACAAAACATTTACAGGAAATGATGCACAACCACATTCAAAGCACACGTTGCAAAGTGCAAGCTGTTTGTTCAAACATAAACAAAACAAAGCAAAAAAAAAAAAAAGACTCAAATATGGGTAAAACAATGGATGAGCACACACGGGTACCAGATTTGCTGCGCTACACAGAGCAGATTAGTTAATAACTGTTTGTACTGGTAACATTAGCAGAGTTAAAATTATTGTTGTATGGTTTCGTAGCTGAGAACAACTGCAGATGTTGTTGATCTTCTAGATGTTAAGCTAACTGTGTGTCCTGCTACAAAGCTTAATTTAGCTCTGTCATGTTTGGGTTCAGGAAATTGAATTAAAAAAAAAAACTAATTGCTCATCCACTTGGATTACCTGAAATGAGTGTTACAAGAACTACAGGTGCAGCAATACTATTTTTTCTTGGTTCAGCACCATAACATTGGAAAGAGTCAAGATCTGTTCTTTTTTTTTTAAAAAAATCTTTTTTTAAATAAGGAGCTCGAAGCTACAGATGTCTGAGTTACAGTCCCTGTGCAGCTGATACTCAGCAGCCATTGGCTGATGTGCGTTACTGATAGATTAAGTGGGACTAGCTTCAACCTAAATGGCTCCAGGTACTTGGTGGAGTAGCTACAGAACCAGAATCTGCGATTTCAGGAGGACACTCGCAGTACTGCAGTTTCACGATTTAAGTAACTGCTTGCTGATTTGCACCTAACCAGTCTGCGAGCTTGGCGTACATGAACTATCGGGCCACGTTTAATTCTCTTCTTCATTCGAATGTACAAAGGTACAGCAAATGCCGCGATGCTCGTATCATCTCTATTGGGTCAAAATGCAAAACCACAACATAGGCTCTTTCATCAACTCAGGAGATCTGTTTTTAATATGGCATTGAAACTTTTTTTTTAAAAAAAAAAAATTATAAATACAACAATTGTTTTTGAAATATTTTGAAGTATAATTCTTCCTTTACATGGATAACACTTTCATAAAAATTGTTTTCTTTTTCTTTCATTGAATCATTGCTCATGTTTAGGTTAATCAGCATTAAAAACTTAAAATGTCCACATGGTCTTGTTAAAGTCTGTGGAAAGGTCACACATATGACCTTAAACATCCTGAATGACCTGTGTGATGTCAGTGCCTTAAAGAAAGCTCGTGCTGTCCTGCCTGATCCCAAATATCAGCTTTTAAAAGAGTTAGTCAAGCTTTCCTCCGAGAGCTTTTGATTTAAGAACTTATTTGTTATAGTAGCTACTGGCTTTCCGAACAACTCAGTGAGTCTCTTAATATTTATTGTCCTATTGTACTTCTCATCCTGTCTTTTTATTTGCCGTTTGTTTTTACTGCTGGCTGTGAAACAAACAGCCCCCCGGGGCCAATAAAAACATTCTTACCTTATATTTCC
>JAOWBL010000023.1:9496933-9515005 GCA_028564865.1 Zenarchopterus dispar
TAAGTCACAGATGTAGGAATTGATAAATGACAGAAACCGAGGGGAACGGTGGGATGGGACTTCGCAGTGAGTGAGGACAAACGTACACACTGATACAGATTAATGTTAGAGTATATTTGATAGTAGCTAGAGATCCATCAGTTAATCAGCTGGTTATTGGAATTGACCAATGTTTAGATGTGTGATGACCAACCAATTTATTTTATATTAATATTCACCCCCCCAAAAAAGGTGTAAAATAATGAGAAATCAAAAAAATATTCAGATCAAAGCTAACAATATGTGTAGCATGTAAGGAGAAAAAACAAAAAAGAAATAACCTCTGAAAGTACAACTAAACTCCTTGAATAAACAGACTTAATATGAGACTTGGACAGCATCACCTACTGAGCATGCTCAGCATTAAGAACCTATCAAAAATTAAGAGATTAAAAATAAAGCTCATAAAGCACAAAGCCAGCAGCATCTTAAATTTCCCGATTTTATGTTTAATGGAATGTTTTTAGACAGAAATTGAAATTGGCTGGTACAGTCGGTGGATCTGATATTGTCCACATTTTTTTTTCTTTTCATATTAGAAAATAAAGATAAAATAAAAAAAAGTGGCACATTTCACATCCTTAGTTTATATGTTTTTTATATATATATATAATATATATAATTTTTTTTTTTCAGTTGAAGATTTAAGTCACATTTTGACGATTTTCAAAAAAAGACAAAGGAAAAAAAAGCCAGACATTGAAATAGACTGGTCAGTTTGAGTTTGTGCAGTTCTCTGTGGGTTGGTGAGCAGTTTTCAAACACCCCCACCAGACCGTTTCCTGCACACTCATTCTAGAAACCATAAGATGTCCATGACTTGGTTGTCAAGAGTTTTTAGCATTCCTTAGTGGGTGACTGGAGCACACATCGCCCACAGTGTTGTTAATTTTGCCATAAGCCAAGTCATGAGGTCGAATTGCTTTGCTGCTAGACAGGGGTAAGTCATTTTTATTGCGTTTGAAGTATCTTTGTATTTATTTTGCTTTTTTTCTGTATTTTTCTTTTTGTCTCAAATGGGTTTCTGTGTTTTACTGCTTTGTCAGGTTTGGTTTTCTTCCACATACCAAACCCATCCAAGTCATGTTCCCTTGTCTGTTCTTGTCCGGCATATCTGAGTAGGAGTAATGGGTTTTGGATAGATGGGTGCCCATATGGCTTGTCAGCCCACTGTTCATCTGTGTGGATGAAACTTGAAGCACTCTTCTCAATCAGTCCCCCCCATAAAATCAGTTTCAAAAGCCAAACCAGCTTTACAAGCCATGCTGAATGGCAAGAATATAAGTATCCAGCTGCTGTGTCACAGCGGTAGCCTGCTTTTAGGCTTGGCCTATAAGGCTGAAAGTTTTAATTAATATTGTGCTAAAATTGTTCTTTACGTTTGTATATATGGTCAAAACCCATGTTATATTAGCCAAGTCATTATATGATGTTACGCTCAATGCTGCTCATACTGGTAGTTTTCCCCCTCATAATTAATAAAATTATAAATGGAGAAAGTTGAAAGCTACCATTAAGCATTACAGTATGAAAAAAATATTGATTTTATGGTAGTAGTCAGTTTTGTCTGTGATCCCAGTTCTTTAGGAAGTGTCATCTTTGTGTCCAAAACAGACAGTGCTTGTGACTTTGGTGGTGATGGTTTCATATCCCCTTCATACCAGATGCACAAGAATGGCTTATTAGCTTGTGGTGTTTTTCTTTGTGGTGCTCTTAAGAACATTTGAGCCCTCCAACTTTTTCAATTGTGCCTGAATTCTCAGAGTTGCGCTTGAATGGTTGAACTGCGTTACTGTTGCAGCGCTGCATGGGAAGTGTTTGTGTGGTTAGTGAGTAGTGTTGATCAATATCACTTTAAGGCAGCGGTAAAATGACGTGCTTCCCTTTAGCGTCTTAGATATCCTGTGGTATGGATAACATTAAGAATGACATTATTTTACAACAATACACATTATCTCACTTGCCTTTTTAGTTGTTTTTACACTAGTGTTTCTTCTTTCAAGTGTAGTATCTGAGTACCTCAGTGGTTATGGTAAAGTTCATGTTACCACATATCTTTTTTTCAGGCAGTTATTTATGTTTGATCAGACAGTAATAAGGATATTTGACAAGATAATCCACTCTGTGACAATTTCAACATTTTTGTAATATTTGGCATGTATGAAGAATGAGTAAACCACAGCGATTAGTGACTGAAGTGATTATTCACTTCTTTAATGGTGGAGCACACGTTTTGCCCTAACCTGTAGATTTAAGTAGGAGGACTCATGCAAGCACACGTCTGCCGGCTGATGTCTGATTTCCAAGTGGTATATCTGATCTTCTGAAGTATGCATGTATTTGATTTGTGTGTGTATGTTGTGTTTTCTGTAGGGGGTTTGCAGTGCCAGCACAGTTTCCCTTCCTGAAAGTCTGCTGTTTGTATCAACATTGGATGGAAATTTGCATGCTGTTAGCAAGAAATCAGGCTCTATCAAATGGACTTTGAAAGAAGGTGAGATGCTCCTTATTTACTTGCATTATATTGTAAAAGTAAATCATACTCATTTCTCTGCTTCTGTCTTAATAAAATTCAACAATCCCCCCTTCAGTGAAATGCAATTCACCAAAAATTTAAAGGGACATTTCAGAGTTAAAACAACCCTAGTTTTTTAGTTGGATGGTAAAGAGTGTTAACTTTTGTTAGGAACCTTTTTAAAAAGTGTAAATTTTTTAATGAACAGACTACTGCGTTCAAGTTAACATGCATCAAGACTGCCATTTGGTTTTAATCTTATCTTAATAGGTCTTTTCATTGCATTTACAAGTAATCTGTGATTCTAATAAAAAAAGGATTTTTACACAAACAAAATTTTATCTCAATTCTGGTATCAATTCTTGCATTAGACAGTGGTTTCTAAACTTGTGAAATGTTTACACTAGAATAAAACAGTCAATCAAGACAAGTTAAAAACAAACATTTGATTCTATGTGTCCTTTAAGAAAAGATGTTGACTTTTGATGCTATTTATTATTTTTTTTAAAATTTCTGTGACTTAATCTTGTTTTTTAACCCTAGTTGAAGAGAGTACAGAGCAAGCTCCTCTTGGGCTTGAAAACTGTGTAATTATTAACTGACAGTGGGTCAAATATAGCCTGTAATCAAGGCTGGAGTGGGCCAGGGTCAGCAACTTTCCTGTAGTATCACATGCACACACAGCATGGACTGTGATTAATATGTTAATGCACTACACACTTGGGAGGTCAATTAGAGACATAGCTTAAGAAATTGTAAGACTTTAATTTGGTGCTTATAAGTCTATAATCTTTTATGTATCTGAAATTTTAAGAATCGTGAGGCTTTGAGATTTAGAAACTAAACAAAGGGAGTTGACATTGCAGGACTTGCTTGGGTTGACTCAATACCTAAATCACTGGATCTGAGGGAGAGGCTACCTCCTCCGCTTCATCTGCTTTCCTGGAACAGCTACTGAATATAGATTTCATTAGTTCTTTACCGGGCTTTGCACACACCTGTTGTTGAGCTTCATTCAGCCAGCCGTACACCTACATGATGAGGGGGAAACGCAAATCTTTTACCTTGACCGAGGCAGAATGATTCAGTTTAACCCCTACACATGTCCAGTCGCTGTTTGTTTTATTACTCTGTTGGCTTTGTGAGAGTATGTTTTTGTTTCAGCTAACAGCGTGTCATTACCCTCTCCAGTTACATTAGTTGAATGCATATGGAGTTTAACGCTCATGTAGCACCTTCCGATTATCCCACACCAAACACCTGCAATTGTTGACCCCTTTGGGCACCGTAGAGATCATCTCCAGCTGGTCCACACCCAGTATGTTCACACTGTTAAGAGGTGTGTTCAGAGGTGTGTCTAGCAGTAACAGAAGCTTCTCAGTTGGGGTATTGTGACTGGTAAAGTGATCCGCTGAAACAATAATTCTTAGCATTACAGCAGAAATCTAAGGTAAACATCTTATCTCACAATGCAACAGTAATATAACAGAGAAAGTAGAAATGGGTGATTCGAGGCAATTTTTCAGTTAAAATAAGTCCTTTTTAAGCTGATTTCAATGTCAGACTAATTATCTTTCCTGTGTTTAACGCTCATATAATAGAGCGTATAAACACACATTCTTATAATAGAGCAGAATAAAACTGCACCTGTAATCGGTCTTTTAGATTAAGGCTGTTTGACATGAGTGTTTGCCTTAAATGTTTATCACGTGGGAATAACTGTTCATTTGGACTTTGTGTTGGCTGTGTTTGAATGTCACCAGTGTTCATGTCATTTTGTTACTCAACAGCTTCTGGCCATGCTTTCTTTTGTTTGATGATATTCTTGTCAGTCCTGAATAGCATCTTGTCTCTTTTTTCCCTCCTCACAGATCCAGTTCTTCAGGTCCCCACACATGTGGCAGAGTGCGTATCTGAGCTGTTTTTCTCACAGACATACACATTCAGCTGTATAGCATCTCCTCCTAAGACAGTATATGCAAATTATTAAGGCAACCTGTTAATCTTGTTTTAACTTTCACTTCAACTTAATGATATAATCTCCTTTAACAACTGTTCTTCCTACCAGGCCGGCATTTTTGCCAGATCCCAATGATGGCAGTCTGTACTCTCTGGGAGGAAAGAACAATGAAGGGCTCACAGTAAGAGGAAATTACTTTATCAAAAAGTGTAATCTTCTGTCTTTATTAAGAAACACTTCTCATTTCCCTTTTCTATAGAAAAACTGTTATGTATACTCATTGTAAAGATGTGGCAGTGCAAATAACTTGTTCCCATATAATTTCATAATTCAGACAGAAATGTATGTCATTCTGATCTGTTCTTTTACTGATTTTCCTCCAGAAATTACCGTTTACCATCCCTGAACTGGTCCAAGCCTCTCCCTGTCGCAGTTCTGATGGCATCCTTTATATGGGTAAGACTCATTCACTAATGGGAATTACTTTCCATGCTGGAAACCGGTAATGAAGCATTTTGTCTCTCTGGAAATAAACTGAATTGTAGTTAAAAGTTTCTCCTTCCTAAACAAGTTCATGTTTATCACCTCACCATGATGAGCTAGTGCTATCAGGCTTCAACATAAAATGTTACATTGCCTTTCTGTTGCACTCAATCTTTTGTGTTAACCTTGCTTTTTTGAATTTACAACTCCAAATGCGGGAAAGGCAATCTAACGAAGCGTCTGTGTCATTGTTTAAAGAGAAGCGGTTGGCATTTGCCTCCCCACAGACATTATCAGCAGAGCTTTTGTTTTCATGTAACTTAAGCTGCTGACTTTACAGATGCAAAGGGTTGCAGGGCTCTTTTATTTTTATTTTTTTGTAACTAATTTATCGTTTGCGTTTTGTCTATATTTATGTCTATGAGTACAGTCAAGTTTGAATTATAAATTAAGACAACTGACAGAATATCTTCATAGCTTTTCTTTCACATTCTTATTCTTGTCAGCTACTAACTACTCTTTGTTCTCTCTGCTACTGTAGAGAAAAATCTTTCTCGATCATACTGGGCATCCTCATCTTTAAAGCATGCCTGTATTTTCATCTTTAAGTATTGTGTTACAACCATCTTTTCAACCAGCAGGAATGTAACCTTTTGAACCCTCCTATGCGGATGTTATTACATTGATACTAAAAAAAAAAAAAACAAAATCAGAAGTATTAATATATGTGAATGACCTTTAACAAACCTGGCCTACCAAGCATGTTATCACAGTTTATGGGACATATCTAGGTTACCAATCATTTACTGAATATATTCCAATGAATAATTGTAGTCCATCCAGCAGTTTCTATGACACACAGATGTTCAACAGGCATCACATTTGCAGAAATCTCAACAGAGAACTTAAAAAAACTAGAATAAGTTGCCACTAATTAAATATTGATAAGTATGACTCAAATGTTATGCAGAATGACATTAAAATGATGCTTTTGTCAGTTGCTGTTGAGCAACAGTGTGACTGTTTGTCTGTGTGCTCATGGGCAGGTAAGAAGCAGGACTTGTGGTATGTGGTGGACCTGATGACTGGTGAGAAACAGCAGACTTTGACGTCGTCCTTCGCTGAGATATTCTGTCCCTCTTCGTCTCTTCTTTATCTAGGACGCACAGGTAAAAACAAAACCACTGCAGCAGCACAAGCAGTGCATTTTTTTCTTCTCTACCATCTTTCTCAGCATTACGAGGAAACAGTTCAATAACCCAGCCCACTCAGTTGCTGATTTAATTTAATCTTATTTGCTTTGCACACCCAGACTTTTCTTCAGCCGTTATTTGCTTCCTTCCAATCTCTAATTTATCTAATCCTCAACCTTGGTTAAAGAAGACCATCAACCCTGTAATCTGACCCAGTAGATTAGAAGGACTGGAAGAACAGTATTGTAATTGTAGACAAGAACTTTAAGCATGAGAGACCTAGAAACTGAATATCTGCTTGAAATTCTGAAGATGGAACAGGGTTGAAGTCGCCTTTGTCACTGAACTGCGTATCAAATGGCCTTTGTTTCAGTTGTGCATTTTGTTTTCTTTCAAAGCAAATTCAACACCATTTAAGGTTGCCTCTAGAAATGATCATTAAACATCCAATATCAATAACATATGTTTTCTTTTTTGTGCCGTTCATGTGTCAGAGTATACTATCACCATGTACGACACCAAGAGCAGAGAGCTGCGCTGGAATGCCACCTATTCCGACTACGCCTCCACCCTTCCTGATGACGACACCAAATATAGTAGGATTCTTTTTTTTTTCTTTTTTTTTTTTAAACCCAAAACCTGTCCCTTTTAATAATGGTGACCTCTGATTCACAATACCCTCTGCTCATCTGCAGAAATGGCTCATTTTGTGTCCAATGGTGATGGACTTGTGGTGACTGTGGACAGTGAAACTGGAGACGTTCAGTGGGTCCAGAACTACAACTCTCCGGTGGTGGCGATGTACATCTGGCAGCGTGAGGGTCTCCGCAAAGTTCCCCATACTAACGTTGCTGTGGAAACCCTGCGTTACCTTACTTTCATGTCGGGAGAGGTTGGCCGCATCACTCAGTGGAAATACCCGTTTCCCAAGGAGAAGAAACCCAAGAATAAATTCATGTAATAGATTATTTTCATACATTACTCCTAAAAGCTGTCAAAATTATTCATTTTTGATAACTTTCAACATCCACAATTTTGTAACAAGTCAACACATTCTCTGCATTTGGTTCTGATCCTGAAGACTGTTGAGTGGAAACATTAGACTTGAGTTGTTCTAAACATGTTGGGGCATTTTAAAAGTGAAATCACAGCTTTCTTTGATAGTTCATGTTGAGGCTTCTCTGCAACACTAAGTAATAATAATACACCAGTGGAAGAAGTGGCAGCCAAATGGCCCAGTTTCAGCTCTGGGTTTCACAATGCCTGCTGTTGTATTTTTATGTATCGTCTCCACACCTGCTTTTGCTGAAAGCTTAAATAGGACTTTCGGTGCTTTATCCTGTGTGAAAGTTTCATTATTTTTACTGATCAGACTCTGCTTTTGTCGCTGTTTAATTTAGCATAACACATGCTGCAGGTTTTTTTTTTTTTTCTTCATTCCCCATGAAGTAATACATTTTTTGACTGCACTTTTTATTCCCAGGGCCACTTTGTATGTAGGCAAATACTCCACAAGCCTGTATGCATCCCCCTCCCTGGTACACGATGGAGTAACGGTCGTGGTGAGTGTTATTTACATATATATCTTAATTTAAACAAAATTCAATACTTATTACGTTAATGATATAAGCCTAAATGTTTGCCTTTTTACTTCTGGAAGTTTTGAGTTGATAACAAGTGTGTTTTTCTTTAGTTTATCTCCTTGATTCAAGGTTTCTTAATCGGTTGTGGATTTAGTTTGCATTTATCATGTTCTACTTGTACTTTAGCTTGCCCCGAGGTCAACTCTCTGTTCCTCACAGACTTCACTTCCTCAAATAGAAGGTTATTGATCGTAGGCCTTCCTCACGCATAGAACTAACATACTGTACATCTATGGTGATCAAATTACAAGTTGACTGTGCTAAATCTAAATATGAATGCACTTGGGACAGCCCAGAACACACACTGGGCCACATTTAAGGATCATCTACTGACCTGACTTGCATGTGTATGCCAGCATCCCTATTCACAGGATGTATGACTCACAGAGACCATTCAGGTTATTTTTTTATTTTGATTTCAGTGGTAATAAAGTTTGTAAAGTAGCTGTGAGAACAGCGTCAAACCTCCACAGGTATCCTTTATTCATATTAGTCCAGAATGTTTGCAGCATCTTGGAATGATATTTAAATAAATCAGGTATTGAGTCTATGTTAATGTCTAATATTGGAAGCAAATTGAAAGTTATTGAGTAATGTAGAAAAAGGCAGGTTTTTCCAGAAACTTAGAGGCTGGATGTCACTGTCAAATGTAATCGCAACGCAATCTTTATTCAGTGGCATCTTTTCAGAATTTAATCTATGACATAATTTGGACCTGTAAGGGTTTCAACCAGAACTCATCTGAGTGATTTAGTTTAATGTTTGTAGTTGTACATTTCCAATTAGAAAAAATAAAAACCTCAGGCTGTATTATTGAAATATATATATATATATATATATATTTTTTTTTTTTTTCATTGGAAAAGTTAGAAACTCCTGCTATTGGATCTTGGTAATTAGGCCATTAGTGCAGAGAATTTCCAGTCTTTTAAATTAATTTTTCTTTTCTTGCTCAAAGTCGAATTGATTACCACATAATAATATGCCCCTCTTTAACATTAAGTAACAGAAAGTTTTTCAGCTTCTGTTACAACGTTTAACGGCAGGCAACTTCCTGAACTACATGGCGGTTTTTTGGACTGACACTGAGCTTTGCAACATCACAGATCAGTTATTTTATTTCTCCTTTTGCTTCTCTCACAGTTGATATTTAATCACAGCATATGCAGGAAAGCATTTTAATGTCACATCTGGAAAGCTGCCCACTTGTGAGTGGATCACCCAGGGTTTTTTGATAATACCGGGTTTAAAAAGGCTCTTCGAGGGTGGTTTCCCATGTAAGCCTGTGAAGGATCTGATAGTCCTCTGTGTGTGTTTATCTGTAGCCTCGTGGCAGCACCTTCCCCCTGTTGGAAGGCCCCGACAGCCAGGAGACAGAAGAGGACAAAGAGTGTGTCATCACACCCAGCACAAGTGTAAAATTCAACGCTGCCCTCCGTGACCGAAACCGGATCAACTATATGAGGAACTACCTGCTCCTCATCGGTACTGTCCCAGTACAGAAGCCACTCAGTTACAATAGATCTGACCTACTAAAATGTTTTAACCGATCTTCCCACATGATACTGGGATGAAGAGGAGTTTTGAGCTTTAGATTTATGCAGTGAGGTTTGACAGCGGTATATACTTTGGAAGAAGTGGTTTCATGTTGAAATTTTAGTGTCAACAACTGTTTACCACATTTGTGTTCAGTTTGGGCTTTGAGGGATGTGTACTGAGACTGCCCTCTGGTGGATAATGAACGAATTAGTACATAATTTCTAAAACATTGCAGTTTTCCATTACTACACTCCATTAAAAAACACAAATGATTAGGTGTCACAGCTGAAATAGTTATTTGGATTAACTTAAACTGCTTTGTTAATTAAAACTCTCCTTTTTTTTAAATCTCAGGTCATCATGAGACACCTCCAGATGCTCACACCAAGATTCTAGAGAAGTTTCCTGACACCTTCCCTCGCAACCAAGGCAACGTCATCCCACCTACTACTGATAAGAAGGTGGAGGAGGTCTGTACCAATGTGTTATTAATATGCTATTGGATATTTTTTCAGATAAAATTTTCCATCTGTGCAGAATTTCTCATCCACTTTTCTATTTTCTGGGGCTTCTCCATCATTGTCACAGAAGGTCAATGATAGTGGTATGGATGATGGTTCACCTTCTAGTGTTCCTGAAACATCTATCCAAGAACCTGGTACCAGTGGTCGCTCCATCCGTCCAGAGGCCCCCGTGGACTCCATGCTCAAAGACATGGCCACCATCATCTTTTCTACTTTCCTCCTAGCTGGCTGGGTGGCCTTTATGATTATCTATCCCAAGGTGAGTCACACAGAAGCTTCTAGTGTACTCTTTGTACATTATCCAGTAGTGACATGGTATGTTACCAGTCAGGCCTTTCAAAATGGTTAAAGATGAATCTGATGATTAAGGACTTTTTTTTTCTATGTGTAAGTATGGCAATGAAGAAAAGTAACAAAGTGGTTATAAAGGAAGTACTCCAACACAGTACCTGTATCGATGAAATAGGTCACTTTTTAGCATAAGTAAATTTGAAATCCTAAATAATCCTCGATGATAAATGCCAAATCAGCTTCTGTGTCCATAGCACTCATTGCACATATAATGGTGAAGAATAATTGAAGCATCCTAAAAACTCCATAAAGAGAAGTTTGGTTGGAGTTTTAAATATAGTGTCCTCTTATACCTCAGAGTGTCCACAAGCAGCAGCAGCTGCAGCATCAGGAGTTCCAGAGGCAAATGGAAGAAAGACTGGAGCTGCTTCAGAGGCAGCAGCCTTTCTCCCCTGCAGATGTCAGCCTGGCTGCAGACGGTGACTACCTGGAGGTGACCCGCACTCGGTCCGATTGCTCAGACCACAGCAGTCCCAATGTCACCCCCCGTGCCTCCAATCACTCTAATTTGTCTTTGTCGGAGCTAGGGAGCTCTGCCAACGAGCATGAAGACGGAGGTAAAAACCCTAAAAATAAATGCACCAGCGGTCTATGTAGTTGTTTAACACTTGAGCTGTTAAACCTAGTTTTCACTGTCTTTAATGTGTCTTTTCAGAGGATGAGTCCAATATTGTTAGAGTGGGCAACATCACTTTCCATCCCAAACAAGTCTTGGGGCATGGTGCTGAGGGGACTATTGTGTACAAGTAAGTCAAGTTGGGTGGAAAAATTTCTAATATACCAAGGACATGTTGCATACTTGTATTTACATTATTTCTCCACAAGGGGTCAGTTTGACAACCGCTCAGTGGCAGTGAAGAGAATTCTCCCAGAATGCTTCAGCTTTGCAGACCGAGAGGTTCAGTTGCTGAGGGAATCTGACGAGCATCCAAATGTCATCCGCTACTTCTGCACTGAGAGGGACCGCCAGTTCCAGTACATTGCCATTGAGCTGTGTGCTGCCACGCTTCAGGAGGTGATCATGGATTTATTCTGGCGCTTCTCTGGGGCTTGGGAAATATCTCAATTAACAGCTGCTCTTTAACGCTGCTCAAGTGTTTTGTTAATAACAAAATGCTTTCTTTTGAATTATTTTGTAACTTCTGCACAGTTTCCTTTAAAAACCTGTTTTCTTTGTATGTCATTGTAAAAAAAAAAAAAAAAATTAAGCAAAGCTACAGAAAAAGGACTTCCTTTGCTAAAATCAATTTGGTACATCAGGCTGTTGCAGTCTAACAGCTACAATAACCACCATCTTTACTTCTGTTAGTATGTGGAGAGAGAAGATTTCAACCGTCACGGACTTGAGCCCGTCACGCTTCTGCAGCAGACGATGTCAGGCCTGGCCCATCTGCACTCTCTTAACATTGGTACCAATCACTAATTCACTATTAAATGCTTTTACATTGTTCTCTCTGTATGTTGTGTTTTACTGAAATGTGTCCTTTGTCATCTTTTTGCAGTCCACAGAGACTTGAAACCCCATAACATTCTGGTGTCTATGCCCAATGCACACGGCCGGGTCCGGGCTATGATTTCAGACTTTGGTTTGTGTAAGAAGCTGGCAGCAGGCCGCCACAGTTTCAGCAGAAGGTCTGGGGTCCCGGGCACAGAGGGCTGGATTGCTCCAGAGGTTCTGAGTGAGGACTGCAAACACAACCCGGTGAGTTGGTAGTGAAGTTGTACATCTGTCACAGAGGTAATGAGTATCTTTGGACGACAGTGAGGCTGAGACTAACTTTTGACATGGTGGTGTGAAACCTGATGATGCTGGTGTTTATTATTCTGCGCTGCACACTAGACCATGCTGTAACCTCCACTGTGCTCATGTCCTGTGTCTTGTAGACCTGTGCAGTCGATATCTTCTCTGCTGGTTGTGTCTTCTACTATGTGGTCTCCCAGGGAAGCCACCCGTTTGGGAAATCTCTGCAGAGACAAGCAAACATACTTCTGGGCACGTACAACCTTGACCATCTTCAAAGCGACAGACATGGTGAGAGTTACATTTTTAGCATTTTATTTAGCTGATCTTCAGGTGTACAACCAAAGCAACGGTTAAAAAATTTCAAATAAGTGTATGTTGTAGGAGTTTGACTACACTTAATGAACATATTGTCAAAAGCAGCATGTTTGTGTCTTTTTCAGGTGACATTGTAGCCAGAGATCTAATAGAACAGATGTTGAGTGTGGATCCCCATAAAAGGCCTTCAGCTGAAAGTGTTCTCAAACACCCATTTTTCTGGAGTCTGGAGAAAGAGCTGCAGTTCTTTCAGGTTAGTCACTTTTCCACTTGTTAGACAGCGGCACTTTTGTTTTTTTTATTGTTTGGATTCAGTGATGTTTCACTGGCAAGCAAAACTGCACTTTAGCTGGCATTTTTACTAATTTTTCACACACAGTTTTTGTGGTTTTACGTTTTTTCTATTTTTCAGGATGTGAGTGACAGAATAGAAAAGGAGCTTCTTGATGGACCAATTGTTAGACAGCTGGAGAAAGGTGGAAGAGCTGTTGTCAAGAGCGACTGGAGAGAGCACATCACAGTACCATTGCAGACAGGTATGACATTGGTTAAAGTGTAAAACACGTTTGTTTTGTGTTTGTTTTTTTTTTAAACCCAGAGTTTACTATTTTATTCAAACCAAAAGACTTTAAGAGTTTTGCAAGTTCACTTCTGCAAAGCCCCTGGCACTCAAATGAATGATTCTGACTGTAATTGTTTTTTAGAGTTTGAAATGCAGTGTTTCACTGCAGCAGTGAATGCTGTATCCTGTCACCGGAAATACCACAGCTTGTTAGTTAAAGAAGACCCACTACTTCCTGTCAGCAGTGTCTGTCAGAACCTGAACAGATTGTCAGTGAACCAATAAAACAAATGATAGAGGTAGCTGTGAATTGACCAGAAAGATATTAAAACAGGAGAAAATCTGTAGCTATGGTATAGGAAAGTATTAACTTAAAAATGTCTATCTCATTGTTTTTCTGCCAACATTTCCATATTTAAATCTTTTACACAAGGTTTTGGCTTGATTGTTTTATATCTCAGGCCAAAATGGATGGGTGAAAAAAATCATGTATCCTGTTAAGTCATTAATGAATGCTTTAAGTTTCATCTTCCAATCTGCCTTTGATAGATCTGCGGAAATTTCGCTCCTACAAGGGTGGATCAGTCAGAGACCTCTTACGTGCAATGAGAAACAAGGTGTGTGTGTGTTTTTGTAAAATAAACGGTGTTCAAATAAGATGGTTCTCTTCTGTCAGATTCATGGTTGACCTTTCTTCAACAGAAACACCATTACCGAGAGTTGCCTGCTGAGGTGCAGGAGACTCTGGGCTCCGTTCCTGACGACTTTGTCTCCTACTTCACGTCCCGTTTTCCACACTTGCTGATGCACACCTACCTGGCCATGAGGACATGTGCTCATGAGAGACCTTTCCTGCCTTACTACTCTGCTGCAGAGCAGTTTTCTAAAACACTGACTCTGTGTTCACATCATAGTCCGCAGAGACAAAATGAACCATGCACTCAACACGTGCCAACACACACATCTTTACCTTCATTACAAAACCAAGAACCTTCACATTCATCACTGGCTGTGCAGACCAGCAACAAAACGACTGCTGAAACACCGTCTTCATCATCAGAAGAGCCTGTACCGTCTCCATTTCCAGTTCAGACTGTGGAACCACTGGAGGTGGCACAGGCGACACAGACTGACTTCCACAGTGAAAGGGTCTCAGACTTGCCTACAGCTCCTGACGAGCAAAATGAACCCGGTCAGTTGCATATGGCCATACTGGCAAAAACTGCTGCACTGGACAATAAACCATTGGGAACCAAGCCAGACTTTGGTGGACCCAGCACAAATGGGAGCATTACCTTGAAAGAGTAGAAAACGAGCAGGAGTCAGTTGCGGTGTCGTGAGTCGGTGAGGACCGGGCCTGCAGTGCCTGGAATCCACTGCCAGGTGCAACAGCTGGACCCTGAACACAGTGCCTTCTGCTGATCTGAATGACAGTGATCCCCAACACAAGTCTGGTAACTTGTGCACCTCTGCTAAGAGGAAGTTTCATAACCAACTGCATCTTGCTGGATGTTTTCTCGTAGCTGGACTGAGTTAAGAAATATTTTTAATTTAACGCTATGTCGAAAAAAGGGTTTTTCCAAAAAAAAAAAAAAAAATGTCTGCCATGGGAGATGTGTCTAAATGTTGAAAATGTGCGTGGCTTTCTCATGCAATGTCATGTATTTGTCATCAGGTCCATTTGCTGCACGGATACTGTATGTTTATTTTTGTGTGGACTGATTCAAAATTTGGATCATTAATCACTTCATGTGGCCATTGTGCCTTTTTTTCTTTTTTCTTTTTTTTTTTTTTAAAGAAAACATCACTGTGCTGTGTGTGTGCAGCTCCTTAAATAGACTATGCTACATGTGCTTGATTCCACCTAATGCTGCTAGACTATGTCACATTTGTAAATCAAAACTTGTACTGACTCTGTTAAAGTGGACTGCTTTAAGGGATGTTCAGGGTGGAATCTGAATATAGATAATAATGTAATCCTTATGCTTATATTGTTGATTATAAATTACACGTCAGGCCACAAAATGTTAACGTATAATAACTTTTTATGGGTGTTGAAGTGAAGTTAATGAATTGCACATTAAATTTTATTTTCTTTTTTCTACTCATATTTTTGCATGTTGATCTTGTTGCATCTCGGGATGGGGATCTGGAAGGTCTTGAATTTGTAATTGCAAGTCTATATCAGACAAACTCAAATTGTTCCCAGGTGGTATTGTTTTCAGCTGCTACAATTCATATTGGTGTAGCAAATGTCCACAAAATCAAGTACTTTTACTGCAAAGAAATTAAGTGGTTTTCTGTCTAAAAGGTCCAACAGAGGAACATAATTTCACAGAACCTACCGATAACTTTTACAGGTGGATTGAAAAAAAAAAAAAAAAAGTTCTGCTTCTACCACCTGGTTCATGCTGAGTAAATCCTTCTTGTGCTCCCAAAAGAGCTTTGATCAGTATGGGTCAGGACAAAGAATATCTGACAGTGTCCTGATGTGTCTGGTACCAGGATGTGGACAGTATGTCTTCTGGGCTCTGTTATGTGTGGAGCGCAGAGGACATACTTGTTATGAATTGAGATTGGTTCCTAAAGATTTCATCAGATTTATATGTGGAAAGTTTGTTGACAAAATGATCACCTTAGACTTTTTGTTTTGTTCTTTGAGCACTTCTTTTAAAAATTGTTGAGGGGTCCATTGCTGACCCTGCTGGAAAAGACTGCCGTTGTGGGGGAAGGATCTTATCATCTTATGAGGGTGCGACTGTTTTACAAAAGTTTTAGAAAGGTGGGAAATGCAAGGAGAGACACATCTGTCATATCATTATTGCTCTTAGAGCAAAGGTGACTCTGTTCAAAACTTCATTAGTGAGTGATCAAAAAAAGAGAAACAATCAGGGAAGGAGTTGGATCACAGTGCAGAGGAATGATCCTTTTGTTAGGGGTTGCTTGTCCTGTCATCCTCTTCACTTGTTTATTGTTTTATGATATGATAATGAGACATTTATGGTGCTTGCTCTGAACACATGAAGTTTAGTAGCCTTTATGGTAGCCAACCACCATCCTACAAAATATAACCTGTTTATATTTGTGTATTTTTCATCTCTAGAATATTTCTGACATCATTATAAACATTAGTTCCGTACCTGAAATCTTTTTTTTTAATCCACTTCCGTGAGGTGTCACGTGATACGGTCGGTAACGTGAGCTTTGTCGGTGTTTCTACAAAAACGAAACTTTGAACGGGGAGCGGAAGTGCACGAGGGTCTGGCGCGAGACGGAGTCCGGCGGAAGAGCTCGAGGGTCTGGTTCGGGACGATTCTGCTGATTCGGATGTGCAAACTTGTCCTTCCCGGTCCAGGTCTAACTTCGTCATACTCGACTGCAAAGGTGAGATGTACTTTTTTTTTTTTTTTTACTGTACCGTTTTTCTTTTGTATCATAATTAGAAAAAAAAAACAACTAATCTTTCTAGCGGTCGCCATGTTTACTCCGCAGCTTTAAGTAAATTGACAGTATTTTGGAAACCTGACAAGGTTTTTGGCAAGTGTACAGGCAGTTGTATTCTTGCTTAAAGAAGAAAACAAAAATAACAGCACTGTTTTTCCGATCCAAAGAGTGTTGAACCTCAGGTATACATTGCCCGAGGATGTGAAATCCGAGATGTTTTTTTTTTTTTGCATTTAAACAGACTAGATATCAAAAATATACTGTTAAAGCCTTTATAAAGGCGCAGGAGTTTATCTATTTATTCAGTTATTTTTTTAAATAGGATAAAGGATTGTAGCCACGCCCCATAGGAAAGTTCTCGATGGTACTCATATGTTTAAATCCCATACAGTTTATTATAATAGCAAACAGTAATATGCGTTTTACTACTAATGAAGTAATACAGCTAATAATTACATACTATATAATTAGTGGTCTTGTGTAAAAGTATGATCATAGAAAGAAAATTACATGAAATGGAGGATAATATACTTTTATTGTCTCTGTAGAGGGAAATTTCGTTTTGGCTCTGTCCCAGTAGCTACGGAAGTAAAAACAATAATAACAAAAGGTGTGGCAGTGAAAATAAATGTAAAGCAATGATGGACAGTTTCTGTACATTTAATTACATGGGTAGTAACCCTAGAAGCCTATGTAACACAAGATGACTCATATGACAAGCTTTGATATTTTTTGCTGGTTCTACTCCTTTTTTTTTTCTTTTTAAATCCACAAGTACTCAAATTGAAATCAATGTTATTAATGAAATCCCTTTAGACAGCAGGGGTATGGTTAATACACTACCATAAAACGCTTGGTTTGATTGTTGCCTTGAACCTTACTATGAGTTTAAATCTTTTCCTATTCATTGAAATATCTCAATTACATATATAAAAAATTGACTTTATATATACATTTATAGAAAGGTCAGCCAGTTGTACAGCTTTTGTATGTGATTGTGCCGTAGACATGTCTCTTTCAAAGAATAAATCAGGTCATTTGAAGAGAGAGAAGGAACAAAGGCAAGAACCAGGATCAAGATGTTGGGTTTTTTTTTTTTTTTTTGAAGTAAAGGGAAGCTCAGCCCACATGTTAAAACACATGATGATGAAACCCCACTGTTCTTAAGCATATTAAGCCGAATTTAGGATGGCGTTTTTTTTTCCCCACAGAAAAATTTTTGTCTTAAATTTTGTATGAAAGGGGGGTTATCTGTACTGATCAGTATGGTACACTGCTTTGAATGGAAATAGTCAATTTACAAAACAGTCCAAACTAACCAGTCAATCATAGCCTATATTGGGGTGAAGGCTGAATAAACTGGTAGCTGTAACTATTGCAGTAGAAACCTACTCATTTTGAAATATTCAAAATATTAAGTGAACATAATATTTAGGGGTTTATAATACTGAAGCTGCTAATAATTTTAAAAATCAAGTTAATGGCATAAGTAACTTAGCACATATTACATCAGATGTTCATTTACCAATTAATGAACCTAAATCTTACCCTGTAAATCAATGTTCCTTTCAGAAACGGTGCATTAGAGGATGATGGGTTAGCGGATCCACTTTCTGCCAGACTCGAGTGGAGGTAAGTTTAGGGGTCTGTTGTTTGGGGTAGAGTGGGGAGTCTTCAGGAGGTTTATGTATGGGGCCCAGAGTTTGGTGCTACCCCATGCCCGTGTGTACCCTGCTTCTTGCCCATATTCACTCTTAACT
>JAOWBL010000023.1:9517650-9533098 GCA_028564865.1 Zenarchopterus dispar
AACTGCATTTTAAAGGCCATGTAACTGTTTTGTCATGCAAGGGGCAAACATAGGCTTAAACTCTAAACCTCAGCTAACACAAGCACCAAACAAGCCCCAAACACAAGCACCAAACAAAAGAGAAAAAAAAGGAGAGGCTGTCAGGTAGGATCCTGACTTTGTCTTTTGTCTGTTTTTATGAGGTCTTCTTACCACTTCTCTTTTTACAGCTGCAGCTATGGCTTGACAATTTAATCAATATGGATACAATTATACATAAAGCCATTAAAATAAATACATATATGTAAAATAAAGACATATATCTTAAATAAATGGAAAAATAAGGAAAAAATTGCTTTGAGAAAATCTTCTAAATTTTCTCATGATACATAACCACGCCTGCTTCTTTTATTCAAAGGGGAGAACTGTTTTTTGTGAGTCACAAAAACAAACATCAAACAAACCAACAGCACTGGTCAAAAGAAACCATGAAGGATGAGATTTAAGTCTACATTTTTCACTAATACTTTCATTATTAGCAGTGATGTGAAATAGATTATAACTGAGGTCTGTTAGTACCTTTATTGGGGAGAAAAAAAGTCCTGATGAGTTCAGAGAAGTAAAGTCAACCAATTCATCTGTCAGTTTAGAAAATCCAATTTTGTAGAAACAAAAAAAAAATTACAGTCACATCACTGAATATCACAGGTTAATATGGGTAGTTTGGGCTAATGTTCTCATGGACAATGCTGCTGCCTTATATCAGACTCAGTCATACAACTAGGACTCCTTGTTTAAAAATAGAAATGCAAATAAATCAAAATTAGCACTGTTGCACTACAGGTAGAAGGCTTCTGGTTTGAATCTCAGTTGCAGCCTATTTGTGTGGAGTTTGCATGTTCTCCCTGTGCTTGCATAGGTTTTCCCTGCATACTCTGGTTTCTCACAATCCTAAAACCTGTAGTAGGCTAATTTTGGATTCTAAATTGCTTGTAGATGTTAATGTGTATGGTTGCTCACCTGTATGTGGTCAAGTGATGAACCCTTCCCTTAAATAAAGGAAATCTTTGTCATTCCATAAACAGCAAGCACACTACATTTTTAGATTAGACCTCGTTGTTATCCCTAGATGAAGGACACACGTTTAACATGCGCTGGTCAGTGTAAAGGCTAGGTGTATTATTGCCACCACAGTACCTGAAACTGAGGTGAGGGGAGGAGAGACGAGTCGGGAGGCGTTATAAAGTGGTACTACCTAACATGACAGCCTGCTGTCTGTTTGGTTGACCTTTCTGGCTTGGCAAATATCAGATGCGCTGGCTGATGTAGGAGATGGAGTGGGGGGCAGGTCCATGCTGAATAACAATGGGATTTGCATAGCAACTTCCCCCAAATTGTGTTGCATAACTAGCAGTCTCTCTCTTCGACTCCTATGTGTTGTGTCTGCTGAACGCAAAGAACTTCTTTTTTAAGCTCTTCAGCTTAATGACCCGAGTTTCGATTCTTGCAAAACCACGGTCTGTCATATTTAGTATCCAGTTGCAGAGTACCATTTTGTGATATGCTGATTTATGGCGTTCACTTCTCTGAGGTTAAGGAGACATTGTCTTGTCATCAACAAATCCCTCACACGACTCGCCACCCCGCGTCAGTTCTATTTACATTAGTCCTCACCCATGATTAAGGATACCCTTAGAGATGAGCTATTGGTGGGTCAGCTTGACACGCCACCAGTGTCAGTTAATGTAAAAAGGACATTAAGACATGCTCTATTTGGGTGTTAAATACTGGGTATCCACCAGTGTAAAGGGGTCTAGAATTTTATCATTAGTCTTTTCATCAGCTAAAAACAATAGTGAATACTCACCAGATAAAAAGCCAAATATTTCTCTCACTTAATGTTAGAGATCAGACCAGATCAAACACTAATCACTAAATAAATTTTGACATGACTGAAAAGTAGTAAGAGACAGACTAGCATATGTCCTTTTCATGGGGAGAAAGGGAAAAATGTGGAATGTTAAATGTATGTGCTACTTCAAAACATCTATAATGTGTTTCTTTGATTTCTCCAATTCTAAGAATTATAATCCAACACTTTTATCTTTTGTCATTTTTCACTGTTTTAGCTGACAAACTTCAGCAGCTGCCTCAGAACTGGACAGAGTCTGAAGTAAGCACCTGGTTGAGATCGATTGGAGTGAAGGAGCAGTACGTAAAAAAATTCTACGAAGAAGAAGTAAATGGACAAACCCTCCTTGCACTGAATGAGGACTTTTTGAAAAATGAGATTTGCATGAAATCGGGACCTGCCCATTTAATTATTCAAAAAAGAGATGAGCTTCTCAAGCTCAGAGAAAAATCTCAAGAGACTCAAAAATCCACTAGTTGCAAGAAATCTGATCTACGGCAAAAGACTTGTCAGAGATCAGCTCCTACAGCCGATGGAGTGTCTCCAGCAGAAGCTTCTAACAGAGATCAAGGTGTCTCTGAGAAGAAAGAAACTGCAATGAAACAACACATGGTTGCTTCAAAGGAGGACTGCAAACCACGCCCATTTGATGAAGAAGGGACTGATTTCATATATGTAAAGCACAGAGTGCTGGAACCTGAATCAGGTGCTTTTAATCTGATATCTCCATGCCATGAATATAAGTCTCTCGCTGTAGCTGCAACATTGGACCGCACAAGACTCCAAGCAAAGTTTGCCAATGAGGTTCTTAAATTTGCTACTGCCTGTATGAATATCAGATCAAACGGCACAATACACTTTGGTGTGATGGATAGTAAAGAAAATGTAGGATATGTCCATGGAGAGATAATTGGTATCCCTGTAAATGAGAAGGACATCTATACAGATGCCTTGGACTACATTGAAAAGAGCTTCTCCATCAATGAAGAACATGTACGCCAGTGTGTGCGCCCACCAAGGTTCATTGAGGTTATTGATCGAGAAAGTGCAGAAAAGAGATATGTGGTAGAGGTTGATATTGTGCCTTCCATAAACATTGTTAAGGGAAAGGTCTATGCAGTCCGCTTGCCGAACTTCAGTGAGTCAGCTAACAAAGTGCAACATGAGAAAGAAGTGACTCTACGAAGAGTAGGCTCAAAAACAGAGACAGTGATGGACAAGGACTTAAGCGATTTCTACCAGCGAGTCAAAGATCGTGATTCGCTGAGAGAGGATGCAGAAAAAAATCAGTTCATGAATGCTCCAATGATCTCCCAAGATCTTGGAAGGAAGCTTACAGTGTTACTGACTAGCGGAAAGAAATTTATCGAGAAGGAAAAATGGTTCATACTGGTCACAAACAAATTCAAACCTGATGACCTTCGCAATATTCACTGGCTCCTCAACATGAACATTTTCTGTGTTTTTGACTTTGACCCAGAATCAAAGATATCTGGTCTTTGCAGTACATATCTTCAGCACCATGCTGCAAACATGCATTTTCTGCACAGCTATAGGAAGCCTGGTAGCATGACCATCGACGAACTAACAAGCCATTTGCATCTTTTCGAACAAACTAGTTGGATCTTTTGCAATGGGCGCACTGACTTCAAAGGGAATGAAACTCAATGTGATGAAATGACCTGGATCAAGACAAAAATGACTTTGCTCCGAGAATCTGTATCTTTGATCTGTAAACAAATCTTGCCAAAAGGGACGTTTCAGGTTATTTTTCTTCTCTCATCACCAGTCGAGAAACCACTCCTGCATACCTTTTATGAGTTTTTTACAGACATGGAGGGCCATGAGGACATAATCTGCATCTGCGAATCTGAGAAAAACTTCCAGAAGTGGCAGGGCTTTGCAGAGGGCTCATGTGGCAAAGAAGCAGTCAATAATTCCAGTGTTGTTGGGATGAAAATGAGTCACATTAATGCAACACTGCAGCTTGTACAACCTGTAAAAGCATGTGCCGCTAAACATCTGCCAGTATTTGTAAAGGGGAGATGCCGTCTTGAAACACAAAAAGAGGAACAAATGTCTTCTCTGGAAATTCTCACGGTCGATCATTGTGATGAAACAACTAAAGACTTCATCAATGAGGAGAAGGAAAACATTGAACATCAGTTCTACCGTGGTGGCAGAGTGACCTGGTTGAATTTCTGGCTTGCTGAGAACAAATATGTTGGTGAGGTCATTGAAAGAGATGCTTATCATGAAACATGCAAACTTCTAAATGATACCTTGAGATGTAATGTTGATCAAAGCCCTGTGAATTGTGTAAACATCTACCATCACCCAGGAAGCGGTGGAAGTACAGTGGCAAGACAAGTGCTGTGGAACAACAGAAAAGATCTAAGGTGTGCAGTTGTAAAGCCTTCGTACCCACTTTCTGTCCTTGCACAGCATGCAGTGGCACTAAGAGAGTACGAAGAAAAGGATCCTCAAAAGTGCCTCCCTGTGCTGCTCCTCATTGAAGACACAGAGAAAGAATATCTGGATGATCTCAGGAATGAACTAGAGGTTGCCATTAATATCAAACAAATCCAAAATGGAACTCTGTGTTTCATTTTGTTGAGCTGCAGACGTTCTTCTGATCCACAAAGGAGATGCAAGGAGTCTCCGTTACAGAATGTGGCTGTCACTCACAAACTGTCCGATCAAGAGAAGAGGAAGTTTGCTGGAAAACTACAAGTCCTTGAGGAACGATACGAACCTCAGTTCATCCTGACATTTGTTTTAATGAGCAAAGAATTCTCCAAAGATTACATTCAAGACTTTGTGAAACATTTGCTCCAAGACATTGACCGACAATCAGTTGTGACCCGCCTCATGCACTATGTTGCACTGCTGAACACATATGTTCAAAACTCCTTCATCTCTCAGTCTCACTGTGAGGCCTTGCTTGCCTTAACCATTCACATGGAGAGGTTCCGCCAGCATGAGTTTGAGAGATCGCTCAGTGATCAGGCTAAACTAGTCTTCTTGCACCTCAGAGATGACAAGACACACATCAAATCGATTAGAATGATCCATCCACTTGTTGCAAAAGAAATTCTCAAACAGCTTCTTGGACATCAAGAAACCCAAAGCGCACTGGCAATGAATCTGCTCCATGAGAAGGTGCTTTTTGACCACCGATTTGGAAGGGAAGAGTATCTCTCCTTTTTGAGACAGCTCTTCATAAAGCGGTCCAGAATAAGCAAAGGAGATGAATATGATAGTTTCTTCTCTCCTTTCATTGAGCATGTGTGTGAAAAAGAGAAAAGCCCCAATAAAGCAATTGAGTTGCTCAAAGAGGCCTTCCAAAGCTTCAATCAAGATCCATTCTTTGCACAGCAACTTGCTCGTCTTCATTATACTTATGAAAAGTTTGAAGAGGCAAAGCTCTGGGCAGAAAGAGCAGCTCAACAGTTGCCCAACAACTCATACATACTTGACACAAAAGGCCAAGTGTACAGAAAATGGTTTCTAGCAAAATGGAAAGCAATTGAAAATGACAATATACCAAAGACGCCCCGAAACACAGCAGGTGCTGTTGAGATTGCCCTGAAAGCCCTGGAGTGCTTCCAGGAATGTGAAAGGGCATATGTCACTGATATGGAAGACTTCAACACTTCAGGGTTTTTTTCTGAAGTTGAGGTTGGATGCAGCTTGCTCAAACTGATCTCCTCTCTGCAAGTGTTTGCAGACCAAACCAGTGGCCACTCAGAATGTACGAAGTACCTTTTAACAGATTACGTTCCAGAGGAACTTAAATCTGTCTGGGAACCATTTCATGGTCGTTTGAAAAAACTGCATAAGACGATGCAAGATGCCTTGGAATGGATTTCAGAGGACCTCAGTTACTTCCAGACAGACATTGGTGATGAAGAAGACACTCCCAAAAGCCCCGAAGAGAAGATAAGCCATCCACTCACATGGTTAGCAAAAAAGTCTTCTGAGTATGGAAAGTACTTCAGTGAAACAGATTCTGTTGCCCTTCTGCAACATGGGCAGGTGGTCCTTGCTAATCTGACTCCTTTCCAAAAACGCATGATCATCTACCATCTTGGCGGAGGTAACATAATCCCCATCCTCTCCAAGCTTACTGACCAAAAGGATGCAGTACGTCGTCTGGAGAGCATCCTTGCTCTCTATCCAAGTAACCCACTGAAGGCCAACTTTGGTCAAAGGGATATTGTCAATTACATAGCAGCCCACATATCACTCAACTGCCTATCACCACAAACTCAAAAGGTAGCTCCTCTTAAAGAGCTGCAAGCTCTTTGTCGTCAGTTACTATCTGATAAAAGGAAATGCTTGCCAAGTGCTCTCTTTTTGCTTACCATGCTATTCTGGCCAGACGAACATGACACAGAACACGAGAAAGAAAGCAAATATGAGATTGTGCAGTCGGCAGTTGAGCACCTGGAAAAGAACTACTGGACAAAGATGAAAGACATCCCTCAGAGGAAAAGAAGGATTTACACTCATTTCTTCCTGGGTAATGGGAATGGACTGAATAAATTTATCCACAAGAGACAGTTTGACAAAATCACAAAAGGGTTCTCCGTTTATGAGAGACGCATGAAGTGGTTCAGTGGAGAGGCATGGAAAATCCCTGACATCACCAAGATGCTGAAACATGTTTCTGGATGGACTGAGGATGGAGTGGTGTACCTTGAAGGGCCTCAGAAAAAGAAGTTTAATATCCGGCCTCTTTTTGTCCCCTCCGTACCTTATGGTAACGAAAACATCTCCTTCTACCTGGGATTCACCTTTAGAGGTCCTGTTGCCTGCAACATCCTTGTGAAAAAATAGTCTGTCTTTTAGGAATGGTAGTGTATAAACCTAGTGAGGCAGAGACTGAAACCACCTTCTTACCAAAAGAGAAAGGAAAAAAAAACTGAACATAAGCCTTATGTCATTTTATCATTTAGATCATGCTAATAAAAAAAGGAAATAACTATGTTAATGCACAAGATAGGATATAAATATGTCACTGTTTTGTAAGGTGCTCACTGATTTGACCTGCATGTTATTCACTTTTCATTTCAGTTCTTTCTACATATGAATGTCTTTTTGTGCTGATGAACAGATAATGTTTTTTTGTTTCTCTCAAACTCAAAGAAGTGAATAAAGATACTAAAAATCTTTTAACTAAAAAAAACAAAAGTATTATGTGCTAATGAGGAATACCAGCCACAGTTACCTGCAAAAGTATTTAGATATTCAAACTGCTTCAAAGAAACTTTTAAAAACTGATTGTGATTAAAGTACTACTTCAAGCATTTTTGTTTAATAAAAGGGATTATGTAAAACTTTGTTATCTTATAAAAGTATGAAATATGTATTTGAGTGCAGTAAACATTTTCTTTTCTTTCTTTAGTTCTTGTATGGTTTGTTTCTTTTTAGGAAATACTGAAGTCATAATTCACACTGGACAACTGGCAGCTTCAAAAGTTAATCTTGGTGACGTTGTTGACCTGGGATTGTAGCTGGAATAGAAACGGAATAATTAAATACACTTCAGACCTCTTATAAGAACATTCCAGACTTCAGCCTAAGACTATAATTAGATAACAATGAGAGTGTAAACTTTTGGTAATTACCAAACCAATGTGAATCTAATCAATTTTGAATGAAAATAGAATATGTGTTTGCAGAAAAACTGGATATAATGTTGGCACTTTGGACTATGGACCTACATCAAAAGTAATTGCTCTTTTTAAATCTCTCTCAAGACACACACCCGTCACTCCACTAGTCTAAAAGTTCCTGCAGACAAAAGGAGATAGTTTTAACTTATGTGTAAAAAAAAAGGGGGATTCTTTTTACAGTCCTTTCTGCCCAGATGTTGCTGTCTTGTTACAAGTTTATAAAAGTTGACTAGTAGTCCTACAAAAAACTCTAGTAAGGCTACCTGTAGACAACTTAAACAACGTAGATCAATAAGGAAATACCTGTACTTTAAAAAAAAAAAAAAAAACACTTTCTCTGTTTATATTTTTGAGTCATGCCAGTGGCTTAAAATAGTAATTTGCAGTATTTAAATGTCGTTGGACTGTCTCATCTGGCAACTTTTAATAGCTTTTTTTTTTTTTTCAAACCTTTATTATGTTCTCATTTTGAAAGTTTATTGTCCTCATCTTAAAAATAGGATTTTAAAAATTCAGAAATACTGCTTCATTGTCTTATTTACTCCAATAAAAAGACACTGGCAAATAATGTGTACATATAGTGTACTATATTGCTTTAATTAGTGGCGTTGGTACTGCTTTTTTCTGCGCAAAGCTTGGTGTTTAAATGACCAAAATTTAAGACTTAAATTAACACATATCTAACATTTAACACAACCATATAGGGGAATATTTACATTTTCTCTATTGCGACGTTATTGAATTCGCTAATGGGTCGTTTAATTTAAACAATTCCTAATCTTGACTGTAGAATATAACATTATTAATATATAACATTATTAATATTGTTATACCTGAAACAAATACTGAAAGAGGCGACACCTCTGCCGTAGTGGATGTAGCCATTAGCTGCAGTCGGTTTCACCATTTTGGTCCCACTCTGCTTTCCGTAGTACGAACGTTCGCTTTTGTGACGTTAATATAGTTGTTTCGCATTCAAAGGAAATACCATTATGTTTACTTCGAGGGAGAAGTAGAGAGATTTTTTTAAAATTTACTTTCTTTACTACCTAGTTAGACGACTCGTTTCCCCTGTTCAGTTGTTTCAGTTTACAGCCAGTAACTCCGAAGTTATTAGACTACTTAAACAGTTCACTTCGCTTCATCAGCAGCTACAAGTTACCGCATATTTTAACTCCTTTTTTTACTTGTTTCTACGATGACTCGGTTCCCCGACTTCACTGTGGCTCTACTTCTTATCGCCTTGTCTTCGCTGTCATACTTGTACATCAAGTATTGGTCCAGTGACGAAGTCAGATTGCTTCGGCCGGTTAATGAAAAGTACAAGGGGATCACAACTCGTGAGCTTCCTGTTGACAACCCACCAAATCCGCACAACATGTCAAAAAGCGGTACCCAACCAGAGTACATACAGAATTATGATATTCCCGGAAAAGGTGAATGCACCATGGCCCCAGAGAGTCGTTTTGACTGTGGCAGAGACAGGCTGCTGAGCCGGGAGGGGTGTGAGGAGAGGGGATGCTGCTACGCCCCTCTGCCAGGCTCTGCAGGACCACCTTGGTGTTTCTATCCCCGTCCGTACCCGGGCTATAAAATGGGTCCCCTCACTCCCAGTGTGCACGGTCAGGCTGCCACCCTAACTCGAGCCAGTCCCTCATATCTCCCCAAAGATATCCCCACCCTGAAACTAGAAGTCATAGAGGAGTCAGGAGGCTGTCTGCACCTCACTGTGAGTACACAAAACACTGTTCACTCTGTAGTCCTAAATAATCTACTGATTAGTAATCCAGTCACTGTGCTCTTTATGGGGTTTGGAGTCATAAGATGAAAGTAGTTGTTCGCATTAATATTTTGATACAATGAATTAACTGAGGTTTCAGTTTACACCCATTTTCCACTGTTTCATACTGTATTATATTAATTTAGGATATTAGTTTTGGATATGAGTCAACAAAGCCCTTATATACTCTGATTTAAATTGATTTGTGGACTCCCTTTGAGGTCGATGTGGCCCATGTCAGATAAGAACACACATTTTATCATCCATATGTCTTAGACTATGATATTTGATCTCTTACTTTCCTGTACCCTGTACTTTTCATGAGCTGTTTTTCTTCTTGTTGCCCTGCCTCAAGGTAAAGGACCCATTTTCTGAAAGGTATGAAGTTCATCTTCCAGGTGGTGTTCCTAGGAGCAAAGTTAATACCCAGGATCCCCTCTATACCACTGAATACCAGTCTGACCCATTTGGCTTCATAGTGAGACGAAAATCAAATGGAAGAGTGATGTAAGTAGGTCTCTGTAGCTTCAAACCATTTAGAGGTAATTATATAAAGCATGACTGCATTGTCTAATTGCTTGATCTTGTTCGTTGTTATTGTTGCCGAAGCAGTCATTGTTCATTTCTGCTTGTTCTCTGTGTCCAGTATGAACACCACAGTTGCCCCTCTGCTTTTTGCTGACCAGTATCTGCAGCTGTCCACCACACTGGCCTCTTCCCTTGTGTCTGGCCTTGGGGAACATTACACGTCACTCATCCTGGATCTTAACTGGACCTCTCTGACTCTCTGGAACAGAGACATGGCACCTCATGTGAGTCTGTTGCAGCATTTCCACCACCCTAAAAGGTTAGAATCTCTCCAAGGGATGTGATATTGAATTTAATTATATAAAAAGACACCATGTTCCTTTTTCAAACAAAAGCACATCAAAATATCACTTCACTTATTAGGACCCTTACATTAATACACAGTATGTGTATTAACAGCTGTCTGTATTTAGTTTTGTACCTCTTTCCTGTTGTAGTTTAAATGCTGATGCTGTCTTTTTCTACAGGCTGATGCTAATCTCTACGGCTCACATCCATTTTATATAGTGCAGGAAGAAGATGGATTGGCACATGGAGTTTTCCTCCTCAACAGCAATGCAATCGGTAGTACTCTCACTTCCACAGCAAAAAGCATATTTGCTTTCTGTCAAAAAATGGTATCACAATATTACATATTTGAAGATGCTGGACTTCAGCAGATACACAACATGCACATTTTTCATTTTTAAGTCTCTGATGAGTGGTATTGATGCTAGTGTATGTCAATATTATTGCAAATCTATGTCCATATGATGAAGATTATCAATCCAACAAGGGTACTTTGTAGAGATTATGTCGTGTCTCTGTAGAGGTGACACTTCAACCGACCCCCGCCCTCACCTGGGTATCAACTGGTGGAGTCCTGGACTTGTACATTTTCTTGGGTCCTGACTCTCAAAGTGTCGTACAGCAGTACCAGCATATCATTGGTATGTCTTTAAGTCTAAGAGTAAATATTAGAAACACATCTCCATGTAGTAACAACAGCAGATGTGCATTTTCCTAAAGAGATGTGTAGCTTTTAACTGTAAACACTGTAAAAGCATGTCACTAAAAGTTGGAAATGACTGAAATCACTGTTGGTTTTTTTAAGGATATCCCATGATGCCTTCCTACTGGTCTTTAGGCTTTCATCTGTGTCGTTGGGGTTACACAACCACTAATATAACCCGTGGTGTTACACAGCACATGCACAGCACCAACTTTCCTTTGGTAAGCTCATGTGATTGTTCTGATATATACAGAAAAAAACATCCTCTCTGATTTTTTTTTTACATTTGTGTTAGATATTTGAGTTTACATTGACATAATTGCCCATCAGATAATATTTAAGGGGGCAAAGGTATAAGACATAAAGCCATGAAACAATTTCTGAAGCTTACAGTGGCCTCAGTACCTCTTATACTCTAGAGCTGTGGTCAGTCACAGATATATTCATATTTGTGTGTGTGTGTGTGTGTGTGTGCTTGTCCCGACCCACTAGGATGTACAGTGGAATGACCTGGACTATGCAAATAAGCGAAGGGTGTTCACCTTTGACCCACTGCGATTTGGAGACCTACCAGAGATGGTGGAGGAGCTTCATAAAGAGGGCAGGAAGTACATCTTGATTCTGGTGTGATATTTTTGAGCTTAAGCTAATTCAGAAACCTTTGATCGCAATTTAATTATCACTACATATTTGGTGTCAAACTCCCATGGAAAAGTCAGAAGATAAGTTGTTTAAAGTGATTATTGTATCATGTTGTTCTGCATGGACGGATGAGAAGTCATTGGCCATTTTCTGCCAGTAGATGGCAGCAAAAATATCTGAACATGTGGCTGAAACATCGTCTCCTGGTTTGTGCTTCAGGATCCAGGGATCAGCAGCACCAGCCCTCCTGGAACTTACCCTCCCTTTGAAGATGGACTGAAACGAGATGTTTTTATTAAAAATGCTACAGGAGACATTCTGATAGGGAAGGTTAGACTTCTTTGTTTTTTCTTGAGAATCTCTGCTGTATCTGTGAAGTGTGCTGAGTTTGTGTTTAACATCATGGAACCGGAGCGTGGTTGTCTTCTACATGGCCTCTTTGTCCATGCAGGTTTGGCCAGGCCCAACAGTGTTCCCCGACTTCACCAACGCCGAGACTGGGCAGTGGTGGGAGGACTGCATCAGAGATTTCCATTCTAAAGTTCCTGTAGATGGTCTGTGGATCGTACGTACTTGCATGCATACACACAAACAGATTCTATCTTTATTTTGTCAAATAATGCATAAGACCTAAATGATACATTTTTCAAATCTGAATACATGTTTGTTTATTTTTGTACCTACAGATCTCTAGAATAATAACTTGCTTTGTGTTTTAATCTTTAGGATATGAACGAACCTTCCAGTTTTGTCCAGGGGTCAATGGAAGGCTGTCCTGACAATGATCTTGAGAGACCGCCTTACACACCCAGTAAGTGTATCTACGTTGCATGCTGTTAGCATGTAAAAGAATACAAATGTAAATTTATAAAATACATGACTTATCTGGGTCATGTTTCTCTGAAATTTCACACACAGGGGTGGTCGGAGGCCAGTTGAACTCAGCAACTGTTTGTATGTCAGCTCAGCAGAAGCTGTCCACTCACTACGACCTGCACAACCTTTATGGACTGACTGAAGCCTATGCAACACACAGGTTAGGCAGTTTAAAATGATGCACAGGGCTAAAGAGTTATTAGATAGAACAGTTTAGAATTTTAAAAAAACAAAACGCTAGATGATAAAAGCAGATGGCAAAACTGGGAATGTTAAGTAAAAGACTGGCTTTATAAACAAAACACAAAGGATTTGTGTGGGAAAAAAAAATCGTTTGACATTGGTTTAAAGACGATTCAAAGTAGATACCAGTATGTGACATTGGTACAAGTAATAGTATAACTTTAAGGTTTTTAATAATAAAAGAGCTCATTTGAGCTCATTTTGTTATTTTAAGTTGATGATACACTAGTGTATTTTACCCATTTGTTATGTTGCTGTACTCAGTTCTCTCATCAAGATTCGGAAGAAGAGACCCTTTGTTTTGTCTCGCTCCTCTTTCCCTGGCATCGGCCGCTTCTCTGGGGTATGGACCGGAGATGTGAGGAGTGACTGGAACCAGCTTCGATTCTCCATCCCTGGTAAGTACATGTGGTTTGAACATTTCCAGAGATATTTGGATAATTGAGGCGATTCAGTTTTGTGAAGTTTCCCTGATTTGGTTTCTTGTCTTGTTTTTGATGGCTGTGGCGGATATGAAGATTAACCAAACTATCTTTTTTTTTGTTAATCTTTTCCTTACCACAGTTAAGTAGTGGATAGAATGACCATTAGCATCTTTTCTGTCCAGCGGTGCTACAGTTCAGCCTTTTCGGGGTGCCTCTGGTGGGAGCAGACATCTGTGGTTTCGGAGGCAACACCACTGAGGAGCTGTGCGTGCGATGGATGCAGCTTGGTGCCTTCTACCCATTTATGAGAAATCACAATGACAAGCCCAATGCTGTGAGATGCACACACTGCTTTTGTGATTTTTTTTTTTTTTTTTAATGTTACGCATGATTATAATACCCATGTTTCCCTGAGTTCTTTCAAATGCACATCTCCAGTTCTTTTGCAGCAAATGTCATGTGGTTTCATGATGAACCAAAAGTCTGGCCTGTGTTATTTTCCAGGGTGACCAGAGCAGAGATCCCATCTGTTTCATGTATTAGAAAGAGAGATAACTCTGTCTCTTCTTATTAACTGTGTGTTTCTGCTCATTTTGTCCGTCAGCCTCAGGAGCCATATGTATTCGGGCAGAAGGCCCAGGCAGCCATGCGGAGTGCTCTGAACCTCCGCTACTCCCTTCTCCCGTTCCTCTACACACTCTTTCATCATGCACACACTTCTGCTGACACTGTTGCCAGGCCCCTCTTCATGGAGTATGTGTTTCTGCCTCCTCTTTTTTAAATATTAACTTTTTATCTACCGCTGTGGAATGTAAACAAAACAATAAAGCTATCACCATTTGCTTATAATATATATATATATATATATATTTTTTTTCTCTTAGGTTCCCCACTGACCCCAGCTGTCAGATAATAGACCAACAGTTCTTGTGGGGGAGTTCACTTCTCATCAGCCCTGTTTTAGAGCGAGGGGCAGTAGAACTGAGTGCATACCTACCAAATGGCACTTGGTACAGCCTCCATGATGTGAGTTTGTGCCATAATGCTTGCATCCAGAACTAGTAAAGACTACCAGATTTGAGGACTCCTATAGAAAGACAAGACTTTAGAGGTCACATGTATCTCCTTTTCTCTTTCAAGGGTCAGCCCTTTCACAGTAAGGGTCAGTACGTGCAGCTGCCAGCCCCTCTGGACACCATCAACGTTCATGTGAGAGAGGGGCATATTATCCCCCAGCAGGTGGGTGTCTGCTCTGGGGAATGCTGCAGAATGCAGCTAGGTTTTTGTAATCTTTTGGTTCAATATGAAAGAACCGACCCGACCACGGATAAGCGGAGGAAGATGGATGGATGGATGGATGGATGGATGAAAGAAAATGTGATATGTCTTTTTTTTGTTTTAAAGTGTGATGGGGAATAAATTAAATAGTTAAAAACAAGTATCAAGAAGCTTTTTTACCAGAAAATATTTAAAGTTAGTATGAGATGAATAAGCAAAACCCAGTTGTTTAGTGTAGGTAATTATTGATAATACAGCTTGATTGATAATACAGTTCCCTGAGAGAAGATTGAGATTTAATCATTATTTTGATATGTTGAGTATGATTGAAATGTTGTGTTTGCTTACACACATTAGGGTATCCTACCTCAGGTTATAAACTTCCTAAATAATTGAAAGATTTTTTTTTTTACTTTATCTTTCCTCTCTTTGTGAAGGAGCCTGCTTTGACAACCACAGCCTCTCGTCAAAACCCTTTCTTCCTGACAGTGGCGCTGTCAGCAGCTGGCCAGGCCTGGGGCGACTTGTTCTGGGATGATGGAGACAGTCTGGAAACCTTTGAAATGCAAAATTATTGCTATGTTATCTTCACTGCTGGTCAGGTAGGAAGGTGATGAGTGATGTTTGTATTTAGAAAGATACTGAGGCATGTCTTGACTTTTTTTTTTCTTCTCAGATTTCAAAAGTTTGAATATTTTCAAAATAAAAGTCTAATTTTTTTTTTTGTTTCTCCTAATATATTTTAACTAGCAAATGTATCAATTATTCCTAAATGTGTCTGCCTTGGTTTCAGTCTCAGATTGTTAGCAAACCTCTGAAGCTGAATGGTGCCCTTGACAGTCTAGTGTTGGGGGGGCTTCAGGTGTTTGGAGTGCCCTCATCACCCCTGTATGTATTGGCAAATGGAGAGAAAGTCAATGATTTTACATATCATACTGACACTAAGGTGAGTTATGCGTCACTTAGTAGTCATATATGTGTGTGTGTATGTGTGTGTGTGTATATATATATATATATATATATATATATATATATATATATATATATATATAT
>JAOWBL010000023.1:9533198-9555209 GCA_028564865.1 Zenarchopterus dispar
TATATATATATATATATATATATATATATATATATATATATATATATATATGTGTGTGTGTGTGTGTGTGTGCGTGTCTGTAGTTTTCCATATCTTTTTGTGCATCATGTCACTACTTCAACCAAAAGGATCTTTGTATATTTTCTCATAGGTCTTGACAGTGACTAGCCTGACCTTACCCATGTCCAAGGCATTTTCAGTCCAGTGGGCTCTCTGATGGAGTGAATTCATCATCCATGCACCTTAGGGAACCTTTTACCTCATTGACTACTGCTGAAAAGATGAGCTGCTTTTTGCTGCAGTCACCAACAGATTTCTTTGTAGCATTGCATCCATACAACAGCTTGTGAGGTGCTTTACATTTACACTGCCTCTTTTTCTAAGTTGTCAAATTCTGTAACTAGAATCTAATAATATTAATGTAGTGTTTGCTGATTCTGTGAATTTTGCTGCTAACTGGTGCACTGAATTGGAGCAGTTCAGTTGAGTGTGTGTGTGTTTTAAGAGTATTTTCAATACAAATAAAAAACTGAGAAAAAGTATATTTTCTAAGGTTGAAATGTTTAATAATATAAGGGTTTCTTTGTGTGTCAAGCACAACAGTTTTCTTATTTCATGTTTCTGAGCAAACCAAAAAAAAAAACATACCATTTTTCAAGGCTGTAGATGAGGAGTGGCATACTCACCATCTTATTCTTTAGAGAAATGATATTTTGTTTAGACTCAAACTGGATATAAACAGAGAGGCAGAAGCAGCAGTGTTGGTGTGGGAAGATGCCCTGATTCCAGCTCTGGTACTGATGATGGACTAGCTGCTTCCCAGCCTTTGCCATTGACCTTTGAAACGTCACCTGTGATGCAAAGGATCAGCATGTATGATTGGATGAGTCGGATGCCAGCTGTGTGTAATATAACTATGCATTTGCTTGCGTCTCTACTCGGCGTTACAGCCCATTTTTTTCGACAGTGATACTGTTTCCGGTTTATGTAACAAAAAATAAATTCACACGAGATCAAAAGCTAAATTCGGTAGCTCGACGTGGAAATGTGAAAATACATACGGTAAAGAAATTTTAGAACATGGAAAAAGCGTATACCCTTTTAACTAAAGCGGCGAGCCTGTCTGTTAACATGACCGCGTGCGTTTATTTTGAAGGTTCAAACCGGAAGTTGTTTATCCTCGGCTGCAGAAACGGAGAAACAGCGGCAGTCAGGCGTGTAGTGTCACAGTCAGAAAGCGCTTGGATAAAAACAAGGCTCGAGTTTATCACCGCCGAGCTCAAAAACCACGGGGAAACAACCGAAACAACGCCGGGTCACGCCGTTCGTCCGTCGCCCGCTAGCTGAGATGGTTGTCCGGTGTGGGCTGTAGACTGCGGCGGCTCTGAAGGTGAGAAGCTCCACTTCAACCAACACAAGCTTGGCACCCCCCTGTTTATTCCCCCTCCTTCATGCTGCTTTGTATTCATTCATTTCTCCTGCTGGAACAGGTGTACGGCAGCAGGCAAGGTAAACAGAGTTATCCTAAACGAGCCAACCGTGTTAGTGGTGCAGCTCCTGAATGAAACAGTGGTTAAAGCCGCCTCTGAACGTGTTCCGCTTAAAATGGATTCAGTGGGTTCGGCCACGGTCAAGGAAGCTAAACTGAAATATTTATGGTAACTGGTGGTACAGATGGAGTCCTCGCATTAAAGTAAATACTCATATAGGCCTGTGTATGTAGCTGTATCCGTTCATCCATCCATCCATCCATCCTCGGGTCCTGTCCGGCGGATGCTGCCTGTCACACTAATGAGAGCTGACGGCGCTCCTCTGCTACACAGGCTGTTACTACTGAGCTCCATCCCGCCACACACCTTCACAGACTTTTAATTTGGTAGCAAAGACTTTGCCCCTCCGAAATGACTGATACAAACACCTTTTAGTGCAAAAGTTTGTCATAAAGATTACCAGAGAGGGACATGTGATTTGGAGTGTTGATCTGTAAATAATAAAGTTAGTGCTGCTGTGACTTTTTAAAAAAAAACATTTTTCTTGTTTTTCCTAAGCATATTCAGTGTTTGTGTAGTGCAGATTGTGTTGAATATTCCCTAATAGGTGTTATTTTTTCCCCTATAGCGCACAGTAGTGTTTGCATGGTTATATGCATGCTTGAATTGAATTTACAAAAGCTCTTAAGTGAGATTATATTTAAAATGTCATGGTTGACTGTGAACTGCTTTTATGATGCAAACATTCCTCCTGGAGGATACACTTCATATGATCTTTCAGACCTGCCAAAGCCGTGACTGTCTACTCAGGTTTCCAGTGAATCACCCGTAGTTTCCTGATAACTTTCCCAGATGGTAAAGAATCAACAAGAGCTTTGTATTTCATGTTTCTTTTGTGGCTGGTTCCCTTTCAGCTGCCCCCGGCGTGTTCAGCACAGATGAAGAGAAAAGGGCTGGCTGGTATTAGTTCAACTATTCAGATGTCTGTCTGACATCTTAACTAATGTTGACCAGAAGGTGAGCAGTTCAGACCCAGGAAGTTTGGGGCTGCTATATTTACAGCTAAGCACCAGCTGTTTTTTTTTTTTTTTGTTCAGGCACTTGATTTAAAAGTTAGTAAAAACTGTTGTATATGGGCTGAAGTGGAACTGGAGGGAGTCTAGGAGGGTGTTTCATGGGTCATTTGATAAAACACTAAAAGGTCAGAGAAGAGAGGCCACATGTGAGCAGACTGAGGTGTTGACGACATTAAAGATGATGTGCGAAGAGAGGGGAGGCTCTCTTATCAGGGACTCTGAACATGAAACTGACCCGAGTCACCCTGCAAGCAGACCAAAATAACCGCTGCATAGAAGTATGGTCATGAATATGGGAAGCAGTTTTCCATGTTAAAGATCCAGATTTGTCGCTGTTGACTGTGTGAGGATATCTTGCAGGAATGGAGAGTATGCAGATACAGCGTTCAGCATTTCTTACTTGGAAGCTGATTTGTTTGGTGTTATTTGAAGGAGTCAGATTAGATAGTAAAACACTCGGTGGCAGGCTTTAGCAAACTCTTCAAGAGACGAGAGTATTGCGTTGTGGTGATTTAATCACATTCAGTGTTTTTACACTTTTTAAAGCAGCACAAAATAAGTTTTTACTTTTTAGTTCTGGAGGGATCAATTTGACTAATGACAGTGTGAGATTTATTTAGTTTCTAGCTTGGTCTTCCTCTCGTGTCTCTTCCATCGTTGCTTCTTTGAGTGTCTTAATCCGTCTGCTGTGCTGATTACTGTAGCTCCGTGAAAAACTTTCATAGTTGTTAAGGAGTTGCATCGAGCTGAGAAGTGAGTTTCACAAGAGACCAAGGGGACGCTACTTTGGCTTGTTTTTGTTTATAGTAGGGATGGGAAACTGGGAGAAGTAGTAGACACTTCCTGAAAGTCATCACATATTCCTTCAAATCAAACTGAAACACTTAAAGCAGCACGACTTTTTTTTTTTTTTCATGTTTAACAGGGAAAACATCAACTCTGAACTCAGTTTAAAATCAGTTATTCATTGAACATCACATAATCTAGTTATTGAATTTGGTGCAGAATAATAATTTCAGTTTCTTTAGTGAATAAAAAGGTCAAATTTGTTTTTATTCCAGCATCTTGGTTCAATAGTTTGCCAATTTTGTTTGGTGTAAAAATGATTTTAAATTCACTGTTTTAATTTTGCACAAATTTTGGTGAGCATCTTTCCTGTTTGTCATTTGATTAATTGTTCACCCTTCAATCCTTAATCCTTTCATTGAAAATTACTGCTTTGTTAAAAATGAAGCTTTTCAGCTCTTTCTTTGTTATCACAGACATTTCACTGAGAAGTCATCAGATTGTTTTAGCTTTTAAATAAGATTACTGTATGTCTACTTGAACGTCGGTGTAACTGGCTGAGGTTTTTTTTTTTTTGTTTAGGATATGTTAGTAGTGGCACAAGTGACTAACAAGATAGTTTGGCAGCTTTAAATAAAAAAATAAAAATAACAGACACGTTCATTAGTGAGCCAACTTAAGAAACAATAGCGTAAGTAACTGACTGAAGTTAAGTTTAATATTTAACTAGATTTTTTTCATACATTTAATAAAACCAGTCTAACTGCCAAAACAAATGTTTACTTTTTAATATATTAAAGGCTGAGTAACTAAAGGACAAACCAGCGATTTTACACTTATTTACAAGGCCTTTATTTGTCATTAGTTGACTAACAGGATATGGTTTAACTGCAGTTTTTAATGTGTGCAGCATATTGATAAATCTAATGTTTACTTGTTAATATTGTGAAAAATCTGCTAACTGAGAAGCTACTGCTTTATAATGCTCAATATCAGAAGTTGTGTTAATTTTGGTCTTCTAACTTCTAAAATCTTAATGTGGATCTTTTCTTTTTATTACATTGGATAAATGACAAAGAAAACAAATAAAAGAAGGAAAAGCTAGAATCTGCCTGAAATTAGCAGCTGCTTTCTCAAAGATATTCTGAACAATTTCAATTTCCAATCAAAACAAAACCACAGTTTTACTTTTTTAATACTAATGGAGGTCAAATGATGGCCCGCAGTGTTTTTTTTTCCTCTAAAGTTGTGCCCTGATTTCCGTGCCAGCAGACTTCCTGCGTGAGTCCTTCCAGCAGGAAGAGGGGTGCCTGCTTAATCAGGCGGAGGTAAACATGCCCCCTGAGGAAAAAGCAGGGAACATTCCTGAGATAGAGTACGTATCGGAGTGTTTGGTCGACATGAGAACACGGTTATCCTCGTGCAGTGGATCTAAAGGTAGAGGTGAACGCAACAGAGCTGAGTGTTTTTTAAAAGTGATGGATCATGAGCTGAAGGCTTTGGTTGGCATTTACTCAGCCTGGAAACTTTCCAAACAAAGTCTTCAACTTTCTTCAGCATCAAAAGAGTTCCTCTGCTTTTAGCCTGACGTGATGCTCGTTTCATCAGACAAAGCTCTCCCTCTGAAGCAGACACCTTAAACTCCGCTGGTGTGACACGCTGATCTCAGTTCAGCAGCGATGACATCTGTTGGCTCCTGATAACCACTTGGAATTTCACACGGATGGAGTAGATTGTGTTTACACAGTGTCTCTCTCCCTCTCTCACACACACACACATACACACACACACACCAATGCTGTTTGCCGAAGGTGGGTCATGTTTGGTTACACACAGGTAGCGCGTACAGCGAAGTGGTGACTGTGTTAGTAGGTGCAGGTGCACAGCCCACAGAAATGCTGATCAAGTAAAGAGGAGAGGGGAACCTTGGGTGGAGTGCTGCAGTGAGGACACTGCAGTAGATACTAGCACAGATGTGACAAAAGAGGTGAAGTGTGGATCCGTTCAGCTTTAGAATAAAGTTATGTCACATTTGTCCTTTAAATGTTTGCTTGATGGACTTTTTTTTTTTTTTTTAATGATATCCTACTTTTTGTTCCTTCCTCCTCACACTCGTACAACATCTGTCATCTGCTGCCTAACAGTCCTTTTTTTTCCTCCTCTCTCTCTCTTCTCTGACCTCCATATTCAGAGGATGGGCTCAGCGTCTCGGTGCCTGAGGAGATGTCTCTGGGTCGGCTCCTACGGCGTGCCTCCTCCAAGGCCTCCGACCTCCTGACCTTCAACCCCGGGGCGGGGGGCTCATCGCTACGCTCGGGTCTGGACGGCGAGATCATCTTCTCCAAAAATAATGTTTGCGTGCACCCCGCGGAGCCCCTGCCCGGCCTCGCCGAGCACCACCCAGGTTTGACTGGACTTGTATGGTTTCTAAATAGAAGATTCAGCCCAGCAGGAACGAGTTTCCCTTATTTGTTTTTACGACTAATATTGATCTTAGCAGTTATTGCCTCTGCTTGTGGAAGTATATATATGTCTTGCGTGGCTGAGTCCAGTTGACAGGAAAAGGCGTCTTAGCAAGCAACAAGACCAATCAGAGCTCCAAATGACATTCATTTTTATTCCCCCTGGGGTTACTATGAATAAAAAAATATATGAATTCAAATGTGTTAACGAAGGTGTAACCTGTCATCGTCACTGGCCAGTTTTTATCTAATTGAATAGAAACTGCAGATAACTGCAGCTTTTTGTTGTAAAGGCAACAAAAAAATATTCCCTACTAATTTTAATGCGTTTAATGTGTTGGGCAAATAAAGGATATCTGCCAAAATGAGGAAAACTTTATTTATTTATTTTTTTTCAATATTGAGTCTTTGTACATTCTGGTACATGATAAAAAGCCTGATTTAATGTGGCAACCAAAGCTTTGTAGAATAAGTGCAAATCTGTCTATATTAGCATCATAATACTATAAAAAGCCATTCGGGGCTTTTGAAGTAGCTCTGTGGTACAATTAAAAATAAAAAATGTCATGCAATTCTGTAAAAACGGATTAGACACCAAGAAAATGAAGTTTAATGTGAGGGTCGGTCCCTGTCTCAGCAGGCAGCGGTATCTGGCCTTTTACTGCATGTGCTTCCTTGCTTTCTGCCCACTTTCCTGTCCCATGTCACTTTGCAAATAAACAACATCAGAGCCCTGAATAATATCTTTAAAGCAGCCAGTCGGGAGCCCCTGGCTGCGTTTACACGCAGTGCTGCAGGGGTCACGGAGGCTGGAGTCTGGCCCTGGTGTCGTTGGAGTGAAAATCACCCATGAACCCAGCGTCCATGAGTTTGAACTCGGGGAGGAAACCAGAGGAGCCAAAGAAAACCCACACACACTTGACGTGGAAAGTCTTTCCTGCAAAGTTCTACTTTTTACTTTGCAAAAAGGTGAAATAAATGTGAGAATAAACGCAAGCCCGTAGAAGGAACTGAAAAGCGTAGTTTGGCCTTTTGCCAGATCTGCTGCTGTCAGAATCACTCACTTTTGTTTTTGTGTCAACTTCTCTATAACATTAGATGTGGTATTTCTTTCTTTTCCTTCTTTTTTTTAACTTAAACAGCTGAAAATATGAGTGTATTTTTTTCTTACCTTTTCCCTACTTGCTTCATCATTCATGTGAGACTCATTTAGCAGTTTTTATGCTCAAGCTGTTTTTTTTTTTTTTTGAACTGTTTCTGGCAGAACAATTTAACAGCATTTCCTCATTGTCTCACATCTTATTTTCTATTGTTCTTGTTTTGTTTTGGGGTTTTTTTTAACTCAGGTTTATAACTCACCTTTCAGGTTTCCCTCCCTGTCTCTTCACACACTTATCTCTTCTCAGATTACAAGAGTATCTTAAAGGTTGCAACCACCCATGACCAACTGAAAAGTTTTATGATTTCCGTTTACATTACTAATTTATCCTCAACTTCATTGCCTTTTACTAACACAATGACTCTGTTGCCCCCTGCAGGCTACCTGTGTGTGCACGTGGAGAAGGACGAGAGCCTCGGCACCACTCTGATTCTGACCTGGGTGCCCAACTCCCGCATCCAGAGGCAGGATGAGGAGGCCATGCGATACATCACTCCGGAGAGCTCTCCCGTACGCAGGAACAACCGCCGCAGAAGCCGACGGTACAGGAAGACATGTCTTAAAATGTTTCTGAATTTATAGAAGGTGTTCAGTTGCCCATATCCACAGGAACTTCTAGTGTTTCTTGAAGACTTTATTAGGTATTTCAGCTAAATAAAAAACAAAAAATAGTAAGAGGATGAAAACCATAATCATACAGAAATGTTTTTTTTTTGTTTGTTTTGTTTTAAATCAAATTGAAACAGATTGATAAAGATTAACCAGTCATCACTTCTAGGCCGCACTCCCGTCCCCCGGCCGCCCAGGAGGAGGAAGAGGATGAGGAGAGGAACATTACCTGCAGCACCTCCACAGAGAGCCAGAGCGTGGTGGCAGAAGCCCCGTCAGATCCCTCATCACACCCTCAACAGCTGCCCTCTGCTGGGGAAGAGGGCGACGAGGGCTCCTGTGAGCTGTCGGATGAGGTGAGCCGGGACAGCACCATGGGCTCGGACTCGGACACCTTCTCCTCCCCGTTCTGCTTGTCCCCCGTCAGCGAGGCCCTGTGTGAGAGCAGCGGCTCCGTCTTCCTGGACAGCGAAAGCAGGTCAGTGAGAGACTTGACGGTGGATTTAGGAATCATTTCAACGTTTATTTGTTTTTCTTTCATTTTCAGCCTAACCACCAAAGTAAAGTTCTGTTTTCAGTGAACATGTCTCCTTCTACACTTTAACTAAAAAATAAAATAAAATAAAAATCGTGGGATAGTTTCACTGCAAACGCATGCTTACAGTATTTGTGCATCAGTAACTATTAGCTCATCTAGGCTGTTAGTTTTGGAGTTTATCCTATTGATTTTTGCATTAGGCATATTTTATAACCCACTGAGCACAGTCTGTTCAGTCAATCATCAAAACCCACGTTGTTTTGTATCATTTTACTCCTTTTAGGAGAAATGAAAGCAGTCATCATCAGACTGTCAAAGTAGACACATGCTGCTGATCACTGTTCCCTCTAACGTGACTCAGCACCGCGTCTGTCTTTGTACCTGTGAAAGTGAACGGTTGTAAAATCTGCAGGACTGATAAATCACAGACGCTGCTATGCAAAATAGTTGTTTGTTACTATAAGGTGAACACCTTTGTTAGAAAATCTGATAAAAGCAAGCAAAGTTTTGTCAGGAAGATTTTCATATTCTATTAGCCATAATTTTTTTTGTTTTTTTTAATCAAATGTTATGTGAATGTGGTAAAGATCAAAGTTTTAAATTAAAAAGCTTGAAGTTAAACACCAAAAGAATTAAAATAGTTTTAAATGCCTTTCTTTCACCCACACCCTGAGTCCTGTAGCACAAATTTACTGTATGAGTGGTCGAAAGTGATACACATAATACACATGGAGACTTTCAAATCCTAATTTTGTTAAAAAAAACATTGAACACCACAGACATCAGATCAGCCTGAACTGATTTTAATATTATGGTTATACAAACGCCCACACCAGACAACTCAGCCAGACTGCAAGACTACACTCCTCACACCTGTAATAATAATGATTTCACTTAACTTTTCCACTGATGACGCTCTCACAGGTTGCGTTTACACTTCTGGTCTTCATGGCCATTTCTGATTTATTGCCCATATCATTTTCTTTTTCTTTAATGAGTTTCTTACATCATCTTTTAAAAATGACCCATATCTGATATTTGCATTCACACTGGTTAACTGCTGGGGAAACAACCTCGCAACGTAGGTGAGCTTGGCTACTTGTCTGGAAAAACTGAGGCAGCGAGAGAGAAGAACAGTCATTATTTTCAGTGAATCCAGGTGAAACAGAAGTGGTACATGGAGCTATTTCCTCCTCAGACGTTTCCACATTTATGCTGTATTTTCAGTTGGTTTAGTCAAAGTTAAGTGCTACAATGGAAGCCCCGAGTCTGCCTCAATATTCTTAAGCTTGTCTAAGACACAGTTGTTGCTTTCGATGGGGGTGGCGACCTGGTCTCTCAACCCCACATCCCTAGCCCCACCTGCTCAGATAGGAGCCACGGGCCCGACCAGAAAGGGAGGAAGGGGCAACCCACAAGAACCAACTGGGGGCAACCTGAGAGATAAGAAGCCATACCAGGGAAATGCCATGGCATGAAAGGTCACCCCCACCCACACCAGCATCCTGGGATCTTTACCTCCACGAGCAGAGTGGCTTGAGTCAGACAGAGACAGGAGCAATGTTGGTGATCTTTGCGGCTGCCAGAGTGACGCCACAGACTCCCCCATCTAGGGTCATCAAAACAGAGGGGCATTCCCTTTAGGATTAGGATTGTTTTAAAGTGGAGAAGAAAAAGAAGAGCTGTCTGAACATGGGTTTACATCACTCACCACTGTCGCGTTTTCAAGGATGTCTGACTCACATTAACTGGAAAAAAAGCGATTTGTCTGCTTAAATGGTAGATATCCAATTAATATCTGGCTTAATTCCACATAAATGAGGCCTGAAACTGATCTTAAAATATCTGGATCCATTCTGTGAAATTTCTGTGGCCACACAAACTCACATGATCAAATGCAACTTCAGACACTTGACTCGCATAAATGAGCCACCATCTCCATGTCATCACCAAGGTCATGCTTGGTGGTGATGACATGATATCATTTTTCAGTTAGTGGTTTGTCTGCACAAGTGTTTTCACTTAAGCCCAAATGCTGCACCAGGAGCCAGTTAGTGCTGTCATTAGTCAATATCAGTGTTGGCAGAGCATTGTGTTTCCGTGACAACCAATCTGAAGAGAAGAGTTTAAAAGCGTGGTGACACTAAAAGTTTGCATTTTGTCCCAGAGTTTCCTATTTTTTTTTCCAACACTGTTTGTACTGCTCTAGGCAAACTATACATTTTTTTAAATGAATCCCAGTTGCAGCTGGAGGATTTGTCCGTGATTTAGTGTTTGCTTTTGCCATGTTTCTATTTGTGCTTCCGCACAACCCACAAAGCATTTCCCAGATACCTATGGAAGACTTTTAAGCTCAGATATGTGGAGTACAGCCAATAGTTGGTTCAAATCAGGGTCGCGGAGCTTACGCACCAAAATCAGACCGCATAAGGTAGCTGTATGAGACCACCAGAGAGGTGTCAGTATGGCGGTTTTTGGTGCACAGCAAACTGACGTTGCTGTTTTCATACTTTTTTTTTTTTTCAAGTGCCACTGGGACAATACATTAGTATGGATACATATAGTTGATGGTGTTTTTAATGGTCAATAAGAGTACAAAAGCACCGTATAAATAAATGAATACTCTGTGTGTTTGTTTGTTTGTTTGTTTATTTATTTATAGTGTAGTTACAGGATGGATGGCTTGCAATTGGTGAGGAGGTATTTCCTGAATGTGACAGTGTTCAGTTACAAAATCATGAGAGCATGTAACAAAACAAAGTAAGACATTTAATTTGAGCAATAAGCGTGTGGTGTGTATTAGTCTCTATTGATAGCATGTGAGCACTGTGAGGCAGATGTAAACATTTAAAACAGACTCGTATGAGACAACAGCAAGACTCTTTTTGATCTAGAAGTACAGTACACATCTCCCTGAATAACCAAAATGGCAAACATGAAAACAGAATCCCTCCCTGAAACATAACCTAATAGAGGTGACACTTTCTGACAACTGATCCCAGTGATAAGTCTGCCAATATTTTTAAATCCAATTTAAAGTCATTCATTTCCATTTGGGTTTAAATAATCATGTGTCATGAATTTATTCATTTTCCTTTCATTTACTTTGATTTGCTGTTTTATTACAAAGCAAGCTTTGTCAGTATCTATTTTGATATTATGAGTCTGAGTGGAACGGATCATGATTTAATTTGTGTTTGCAATGTCTGCTGAGTTACGTCACTCTCTGAAAGAGAAGGGGATTTGATTTCTTATGGAAAAAATTAATAATATATTAGAATTCTTAAGTGACTCGATGACAAATCTACCTTTTAACCCAGATGCTTATTTGTTGTAAAAGCAACTGCATTATTTCTTAGGATGCATTTGAGTTGCCCTAAACCAGCAGCAGGTGGCGCCAGAGAGAAAAGAATTGATGACACGAAGGGTGATTTACAATCTGCAGCCACGTGGTGGCGCACCACTCTGCAGCTGAAAGTCTGTTGGGAATGCAAGTTGGTAGATGAGTACAGCAGGGTACATGAAATATATGTTCATTTATTTAAAGTGGCACCCAGTCCAGTTCTTTTTAAAGTATCACTCAAAAAAAAAGAAAAAGTAACCCAAAGCTGCAAACTTGAAAACCAATATTCTTCCACATGCTGCTCTCTGATCAAGGAAACCATCTGGACAGCAACCGTGTTGCTGTTCGGACCTCAGAGCCATTCGATTTTATGATTCCCTGTGTGGTTGTTTCCTCACGCAGTTATTTGGCCTAACATGTTGGCCAGAATGTGTGAGTCTCTGTCAGTGTGCTTGTGTTGGAGTGACTCAGTATGTGTGTGTGTGTGTGTGTGTGTGTTTTAAGTGTTTTTAACTACTCTTCAGATCCCAGCTCACTGTAAGTGCAGTCAGTGTGTGACTTGGCATCTCTCTCTGCCTCACAGCTTCTGACCTTTACTCTGTCCCTCCCTTCCTCACCGTTCGTCTCTCTTTGGCACTCGCGTCCATCCTTTTTAATTGTTTGTTTTTGTTTTGCCCATTCTCCCCTCTTCTTTTGGACTCCCCTCTGTCCCCCTATCTGTCAGTTCCTACCACTCTCTTTATTTTGCATCTTTTTCTCCTTCTCCCAGTTATTTTTTTCCTTTTTTTTTCTTTAAATTGTATCTTTCAGTGTTGCCCACCTCTCAGATACCCCCCTCCCTCCCCTTAGCCCCCTTTCCCCTTCTCTTCCTAAAGTCTGTGTGAAGCCCTTTGATTCTCAGTGCTCCCAGGGTTGTTGTGCTGGGCTGAATGTCAGCTCTCCGGATTAGAGGACTGAGGAGAGCGGAGCAGCAGCCAAAACCCTGGAACCCACTCAATCTCTCTTTCTCTCTCGCTTGCTTTAATTGACACTGTTAAGGGGCCAGGAACTGGAAACATGTCACTTGGAATCATTCAAAGAGAAAGAACCGCGTATGGGAACGCGAGAGCGGATGAAAAGGGGACAGAAAGAGGAGAGTGGTGGGAGAGGGGCAAAGAAGAGGAATCCACAGAAATGTCTGTCGAGCTTCTCGACGAGTTTCTTTAAAGTTTAGCTGTAGTTTATGGAAGTGTCAGCATGTACTGCCTCTTGAGGCTTTACTTGTCCAGACTGAGCATGTGATTATGGCTCAGAATGGTGGTTTCCAGTGGTTTTTTTTTTTTTTTTTTTTTTTTTTTTTTTTTTTAATGCCTTTTAAACAAAAGCAAGTTCTGCTTGCAACTACTCGTCACTGGTTGCATACAGGATGGTGAGATCTAAAGTGCAGGAGTAAAAAGCAGTCAACAAACATTTTTTGTTAGAATTGTGATTTTTTTTTTTTTTTTTTTTTTAAAGCACTGGTGCTTGCGATACTTTCTTTTATTGTTCTGTAAAATTAATGTTATTAGAAAATACTCAATCTGACTTTCCTATGTGGTGTTTTGAGGCTATTGTAATTAATGACTTCCAAACAATAAAAACATATCATCAGGGTGTTTACGAAGCCTCAAGCTGCGGTGACCACACCACTCAGTTGCTGTGAACTCTTTCTCTTGGGGGATTAAGCTAAAGGACCTGGAAGTCCCGGGAGGTCTTAAACTCTTGGTCGTGGTTCTCAAGGTGACCTGGCAGCGCTTTCCTCTGGGGTGAGTGGAGGGAAGTGTTATGAAGGGCCTCGGGGTAGTTAGATCTCGCCCTGGTCTGGTGGGACGCGCCAGTTACCGTGGCCCGACTTCATCAAAACAGCTTGTTTACACTTGCAGTTTGTGTGGTGTGGCTGCTGCCTGATAACTGGATGAAATCAAGCTGGAGCCGTCGACAGATGTTTTTAATAGCATCTCAAATTCACGATCAAACACTATTCAAGTGATCCATGCTTGAGTGTGAAAATCAAGTGCCTGCTCACTCAACCCGTTGATTGTTTTTGTGCTTTTATGTGCTGCAAACATGCAAGAAAGACTGACATAAAACACTTGTAGGCCTTGTAAACACTCCCAACTTGACAGTTGCTGGAGCTATTAAAAAAAGAGAAACCCGTCTTTTTTTTTTTTTTTGTTAACTTCCTTACCAGATCTCGCTCTGCTTCTCTCCCATTCTCCGACTAACCCTCTGCTGTCTGGTTTGTGGTGTAATGCCCGAGACGGAGCACAGTAAATCACCAGATAGCATAAGGAAGCTATTCAGCCTGGATCGATCAACCTTGTTATTTTCTCATCTGCTAACAGGGAAATGATCAGCCAGACATGACTGATTCAGGGTGTCAAATATCCAGCCAGAGTCGTCCTCCCTCATCACGGCACCGCCGCGTTGCCTGTCTTCACCTGTTGTCAATAGTAAACAATTAGGAGTATACACGATTGTACAAAAGGTTTAGCATGCTTACTCAAACAGGAGGAGGCAGCATAGTGAGAAATAAAGTTCTCTGAAATGGTGTCTGGTTTTAAATGTATTTATTTATTGATTTATAACTGTATTTTAGAGCAGCTAATGAGCACAAAAAATCATTTAAATGTCTAGTTCTTAAATGTCAGCAGGTTTAATGCATTCCTTGTTTCTCAGCTTTAGCACGTCTAGAAACGTGTTAGTGACTGCATTATGGTCATTAGCTATGGTCCGTTACCATGTGTGTGTGTTCATGTGTGTTTGTGCAAGAGGGAAAAAGATGGAGCTTCACTCTGAATTAAAGATTCTTATAAGTGATAAATTTGAAGCGTGTTTGTGGTGGTGCATGCGTGCGTTAGGACAGTTTGATCTATTTTCTGTGTTTCTCCTTGCATGTATGTACAGTGTGTGTATCTGTGTGTGTTCTTGTGTGTCTCCTGCAGCAGAGCAACCCTCTCAGCTCAGGTTTCATTGCTGGGAACAACATGTCTGCATTGGGGGAATGACAGGGGAAATTGGACGACGGACAGTGTAATTTGTGTGCGTCCAGATTTCCCCGTTCATGTGTGTGGGCAGGGCAGAGCTACAGATTTGTCTGCACAATTATTATCGGGGCTGAGCACCAGCAGCCATTAATTATTCATGTTCCACATTAAGGAACAGCTCTGAGTCTGAGGCGTTTAAAAAAAGAAAAAAGTTTTGGGTTGTTGTTTTTTTTTTTGCACAAGATGAGGGAAAAAAAGTTTTGCTTCAATGTCATGTGAAACTCTAAATGTTTCTAAATAGTTTATTGAAACCCCTTTTTTTTTTTTTTAAATTTTGTAGAGAGTTTTGTGAGGAGTCCATGAACCACTCGGTCAGCTCGGCGTCAAGTCTGGACAGCCACGCCCCCTCCGACAGCAGCGGCCAGTCTCAGGGCATGCGGTGGGAAGAGCAGCAGAAGCTGCTGGCTCTGGAGCAGTTGTGTGGGGTTTTCAGAGTGGACCTGGGTCACATGAGGTCGCTGAGACTCTTCTTCAGGTCAGCAGAAGGTCAACACAGTCTGAGAGATGTCGTAAAGGCCGGCTTTGCCCTGCCACTCTTCAGAGTTGTTGTCAGTCCCACATGTGGTTTCTCTTGTCTTTGTCGTTGTTTTGTTGCAGTGATGAGGCATGCACTAGTGGCCAGCTGGTGATAGCTAGCAGAGAGAGTCAATATAAAATCCTCCACTTCCACCATGCTGGCCTGGACAAGCTGGCCGAGGTCTTCCAGCAGTGGAAGTGCTGCAGAGAAACTCAGCTGAAAGACCAGGTCAGGTTACAGCTTTCACACTCCAGCTTGGCTTGTAGTTTGATTGCGAAAGGATGGAAATTTTTTGCCCTTTCTGTCTCAGTTTGTATTCAAATGTTGGTCCTCTGCCAGCAAATTTTTTTTTTTTTTTTTGCTCAGTCTGTTTGGCTTCTTGGTTTCTTTTTTTCCATCTGTCCCTCTAACCGTCAGGTGTCAGATGAAAAGTCTTGCATGCAGTTCTCCATCCAGAGGCCCACCCTGCCATCGGCCGAGACCCACCCGGAGGAGAAGCTGTACCGTCGGCTGGATGTCACCACCTGGCTGCGCCACCTCAATCACAACGGGCAGGTGGAGGAGGAGTACAAGCTGCGGAAAGTATGTCCGGGTGTGGATGAGTGTGTGTGTTTTTCGCAGTCCGCAGGGATCAGTTAGGAAAACTAATGGGTCGGATTGCACATCTGGCTCACACACTCTTATCCATACAGCCAAGTTTCAGATTTTCACGCATTTTTCTCTGAATCACATGCATCCCAAGTCATTTTGAAAGTTGGCTCCACTGTTTCTAACTTTCAGTTTTACTCAGCACCTCTATCTGTGAGCGATGATGGGCTTAACTTTGGCCGCTGTGCCCCTGTGAGTCATCTGACTTCTCTGGTATTGACTCAGCTTATGGTTCACCATCTAATCGAAATGACTAAGAGTCAGTTAGACCGCGACCAAGACATTTCCTCAGTAAACACGCAAATGCAGGAAGAACACAGCCCTGTTTTTTTGGGCCACGCTGATTGAACCGTGTTTGTTTGCCTTTTGCAGCGTTAAGCAGCACATAATGCATCTACTGTAGCCTAGTGAGCTGATAGATCAGTGCCGACTGTGTCACTGTCTGCATGACTTGTTTGCATGACTGCTGCAATTTGTTCTCAAAGTCCAAGAGCCCCTGATTGTGCACTCATCACGTTTGTTCACTTCCCACTCTTCACCAGGCCATCTTTTTCGGTGGTATTGACCCATCTATTCGTGGTGAGGTGTGGCCTTTCCTGCTACACTACTACAGCTACGACTCCACCTCTCAAGAGAGGGAGGCCTGGAGGCTGGAGAAGCGCAGTCACTACTACGAGATCCAACAGAAGAGGTGGGCTACAGAGAACTGCTTGCTTTTTTATCAGAAGATGTCCTGGCTGGAGATTACAACCATCTCACATAATCTTTTTTTTTTTTTTTTTCCCTTTCCACTTTGTTTGAAAAGTCTGAGAGACGGCGGTATGCTCGACTCTGTCAAACAGCAGATAATCTATCACGCGGTTGCAGCGTCGGCTGCCAAATGCTCAGTCAGTCAAACATTAAACCATATGTGAGTGTGCTGTGGCTTCTCATCGCAGGCACTGAGCAATCAATAGGCACAATCAGGGAAGTGTTAAGGGGAGGTGCCGGGCGTGATATAAAAGGTCTCTGGAGAAAAAACATGTCAACGCTTATCAGATCATACTCTACTCAGAGACGGGGGGGAAACCACGGCTTTGGTATGCGCGGACAAGTACATGCACACACGTCATACACATAAGTAGATCCTCGAGTCTTTATTTATCTCCACCCTATCATCGTAAGGGTTAAGCGCACACTTATTTTCACACATTCTGCCGCTCTCTCTGGAATGAATATGATAATTGGACAGGTTTCATAAACACAGCAGAGAGTCTTATCAAAGTAAGGCAATTAGAGTCCTTGTTCTGACTCGGATGTGGATTCCTTGTAAAGACCCTTCAACTGCAGCAGCCTCCAGGGCCACTAGTTGATCATTAGGAGCAAGGATACATGTCTGCGGTTCTGCTCCTTGTCCCCTCACCTCGGGTCCTTCTGGCGACGATAACGAAGCAGATGCAAAGGAGGAATGCAGCTGGGGTGATTAAAAGGGTTATTGAGCAGCCAAAAAAAAAAATGGATGAGTATTAAAATGTCCACAAGCTGACCTGAATGTGTGAAAGTGACAGCAAAAGGATAAAATTTAAATAGCCACGTTATTTGTTACTATTCGTTTTATTTCATTGTAGAAAAACATTTTAAACTTCCCACATGTGAGAAACAAACCTTTTATGGCAAGCTGAATCATGATATACATTTATTTTCTTTTCCTTTTTCCCCTCCCCAAAAAAAAAAGAATTCAAAGGAACTATTTTTGCTTGTGTTTTAGTTTCAGAGAAGAGGAAGTGTATCTGTGCGAGTCAATAATGTTCCCATTGTACACAAAAACATCCTCAAATGTACCCAGAGTTCAAGGTGACCTCTTCAAATATCTCCTTTTATCCACACAACAATCAAACCCATTTTGTTTTCTTTTTCTTAGCAAGAAAATCCATTTATGATCCGACCAATTCTGATTCATCATCTTTTGATTTATTAGTGGCCTTCCTGTAAAAGCTTTTGTAATTCTTGACGATGCTTAGTCTTGTGTGTGGATTAAAATACAATCTTTTTTTTTAAAAGCAGTCAAACATTGTCTGCTTTGGAAACATGTTTTAACAAAACACGAAGCTATTCTCGCAGAAAATGGTGGTATACTAAAATAGTGTCAGTCACTTCTGCGTGAATGTGCAGTCGTGCCCTGACAGTAGCATGGGGACATTTTTTTGACTACTCTTCCTCATCAAATTAAATGTACTTTTACGTACATGTTCTTGATTTTAAAGTGGAGTTCACAGCTGAATCAGTGATTACGAACATAAAAGAAAAGTAACTCCGTGTCATCATACTTTCATCGCGGTGCTTTTCTGTTGCTCTGAGCTTCTTCAGGTGACACTTTAAAAGATGTTTGTGTCAAACATGTCAACCATTTAAGTGTCCAGTCAGTTTACAATTGACTCATTTTAACCAATGCAAATGAATTTTTAAAAAAAATCAAGACTTTGATTTTAAGTTTATACAGACTTTACTTTTGCACAAATGTTTGACATGTTTGATCCTGCTTGGTAGAGAGACGCGCGTAGTCAAAGAGTTGGAGGAGATCTACTTCTCCTGTAACTCCATCAGTGATAAACTCTAATGTCTACTTTAATCTGTCTTTAACTTGTGTCAAAATGTTTTTTTGCTTTTTAATTCTAACTCTTGTGAAGACACAAAAAGTCACTGAAATATAAAAAGATGAAAACACGTTCCAAACTCCTGAGCCGCGTCCTCCAGAGATGGAGAACCATCGGAGGGTGGCTGGGGAGAGTCCAGCGACACAAACACACGGCACTCAAACTAAACAGTTGCGTGGCGTTGCATCAGGTGTGTGTGCGTTATTCCTGGTGGGGCCACGTGAAAAACAAACGGTGTTAATTAAATCCCCTCTGCTTGTTAGGACTTGAATACATTAGTGCCACAGTCGGAGTACGTAGTTAATGTAGTCCCTAACAACTGAAGGCACGGATGGAGGTTTTAGGCTTGTGGTTTTATCCTCAGAGGGACCCTTGAGTCCACTGCTTTCTCCCACTTACAGCTGGCTGTTAAGAGTTTACACTAGAGTAACATTTCTACCAGTTTTCATGCATGTTACTGCTAATTGCTGACAGAAATACAAATGATCCCACTCCTTAATAAATCATAACACAGAGATACTTTATTTTATGGCCACTAAGAAAAGTTCAGCCTCTTTCTTTTTTTTTTTTTCCTTTTTTCTGATCCCATTTCTGCTTCGTGTGTTTGATTTTGTCAGATTGTCCATGAGTCCTGAGGAGCACAGCGAGTTCTGGAGAAAGGTCCAGTTCACTGTGGATAAAGACGTGGTTAGAACCGATCGCAGTAACCACTTCTTTAGAGGAGAGAACAACCCCAACGTGGAGATTATGAGGTTAGAGCTCATCTTTTCCTCTCTTTTTTTTTTTTTCCTTCCTTTGATTCAATCTCTCTTCTGTTATCTTCTCTCAGACCATCCTCATCATTCCCCTTCCTCAGCTTCGACGCCCAGCCGTACCTACAGTATTAATTTCATATTCTGAACCCGGGGGGAGTCACAAATGAGTTTCATGCTTTATTGACTCTGACTAAGCCGTGCGAGCACTTTTGATGCATACTCAGGGCTAATGGCTTTCTAAACGAGGAATGAGAGGATTTAAATAGCATATTAGTTTAGCGACTCTCATCGAGGCTCCTCGTATTTGTCTTGGAATTATGTGTCTCATATCATGTCTGCAGTGGACATGTCCAAAAGCGGAGCACTTATCTCACATCCATTACTGATATGTTTGTCTGGTAGGTTCGGTTTGAGCTGAAAATGCTGGCAGCCACATGCTGCAGTTTCCAAAGAACATTATATTTAAAACAATATCATGTCCTCTGGGTTTTCCTTTTGTTTATACTATATTTACTAATGCATGAAGGCTGCCAGGGAAGTTTTCATCAAAGTGTTGCATAGGAAAAAAAAAGGAAGAAGAAAAAGATCATTAATTAGCTCCCTGGTTACCAGTTGCAAGTTGCATAGCAACTGCTAAAGCAGATTGTTGTGTTTTTCTGGGCATCGCCAGCAAAGCTGAAATACATGTTGGCTCGTTCAGAGTTCTTGGGTGGGACCGCGTGGCTGAAATCTATAAGTGGCCTTATTAAAATAGTCAAAAGAATTTAAATGTTTGATTCTGTATCAGCCGCTCACCACTACAATCATGTTTTTTTTTTTTTTCTTTCCTGCTGAGCCATTACAACAGCACTAAGATGTCTGTGGTTGTTTTTTTGCTCCAGGCGAATTCTGCTCAACTATGCAGTGTTTAATCCTGACATGGGTTACTGCCAGGGCATGTCTGACCTGGTGGCCCCACTGCTCACTGAGATCCAGGATGAAAGCGACACCTTTTGGTGCTTTGTTGGCCTAATGGAGAACACCATCTTCATCAGCTCCCCGCGGGATGAAGACATGGAGCAGCAGCTGGTAGGAGGTTTTACTGTGTCTCTTCCAGTTAGGGAGACGACACAACATCTAACACGAACCCTGCAACTGTGATGTCTGTGTTCACCGAAGAAAACCCTGACCTGACATTCTTGCCTCCTTAGTGCTGATTGGCCAGCTCTGTGACACTGACGAAGTAGGACTTTGAATCGTTATTGTCTTAATTATGTTTGCCACTTTTCAAAGCCTTCAAATAAAGAGCACATGTATCGTTAGTTTACTGGTTCACAATTTTTTTTATCTGGGTCTAATTTTTTAATTTTTTCATCCTGTACTTTTCATGGAGTAATTCTCTTCACCATATACTTTAAGTCCCACCCCCCTCAAAGGTCCAGTCTTCTGTGATTGGTTAGCTAAGTAAATGAAGAAACACCACAAATATTCAACAAGAACCAAGCTCAACACCACCAGGACCTCCAACTCTCTCTGCACCACAGACAATCCTTGTTTTACTCGTGTTATTTGACTTTTCCTTTATTTATAATGTTCTGAACAAATCATTGTACAAAATTTGCATTGTTCATTTTCAAATGATCAGCTTATATTTTGCACCTGGTTATGTCTCATTTCTCATGTGTTTTTGTGGAGAAAAGGCGATTTTGTAGACCAGTTGGGTGACCAAGTTGTGGTCAGGTCGTGTTGTAGGAGACTCCCCATGACCTATCAGTCTCTAAGTGTGAACGCCAAAAGACTTGTGTAGCTTGTAAGTGGCATGAAGCAGACTTTTTTTCATGCAATCAGATGTATAACAACCTGAAGGAAACAGAAGAACCTAAAATGCTCAAGTAAGTATGTAGATACAATCAGAACTCTTTTTGCATAAACTAATTTGCCAAGCATGAAGTGACCATGACTGATAGGTTTGATGGGTAATGCAAATGATCCAGTTCAGAATCCTGGCATGACTCAACAACACATGTGCAGACCTGAGCTTTAAGCAAACTCACTTTTTGGGTGAAAATGTCTAAAAGGGAGTTGAACAGAATCCAAGAAAACCCGCTCTTCTGTTGCAGATGTACCTGCGGGAGCTCCTGCGTCTCATGCTACCGCGCTTCCACCAGCACCTGACCAGACTCGGGGAGGATGGCCTCCAGCTGCTCTTCTGCCATCGATGGATTCTGCTTTGTTTTAAAAGAGAGTTCCCTGACACCGAAGCTCTGCGCATGTGGGAGGCCTGCTGGGCACACTATCAGGTCAGGCCAAAGTCCAAACTGCTTTTTTGCAAGTTTTACAAGTTAGAATGAATAACTTTGCATCCATTTGTGCATGCAGGTGTTTGTTGCTACTTTTAAAGTCACTTTTTCAGATTATTCTGCACTGATGCATGCAGGTTTAATTATTAATATTGTTTACAACAAAAAAAGTGCATGTTTCTATTTATAGCCCACCCCGACAGGTCATTTCAGTTCTGCTAAAGTGTGAAAGGTTCTCTTAATCTTGAAGGGATTCACTTACTTGATTCAGCAATCATTTGACTTTTAAGGCCCTCATTTTTCAAATCCTAACAGTTTTCAATAATAGTATGTAATATGTGTTTAAAAATCAGTAGAAAGGAGGTAGAGTTTGCCCTGAAAGTATGTTTGCTTTGCATCTTTATCAGGCCCCAGTAGACTTGCATCTTTGCCGTGTTCCCTGTGAACCCAGTGTGCTCTAAACCTTGTCTCGCTGTGACCGAGTCAAATGTCAGTGTCTTGATGCCATCTGTTCAGACTCTGCAAGATTTTCAGATTTTCAGCTACAGGTGGTGATAGAGGAGATACAGTGAACGTGTGTGTGTGTGTGTGTGTGTGTGTGTGTGTGTGTGTGTGTGTGTGTGTGTGTGTGTGTGTGTGTGTGTGTGAGAA
>JAOWBL010000023.1:9555309-9565827 GCA_028564865.1 Zenarchopterus dispar
TGTGTGTGTGTGTGTGTGTGTGTGTGTGTGAGAAACCCTGGTGCAGACAGTTAAATGTCTTTTACCAGATGGCCTATAAACAAGAATTTCTGATTGATATCAGTTTTTTCTGTGAAGAGCTGTTATCGTGTAACACTGGGTCACAGCTGATTTGTTCTCTGCTCCTGTCAACTAAAATGCTTAGACATTTCTGTAATGAAAGAACATACTAATTCATGGTAATGGGAGCATAAATTAAAAAATAAACAATGCAAAGGTCTTTAGTCAAGTCAGGATGAATACTAAAGTTGCAGTAGAGGGATAGCAGATAGATTTCTAAATCTTTATATATGATAAAGCTGAAAATGCAGTTAAAAACTTAATTTCATTGTTTTCAAGTAAAAAGATGATAAACTCTTTGTTTTCTGTTGTAATCATTCAGTTTTCTCATAGCTTTAATTTTCTGTGTCACGTAAATATTCTTTCCTTTTTCTACAATAGTCACATTGTTCCCTCTGGTAAAGAGTAACTAAATACAGAGAACTGCAAACGTGAAGTTATTGAACTTTTCACATCTTCCTGCATTTGTCTCCTGCCTTTGACCCGTCTCTGCTTCTTTGCAGACTGATTACTTCCACTTGTTCCTGTGCGTGGCCATCATTGTTCTCTACGGCGAGGACGTGACGGAGCAGCAGCTCGCCACCGACCAAATGTTGCTCCACTTCAGCAATCTGTCCATGCACATGAACGGAGAGCTGGTGCTACGAAAGGTATCGCCCATGCTTTTCATGGCTTTATGCCACTTTGTTACTCTGCACCCCTACAGAGCGAAATATTAATTACTCTGCCGCAACAAAGCAAGGGGTATACACAGTAAACTCCCCACAGAGGCCTCCAGGTTTTTTAGAGGGATGCTGCCAGGTCATGCAGAGGATTTATGATCCGCTTCTCTGCTATTGTCTGTGCCTGCATCTTCATGTTTATGGATGGCTTTGTGCTGCTGCAACTAGAAGCAGCGAGTGTCTGTTAACATGCAGCCGCTGTTGCTCCTTTTGTTGTCTGATATTTGGTATCTGGTGTTGTAAGAGCAGGCACGCAGGCTTTTGAGCTGCAGGTAACAGCGTGCAACACTGACCTTGACAGTCCTTTGTTATCTTTTTGCCAGGGGACAGGGCTATTGATTTACTTTAATGTTTCCGTGTGCTGTGTTTGCGTTCACTTTCGCCCTGTTGTTCCAGGCCCGCAGCCTTCTCTACCAGTTCCGCCTCCTCCCCAGGATCCCATGCAGCCTGCATGACCTTTGTAAACTGTGTGGCCCGGGGATGTGGGACAGCCGCTACATTCCCACCGTGGAGTGTTCAGGTGAACACCAGGACTCGCAGAGCTGCCCCTATGGAGGCACGTCCACCCCAGAGCCCTCCTCTCCCTCCCCATCGTCCTCGCCTAACATCACGCCCACACCTCCGCTGGACGGCAAGAGAGGCTCCAAAAAGCGGGACATCTTCACCTTCCGGAAACAGTGTTGAGGTGGATGTCACAAAGAGATTTCACTCGTTTGGGTTCACATTAATGCAGCAAATGTTTGGATCCATCAGCTGGATTTCTAAACTACTTGGCATCCCCAAACTCCTGATTCCACCCTCCTTATTTTCTAGTTTTCATGAGAATTTTTGTCACCTTATCTTTTCATGTGGTGCAATGTTGAGTACTGCCTTACCAGAATGATGTTTTCAGCGTTCTGTATCGCACGAGTCTGCGATGGGGATGGTTTGCTGTTGGACAGATCCGATGTCGAGGAGCTGCCTTCCTCTCCGAGCAGAACGGACAATCACCAGGCGCCGTGTTGGTCTGGAGTCCTTCAGGTTCAACGTTGCTGCTGCTGCTGCTGGCTTGGCATTCTTCCATGAGTTCTGTGGGCAGGGGTCACATCAGGGTCTGAGTCAGCTGAGGTGAATTCCTGCAGACTCTGATGCAGGGTCCAAACAAAAAAAAAAAACTGGAGATTTTTTCCTTGAACTTAAACTTTTAAAAATGTTCCTGTGTTCTCACAGTGGAATATTTGTGTGAATATCAAGTTATATGCGCATATCTCAAGTCTGAGCAGAAACTTTTTGACATGAAACCCAGAACATACCTAACCTCCAGAGTTGGAAAGAACTCATTTTCTGTCTGGTTTTATTTCATTTTTCAACAACTGAATGTTTGTGTTTATATCTCCAGTTACAAATATTTAGCAATACAATAGTCTTGCATGTTCTTTACATATAGAGGGCACAACTTATTTGTTGTTGGAGAATATTTCAGTCCAAATCAGAAATGTTAATGTGCTAAATACAACATAACAGGGCTCCTCGTATCTCTTGATTGTATGACACAAATGAAGATCTAATTCTCATTTAAATTGTCCTTCCCTGAAAAACAGGATGAAGAGTACTGTTTAGTTCAGACATATAATTATGTTCAGGAACATGAAGTCTGTCTTTTTTTTTTAAACATATTATCAACATAAAACATGACATCTCTAAGGTATTAGATGGAAAGTCGTGTCGCCAAAGACGGCTTAGCTTGTGTTTTCACCTTGACAAAAAACAAAAAAAAAGTCTGTTTTACTTGAAATTTCATTCTTTGTGTTAAATCAGGTTTCTGAGCAATTATCAGCACATTTTTGCTGCAAATGTTCCTTCCAGGACTCTAAGTTTTCACTTTAAATGAATGACAACACACTCGAAACAAAGAATCAGTCCACATGAATGTATGTGTTTGTGTGTGTTTTTATTTTTTTAAACATCTTCACCCCTACATCAACACGATGAAACTCAGATATTTTTGTGTGTATTTGACCAGAATTTATCCCTAAACATCTGGTGAGTCTTTGAAGGCCTCGTGATCATTCATCTTGAAGAGAATCTGCAAGGAAAGTAGAAAATCCTTGTATGTAGGCTTTGTAGAAGGAAACACAGTATCATGATGTTACCTCAAGTGTTAAGATGGTCTCTGCTCAGACTCCCCCTGAGAAGTTTTGAGTGACACCCCCAGGATTGTAACATCTGTAAACTGCTGCTAAAATGTAGTACTGATTCCTTCAGTCGGCCTTCCACCAGTCTCTGTGTGAGACATCTAAAACCACTCTCCCCTATCAGTTTTCATGAAGTGCTTCTGATGGAGTCTGTGTTGATAAAAGCATGATGGGAAATTACCCTTTGTATGTGAGTGTGGGTGTGTTCGAGCTCATGGATTTAATGACATTAAAATCACATCGTTTACACAGACACCACAAATCACACCCTTTTTAAGGGGGTTGTTGTGAATTGTGGTCACGAATGTACAATGTTGCTGTTGAGCGCTACATGTTCATGTATTACTGTGCACATCACAGAAAAGAACTTATTCTTATTACTGATATTAATAAAAACTACAGTATGAACCGCAGTCCTGCTTTCTTGAAACACTTAATGGAAATGTAGTGGAAAAACACACAATCACAATACTTTTTCAATTATTGCCAATATTTAATACTTCTAATGGATGAATCAGCATTACTTCATAGGATATAATATATAGATGTGTGTGTATGTGTATATATGTATATGTGTGTGTGTGTGTATATGTGTATATATATTATATATGTATATATAATGGTTGGTAATTAACTTTGAAAAAATTCATTAATATAGTATATAATACAATAAACTTTTCAGGATGAAACTTTGTTTAACCAATTCCTAGAATTTAAAATGTCCCCATAAATTAAAGTGCATAAAATTAAAAAAAAAAAAATTGTGAAGTCACCAAAGTTAATGAACAACAAGGTTCACAAGAAGAATTAATTTTTTTGTTAAAAGAATATATAAATGGAGAGAGAGAAAGAGAAAACACGTCATGGTAATGTTCTAGCAAAAGTATATACATTTACATTTTTTAAGGAAATTAAAAGAAAATTTAAAGATTGCAAATAATTATTGAATGTTTTTTATTTTATGATTTTGTCATGTATATTTTCATAAAAAGGGACTGTGGTCCATATTTTTCCAGACATTTCCTAAGAATGGTGTCTGACAGCATTTAAAATGATTTTTAAAATAAAGATTTTTTTTTTAAATCCCACTTTTGTAGGTAAACACCAAAGATTTTGAAATCTGTTTTTTCCCCCCCCTCACATTATGTCACTATAAAACTGCCGTGTTTCTGGATGATTGAATGAAGTGCATCAGTTTTATACGTGATGAAATTGCGCTTGCTTACCTACAGAGGAGCATGGTGGAGGCTGCATCATGCTGTGGGCCAGCTTTGCTGGAATCAAAAGATTACCACAGCTTTTATTGTGACATGTTGAACAGGGTGAAAAACAGAGCTTTGAAATGAATGTCTTCGGTCTTTCAGCAGAAAAATAACCTGAGGAAGAGAGGCAAAAATAAGTTGTTAAGGAAATGGTGCATTGGTTTAACTGATTACATCATCCTGAGTTCTGACCCAAATCCCTTCCAAAACCTTTAAAAAGAGCTGAAATCTGTAAGTTCAAAGACGACGTCTGCAAACTTAGACAATCTTTGACACCAACGGGTCCAGAGGTATTAAGACAATTACATCATTTTCATGGTTTTGTCTTCATACACCATCACAGTGGATATGAAATAATGTGATCAAAGCAAATCCTTTCAACTTTAATTTCAGAGCACTCACAAAAAAATCCTTTCAACTTTAATTTCAGAGCACTCACAAAAATACAACTTTCACCATTTTAAACACAGTATCTCCATTTTTACAGGATCAAAAGGATTTTGACCCTTGTCTAAAATTGTAATTAGTGAGGTTCAACTCATTCTCTCATACCGTCGAGACAAATGAAGTAATTTGAAGGTTTTGAGTTGATATCTGGTATCATGTAGGGATTTTGCAGCTGTTTGACAAAAGCTACCAATATGAAGTCCAAAGAGATCTCAATGCAAGTGAAGGAGGATATATATATATATATATATATATATATATATATATATATATGTATATATATATATATATATATATATATATATATATATATATATATATATATATATATATATATTTATATAAAGGGGGAGAGAGAGAACCGACAGTGACTGTGAAGGATCTTCATCCAAATATTAACTGTTAAGGTTATATTTACAATTTTATCACCATGTCCAAACACCTTTTCCACAGAAAACTGAGATAATTCCCTAATGATAAATGCTTTATTTTTAAATTAAAGCTGAAAGTCAGCACTTTGATCGCATCTTGTTTTATTTAAAGTGCATTGTGGTGGCATATAAGGACAAAATAATAAAAATTGACAGCAGGTCCCTCAACAGGTCTCTAGTTCACATTTTGTCAACAAAATGCACATATAGGAAGTTTATTATTTGAAAATGGTCTGAGGTAATAAATGAACAATACAAAGTGTTTGCCTATTGAAAGATTCAAAGAAAAATGAAGAATAAAAATAGATTGGTATTTTCATTTAAAAGGATAACATTTCTAAATGGTAAATGCAGTATTTTTGAGAAGTCTCTTAAATCAAGACAAAATGATAAAACCTTTGTTGTACAAAAACTTCTGGACCTATATATTGAAATTAGAAATACTATAGCTTTTAAATGGGAAATGTTACTCATAACAGGATAAATGTGTAGTTTTGTTTTTTTTTTTTTTTTTTGTCTTTTTCTGTTGTTCTTTTTACTAAAGAAATCTTATATCTAGTACGTTTTTTGGCCTGCAATTTATTAAACTATGAAGCAGTTTTCAAAGTAGCTCTGAGAAGATGACAGCCACCAACTTCCTGAAACGGTTGGGTTTCCAACAGCCTCCGCTTTAATTCGGGGCACCTGAAGCATGAGACAAGACAGACAGTTTTGTGATATCACAGAGCTCATCTCACCACAGAAGGAGAACCACAGTGAGAAAGCTGCTCTCACACATACGGAGCATCTTCAAAGCAAAAACCCGTGTGTTAAAGCAGAACTTGGAAATGTACCACTCGGTTGCCAAAATGTTATGCACTGATGTTTTATTTTTCTTTACTTATTATTTTTTGCAATCAGTAAAAATACCAGTTTTTGTTCTTCCTTTCCAAGCCCCTGTCATTTCTGCGCTACCTGTAGCAGCTACTTTGACGTAAAGCATTATTTAGTGGTGTACCTTCCTGCAGCGGTATTCCAGTTTTCTGAGGTCTCCCAAGAGAAAAAAGATTGTTTTTCCCAGAGTTTAACCCCAAATGATCTTGCAAAGTCTTATCAACCTTTGCTGTTTGTTGTGGCTGTTTGACACTCTGTGTGTGTGTGTGTGTGTGATGTCTTAGTCACACAACCGGCGGCTGCAAACAAGTGCAGAGATGGTATCAGACTTCGTCAACCGGCTAGTTTCTCAAATATGAAATGATCTTGGCGGTGTAACAAGAATTTTTTTTTTTTTTTTTGCAGTGGCAGAACGTGTATTCCAGTTTGACCAGTTTGTGGTATCTGACAGAAAAGAAAAAAAACATATGAGACATTTTTCTCTGGAAGTCTCAGACATGTTAGGCTTGTTTTTGGTATGGCGCTCTGTGATGACTAAACAGCTCTGTCTCAGTCAGCCTCACACCCCACCCAACTTTATTAAACCTCAACTTTATCAGTGCTGACTAACACACAACATCGTGTAGGTGGGATGCGTTTGGATTTTAAAAAAAAAAAGCAGGGGTCAGATATTCCCCCAGCCTTTACACTGAGGTGATCAAAGGGGCTTACTTCACTGTGGTAGGTGTGTAGTGCAGGTGTGATTATTATTTTCCCCCGCTGCTTTTGATGTGGGGCCCTGCATCCCTGCAATTACGACCCATTAGCCTCTGACTGATAGCTTCTCTCAGGACTAATGTATTTCTATTACATAAAACGAGATAAAGGGAAAATGACAATAAATGCGTAAGTGAATAAACACCACTTCTCGTTGCCCAAATCTTTGGCCTCTTTTGTGTCACTGCAGAGAATAATTTGCTGCATGCCTTCGCCCTTTTGCTGGAAAGTCCATCTGCGGCGCTCGTTAGAGGCATTCTGCTGATTTCCATGCGGTGTTGGATAGGAAAATGTTTTTATGGCTGTTTTTTTAGAATTGCTTTCATAAGATCTGTGGTTTAAGAGTGAGATATGTAGATGTGTGTGTAGAGTGATATGGCTCAAACCGTTGTCCAATGAGAGGTATGTCACAACCTCTCATTGTTCAGTATCACAAGCGCTCCACACACACACACACACACACACACACACACACACACACACACACACACACACACACACACAGGGTTTATCAGCGATCTACGCAAAGCATTCGTGCTCTGTGGAGCCTCTTTGTGTTTGAGTAGTAAACTCAAATACTCCATCTCTGCTCTATCGCTCTTTGCATATACATCTCCCTGAAACCTGCCTCATGTGTTATTGCTTCCAAGGAACCACTTCGTTCTCCCACCCCCCTCCGGCACCTATCAAACGCTCCCATTGTTGAATTACAACCCTTTCCTCCCCTCCTCCTCAATTCTCCATTTTCTCCCTGCCTCTGACTGAGTGACAGTGTGGGGCCTGGCCACTCTCCTGTCACGCGGCCACCGCTGAATGTTGGGTTATTACCCCCTAATTATCAATTACAGGGCTCAGCTTCCACACCTGGAGCAGGCCAGGCTGGGAATGAGCTCAGCCCATTAGGATGGACCTCCGGCTGGGCTGTTTATAGAGGGGGCTGGGCTCTACCCTCTGGAGGTGTTAATAGGCCTTTCAGGGGTACAGTCAGGCGGCTGATCCACCGGTGTATCTGCTAAGAGAGGGCTGATTCCTGCTGAAATACTGCTGGGGTCGACAGACTTCATTGTCAATACGCAGTTGCAAGTTCTGGTAGGAACTTTTAAAGAGAGCGGATTTGATATAGAGATCAGAAATGAAAGAGAAAGGATGACATGCATGTGATTTGACGAGATGCAGCTCACAACGAAGGGAAACCACCAGTTTTACTGGGTTACAAAAGTAAAACTATTAACAATTGACAAAACCTGAAATAATATCAAAAGCAAGTAATGAATTTGAATGGGACCCGTGTTAACTATAAAAGCAGATTCAAATAAATGTTGGAGTTGAGAAATTGAGGAGTTCAGTATTTTGTGCAATTTCACCTGTATAAGATCTCAAGACATTAGAAAAGTCAATATGTAAACTGCAGTGTTGCTGTTTCAGCATGGCTGATAATTATCTGTCTTTGGTGACCGTAAGAATAATCAGTCATCATGTGTGCCATTGTCTGCAGATTAGTTGTAATGTGAGTTGTAAGATGAGAATAAGTACAATTTTATATCATAAAAGAGTTTTTACAGGAACAAATTAAAAAGAAGCAAAAATGGTTAGTACAAAGAGGTTCAACTAAATCTGTTAAACAAAAATGAGCAGAAAGTAAAAACATGTTCAAATCTTTCAAAAACAGGTTTGCTTGATATGGGATTTTAGTGGCTCAGAGTGAACTGAAAGTGAAATTTAAGGTGATTTGTGATCTTATCTGACGCAAGATTTCTTCACAGCAGTTCAAGACTTTTTTTTTTTTTTTGTTTCTCTGTTTTTTAGTGGTTTTGTTTTTAATAGCGCTCCAAATAATTTCAGAGGGCAAGAAGTTTTGACAGGGCTCTTTTCCTACGGAAAAGGTTTGGCATTATCTCACTGAAATTAGAAAGGTCTTATCCTGATGGAGACATCACTGGGGTGACAGAGCCACACCAGCACAGTTTCAGGCATCTGAACTCTGACTTGATAACAAGCCAGATGTTTACACTTGTCTGGTGCTCAGAGGAAGCAACTCACATGGTTTCCAAAAGCAATAATCAGTTTTGAACACATCAGGGTCTGTACTTCGCCAAGTTTTTAACCCTTTTTTAGATGAGACTAACTCGAGAGAGGACAAGCTCATTTTTGTGTCTTTCTTATATCAATTTTTGACATCTTTTCATGTTATAGTGTTTTTTTTAAATTAAATTTTGCTTTGCATTTGAATCTTCAGAAGAGGTTTTGTTTCTCTAGCTCATGTAGTTTTGAAGCCCTTGTCATTATTTAAACCACAGAATAAAGTTGTTTTTTCAATGCAGGTCCTTGGCTTTGCTGCCCTTTGTCTGCTGAGAATCCTCCAGATTCCTCCAATCTCTTTGAGAGTTGCTCCATTTCCTGATTTTTTTTCTTTCATAAAACTATTAGCTATCATCAAACTTGGGCGTTTTTCTTTTGTGTCCACTTTTACTGTTTTCAACTGAATTTTATAGATTAAAGCAATTGCATTTGTATTTTATAAACTGTGCATTTCGATTAAAAACGGCGGCACTTTTAAGGGAACCCATCTCTTTCAGTGGCACCAGCATTTGGAAGTGATTGCTGGATTAAAATCTTAAGTGTAAATGTGGAGACTTATATGAAGCTGGCTCCAGTACAGGTTCATAGGTGGAAATTGCAGGGTTATGATAACATGTATTTTCTCTGCAAGAATGAAAACCTTGTCTTTCCACAACTTCATTAAGAAAAAAAAAATCCCTTGAATGTTAGAAAGCTTTGCTCAGTTAAAGTGCTCCTCCAACTTGACTTTAATTTGGCTCTAAGACCTCAACAATAATCCACTTTGTAATGCAATCAGAAAAGGTGAGCGAAGAAGACATCTGTATTTTCTCTCAGAGAAAATGTTACTCTACATATAGCATGCCATTTTCTTGCAGTTAGTGACGTGTCTGCAAGAAATACTCAAACGTGACAGAGTCACGCACTGATCAATGCACGCACTTTCTATCCAAGCACGAGGGTGCACAGAAATAGATTTCCCTTCTCCATTGAATGCAAATAAGATTGACTTGGCCTCTGATTAGAACAGACGCTCGTTCACGCGTGTCTCGTGCGTGCTCTGTTCAAGTGTCACTGTCTGTAAGGTGAGGGAGTCAGCCGGTGGCAGCCGCAGCTCTGAGAACAACAAGAATGACGGGGGAGTTCAAATGTTTCTGAAAATAACAGCACGCAGGTTCGTGGGTGACAGGGCTGAAGATGAACGCCCTGAACGCGTGGGTTGTCGGGAGACTTACCGTCGCTGAACGCCTCACACGTCACAGGTGTGATGAGGATGATGAATTGCGTCGCGTGCGAGGTGTTAGCGACCATTAGAGTGTGTGTGTGAATTTGACCACTTTCAAGTCCCCCTCCCTCGTCCAGATACTTGTGTGTTTGCATATTTTGGCGGAGGGAGAAGAAGAGAGGAAATGACCGACTAAATAACGGATTAGCAGGTATGCCCCTACCTAAAAAGAACCACGTTTTAAACTTCAGTCTTAGTTCATCAAGAATAACACTTTTTAATTAAAAAAAAATCTTGTCCACAATAAGGCTGTTACACAAAAATTTTAAATGCACTGTAATGGAGAATGTGAGCAAACTGTTTAATCCACGCAAAGAAATAGTCCCTCAACATAAAAAATATCTATCTATCTATCTATCTATCTATCTATCTATCTATCTATCTATCTATCTATCTATCTATCTATCTATC
>JAOWBL010000023.1:9574014-9588843 GCA_028564865.1 Zenarchopterus dispar
CACACACACACACAAAGAGAGAGGCAATAAATTCATAGAAGGAGGTCATCTATTTTATTTCCTCTGAAAGAAGGTTTACTGTGCTTTCAGGCAGAAGGTTCAAAAGATTTACACATACATTTTAAAAAGTCCAGATGCTATCGATTTGCTTTTGAGTGGTCGATTTGAGCGCATTTGTGTTATTTTTTACTTTTTAAATGTTTTTTGAGATTTGATTGTGCATTGATCCTATTTGTGAACCAAAATTACACTCAGATTTATTTGTTTATTTGACATTTGCAAAGAAATGAACTTCTGAAGAATTAATTAGTAGATGGAAATTATGAAAATCAGTTGAAGAAAAATGATCCTCATGGTGCATCCGCTGCTATTTATACATGCATTTATAATCATGGCATATAACATATTTTGTCAGGAAAACAGTTTTGTTGTTTTTATTTTCCTCCCGGAGCAAAGAAACAAACCAGAGCCCTTTATAAATTTAGAGCAGACACATTAATGCATGTTTTCTCAGATGCATGCACACACTCACGCAGCCTACCAGTTGGCAGTGGGTGTTAATTGTGTTGGGCCTCAGGGCAAAAATAACATTGCACCAAAGACAAAAAGACAGACTGTATTCTGAGTTTCAGCAATGAACCCCTTTCCATTGGCACAAAACAGCATCTTTGTCACAGACTAAACTGTAGCTCTACTTAGAAACATGCAAATGACTTCTCGTTATATCTTATATGCTTCATGAGCGAAGCTGCAACACTTGTCTGCTGCTGAGATTTTCTTATTTACAGCTTCTCTCCTTCAGTGACTCCCAATAGACGGTGTTTTTCGGGATTATATGACTGTTAATTGCTAATTAGGCCGGTGTAGAGACGGACCCCTGTGTGAGGTGATAGCACTGTTTCGCTGTACACAGAATAATTACAATGAAAGGTGTTGTAGGAACATGTCAACATCTGTTCCCTGTGCGTAAGAAACATAAAAGGACTCCGAGAAGGACCCGCACAAATGTGACGGGTTGTACTCGACGCCTCGTGTCTGCTGCTGTTGATGAGGACTGTAGCTGAGGGTATGTTTCCTTTGCTTAAACCAAATCCATGCATAATGTGATGTGAAATGACCTTGGTTAGTGACTACCTGCGCAAGTTAATGCAAACCGCACCCACTTGTTTACACTGCTGAGTCTTTTTTTGGGGGGGCATCCTTAAATATTTGGCGTGTAAATGTGAACACGTGTTCATACACAGAAAAAATGGGGATAAAGAAAAGACTTGGGGAAGGACAGAATTATTTTCGAACAATATGTCCTCTGTCACCAAAGCAGATGGCCACCCATGCTGCAGACAGCTTCACCTTGCTGCACACGCGTGTGTGTTTATATGTACACACGTCTGGACATCTTTGTTATAAACAGTAGGAGTGAGGACATTCTTCCTGACGCCCTTTCAAAGGGCCATTTGTGGGTTCAAACTTAGTTTTTGGGCACGGTTTTGAATGAGTTTAACGTCAGACGATGATGCTTTGGGAAAGGAATTATGTCAGTTAATCTTCTTACAGAAAAACCCTACGTAAGCACACGGTTGTGTGCGTGTGAAAATGAACATCTAATGTTCAACAAATAACCAATGGTTAAGAATAGCAAAGATCCTCCCATGAAATAATTACAGCTCACTTCTTTTGTATTGTAGCCATTGTTTGCGCCACTTCCCCCCACATTCTTCTGCTTCTGCGAGGCATGTGTGACTTTGAGGTTTGAGACTGCAGCATGCTGAAAGGCTTGTCTGTGGGTCTCCTGGAAGCACATGTACGTCTAATGGATTTAATGTTGCTGTAAATATCAGCCGGCGGAGTGCTGTAGCATCAGGGCCACTCACATGGAAATGAGCACTACGTGAGTGCCTTTTAACGTTGGATTGTCGGCCTCATAAGAATCATCATTGCAGCGCATCTTTCAGCTGACTGTATGCAGTTTTTACTGTCAGCTGTGCATTCATTTCGCCTTTTTCTGTCAGATGTTTACAACAAATTTCACTTGCAGTTGTATATGTAATGAGCTTCCTGGGCAGCTGCAGGTAATTTAATGCTTCACATGAACAGATTTTTAAAAAAATTATTCAGACAACTGATACACTTAAATAGCTTTTAAATGTGAGCTATGATTCATCTGCATTGCCTTTATGATTTTAAAAATCAGACCGAACGGTGGACATTTCAGTTATCTTCTGAATAAGGAGCATCAGCGTACATGTGGATGTGAGCACGTGTGCAATGATCTGCATAGGTGTGTGTGAGAGTATGTGGGTGTCTCCTCAAAACTGTTGACTGTGTGAGTGGCGCCAGCATTCAGGCAGATTTTAACCTGCGCCTCTGCCTCATTAGGCCTGCCTCCGTTGCCATGGTTGTCTATTAGAGCAGCGAGATTAAAGACTCATTTACATGTGAAAGAAGAGAGCGGTGAGGGAGAGGGAGAGAGCGAGAGAGAGGAAGTGCAAACTACTGCACTCGACTCACTTCAGTGTTTGTGGAGAAAAGGGTCACGTAGCCCTCGAGCAAATCTTTACAGGGGCTTCGGCCGACACTGTAGCCACGCCATATCGCTGTTTCTTTTGTCTCTAAATATGTTGCACTGACTATCATACCAGCTTGCAGTGAGTTTCAGTGTTATTTTAAAAAGTGTTAAATGCATTTTTTTTTCAAATTCTAACCATCATAAGAGAGCTGATGTGTGGTTTGTGGTTTGAGATTCTCATCTTGTAGGTTAATTTGCAGCATGTGAACTATGTTGCTTTCTTTTCATTTCCTGTCTGTCTGTTGCATGAAATAAAAATGCTTCATAAATGTGAAGCATTTAGAGTCATTTTTACTGATTATGCACAAATGTTTATGTGATGACATGAATCTCTCAACTCACTAAAGACAAAAATGCCCTGGTTTCAATCAAAACTTGTACAGCTAAAGTTAGGTCCAGACATATTAGGGACAAAGATAGTTATGAGTTTTCCTTTACACACAATAGATTTGAATTAAAAGACTTAAGAGATCATCAAAGTGTAGACTTTCACCTGTAGTTTAAGAGGTTTCACAAAAATACGACACTTATCATTTGTGGATTATAGCTGTTTTAAGCAAAGTATGAACTCAAAGCTCTTCAGATAATTGAGTGAGAAGAAGTTACTTGACCAGATGAGGTCCGGTTCCTCGCTGCTTCAAGATAAATGAAGTAGATGAAAGGTCTGGAGTTGATATCAGGTATTGACTTGCCATTTTGCAACTGTTTGAATGGTGGTAAAGTCCAAGGAGATATAATGCAAGTGAAGGAGGACATTGATAGACTGAAGAAACTAAAATAGATCCACATGAGACATGATGTTGGGTTTGGGCTCAAAACAACAGTTTGGTATATTGTTAAAGTGAAAGAAAGCCCAGCTGAGCTCAACATAATCAAAAGGCCTGGAAGACTACTGGGGACAAGCAAAGTGGATAATCACAAGAAAATGTCCCTATAACATCAACAAAGGTCAAGAATACTCTGGAGGAGATTAAAAGATTATTGTCAAAATCTACAATTAACAGATCTTTTCATGAATGTAGGTCGAGAGGGTTTAAAACAAGGTGCAAACTGCTGGTAACAGTCAAAAACAGGAAAGGAAGACCAGATATGGGGAAGAGACAAGTATGGAGAAGGTAAAGACAGCTCATAACCCAAAACCACATCGTGTGTCAGACCTGGTGGAGGTGGTCTTAAGGTGTGAGTGCCAAAAAAAAAAAAAAAACAACAAAAAACAAAACTTACAAAAAAAAACAAAACAAGCTCACTGCTGTCCAATGACAGAGCACCCCTGAAAATGGAGTTATTCTATTATTGTCCCAATACTTCTGGACCCAACTTCAGTCTAAAATATAATGTTTAAAAAAAAATGTAATACTGTGATAGAGGTATTAATTAAATGGTCATTTTAGGGACTGAGGTCAGTGTTGCTGCTGAGCCTTAATATGCTGCTGCTCTGTCCAGAGACTTTGACAACTTCAGCACAGTTTAACTTCAAAATTGTAATACCTACATTAGTCTAAAGCTCAAAAAGTGGCAATAATTCACAATTAATTCACAATGAAGGCTCACAAATGATAAAATTGATACACTTTCTGCACTCCAAGAAAATATTGTGTGTACATCTGTCTTTTAAACCGCACCATGCCTACATTTTGTTTTACACGAGCCTGTCTCGCATGCTCAAGCTTGTAAAATTAATACATGCCAGAGGCTCCAAAAATGGTAAATGTCAATGTTTTCTTTTGCAGATGTTCGGCTGCTTAGTTTTCTATTACATCTTTATGAAACTGACACAAAAGTAGTCTTACATAACTACTGCATGGTTAGAATTACGGATACAAAACTCTTGGACAGGCTCAGGGATGGGCACTATTTATGATATACTTGTTTAACGCATGTATCCCAAATATGTATTTGAATGAAAATGCATATTATTTTATATCAAAATAATTTAGTGTTTTATATTGTGAGGTTTAAAAATACTAAAATGCACCAGTGAGATGAAATAGTGAAACAAAATTTTTGTGTAGTTGTTCAGAACTTGCTCAAGCAAATGACGCACAAAAAATTCTCCATCACAACTGAAACATTTACAGCGTCTGTTTTTCACGGACTTGGCAAACAGTTGTGAAATGAGGAGGAAAGTTCGAGTTAATGGCCCCTGCTTCCCCAGAACTTTCCTACAACTGACACTGATCCGATCTAGTTCTGGTGAAGCAGCAGTCATAAACTCTCCTCCTCATTTTACACGTAATGACAATAGCATTTCTGACGTTCAGTAGTCGATTAGTACAGGGTTAAGATAGCGGTGGAGCGAAGGGGAAGGACATTCCTTCTACACTTTTGACATTAAAATCACAAATGTTTGTCTGCAGAGACCATATTCACACTATCACTTTAGTGGGATAACTTTTCTGAACTGCTTAAAACAGCAGTTTATTCTGCCCTCTGGGTTAACATTAAATACATTATGCTGCAAAATGATATTCAGCTGTAAGTCTAAATTGTATCGATTCATGTCGTTTTGCTCCCTATTGAATGTTCATACACTCAGTACCGTCTCGTAATTTATGTTGGGTTGATTTAACTCCAAAATATTCTTTGAAGTAACTAAGTGCAGAAGTTCCCATGGGAAAGCATTTTGAGGGTTTTCAAAATACAAAAATATAGTATTTTATTTTGATGCATGTAGGAGCCACTTAGTTTTGTAGTTTACACAAACACAAAAGATATTTATTTTATTTTGAAATATAATTTACTATATTCCAACTAATCCCTGGTTGTGTTTAAATATTATTAAATCATGATAACATCTTGGCATAACATTACACGAACCCAATGTAAAAGGTTTCCATTTCACAATTACAGCAACTTTTTTATGATAATAGTACAATCTGTGTATATAAATATACTTGGCAACTGCAGGAACTCTGACTGCAAAAGACTTCAGCAGATAAATTAGGGTGGCCATGGCTTTAGCTTTAATATTCCTAAAGTGTGCCTTTTAGGACCTCTAACAAAAAGTGTTGATGCCTAAACCTGATAAAGTTTAAGTATGAAGAAAGTAAGATCCCTGCTGCTGTTGTTTACTATCAAACAGTCTGGTATTTCCACTGAGCGTAATTATTGTGATACAGAAATCAACATTAGTGAAACCTGAAGAATAAGATGGACTCACGGACTTCGTCGTGACGTGCTTCTGAAATTATTTGTTTCATATCAGCGAGAAAACATTTGGGATTCGGAACCAGTGTATCGTTGGTTATTAAAAAGGTCTGAACACACTGCTCCACTTGCTTTCTTGTGCACATATTGCTTTTTTTTTTTTTTTTTTTTGCCTGAGTGCTGTAGTTTCCACCCACAGTCCAACTTCACCCTGGTCTGCTGGTCACTGAAAAAGGCCGTCTCTGCTCCCCACTTTAGAAACTGCTGCCCATTTCATCATGCCACCTGTCACAAAGGCCACCTTGTATGTTTTTTTTTTTTTCAGGGAAATTACCTGCTTTTACAAAACAGCAGTGTTTGACACCTGGGTAATCAGAATATGTTGGAGCTCTTTCTGTGAATGCATGAGACTGTGAGCTATTTCTGGCCTCATGTTTATGCAAATTAAATTGACCAAAAAAAAAAAAAGACAAACACAAAAAAAGCCTTATGAGTGTTTAAAGGAGAGTTGTTGAATTAGAGTGAACATGGGTGCATTGTGCGTGAGAAAGAGCAGGAAGTTTTGCATATTACTTATGGACCAACATCTGCTATCTGTCACATCTGATCCTCTGTGATAGAAGAAGAAATAGGAAGAGAAAGTGTGCTGGGCTGCCACTGCAAGTTGCTGAGACATATGCAAGGTGGATTTCATGACTTTAAGCATGTAGTCACTGAGGCAGCTCATGGGAGACGTGAGTCACCTCCTTCTCTGTCTTCAATGCCCATGGTGAACCGAAGCAAGGAAGGTAAAGTGGAACACTTTGTTTCACTCTGGCTCACCCCACTTGACCAAAAAACAAGCCACAGGATCAACCGATCAGCCTGTGAACTCACACATAAGCACTGAACCGTGAATGTGCTACTTCTTACAGAGCAACAAACTCACAACCGCCAAGGAAAAAAAATAGAACAGTGAAGATGTAGATACTCAAGCATTGACAGTTACATCAACTGCTTACTCGTGACAAGACTGGTATCACCATCACGTGAATGATTTGCACAGTCTATGAAAATTACAATAGCCTTTCCAACCAGAGAGTCTGCTCGCTGTGTTTCTGATTCCACATGAGCCAAGTGTGTGGGCTACGGGCAGCAACAGACAGCGAGGAGAGAATCTTCTCTATGAATATTAATGTGTGTTATGGGGGAGGTTGAGGGTGGGGAACCAAAGCCTCCTCCAAATCCTCTGCAGATAAACTGAGAGGGGAAGCGAGATGATTACACGCATGGTTTTTCACAGGGCTCCCCAAAATCTCATTTTCTGTAGTGCATTTTAATGGGATCCCCGCGCAGACCTCGGACCGCTAAGTCTCTGCTTGCTGGCGTTAAAGACATTTCCTATAAATTCCCCGCTCCCATGATTTTTCTTTTCTTTTATGCAGCGGTGCCAGGGCAAGCCCCATTGTGGTCATGTCACGGTTTTTATGCGAGCGAAAACTGGGCCCTGTCGGCCTTTTGTCTTTGTAATGTGCCGTATGTATCACTGTCGTTTAAATGCGGCCTCAGACAATGGAGGGATGCAAGAGATGGATGAGACGAGGCGCTGAAATAGAAATCAGAGTCCTTCCCTGCTGCTGATGATGGAAGAGGTCACAGTACAGGCCTGGGGGGAAGAAATCTGGACATATGTGTGACGTGACGACATGACAGAAATTAGTTAATATGAAGAAGAATTACCCATATTTAATTATATTGTTCAGAGCTTGCTGGGGTTTTTTTTAAACTAACATCCCAATATGCAAATTCTGCTAATCATCCAATTATAAAAATGGCAGAATGGACCTTTATTCTTCACAAATGAAGTTGACAGGATTTCCAGTTTTGAAATCCTACCCTCTAATATTGATTGCCATGCTTTCTCTGTCCACCTCCTGTTTATTGCTGATAGGCATCAGGGTGACCCGAGCACACACGGGGGACTATTTAATTACACATGTTCTCCACATGCCTATCAATAATCCAAGCGATGCAATCATTCATGTGGCCACTTTTATCAATACTTTCATGAGAACCGCAGTCAAACTCCGGGCCATGTCGCCGGGGCATCATCGTTATTCAGTTCATTTTACCATCTGGGGTTTACAAGCCGACGTCAATCTTTTGTTTAAGTGGGTCGTTCGTTCACGTTTGTCCGGCGGAGAGGGTTACGCAAGCAGCAAAAAGTTACTTTCAGTTCATTTCAGGTTATTTTCCAGCAGATCCAGCGGCCTTCAATGTAAGCCATCATGCCCACTCCGTCATTAAATTCTCATTGCGTAACTTAAATTAGTGCAGCTTCTAAGCATCTTCTTTCTAGATGAACCTTCAAGAAGGGGCGCTGACCTGAAACAGTGGTTAGAAGCTGGCTGAAGATAATTAGATGTGTGCAGGATCATTCAGTTTCCTTATTATCGGAGACTTTTGTCTTTTCTTTCCTTACAAGACTGTGGGTAATGAGTCGACTTCGTGTTGCTGAACGGCCTCCCTCTTTTCTTTGCGGCTTGAATGTGTGTGTGCGTGCACGCGTGCATGTGCACGCATGCAGAACTGAGCTGGTGAAAACAACGTGACTTGCTTTTGCAGAAATATGGAAAACAGAAGTGCAATAAAGTGGGAAGTGTGTGTGTGAGTGGTTGCACCTACATGCTTGATTGCAAGAGTGATTGTGCAGAGAACAAGCTAGAAGGGGTCCGTCTGATCTTCAGATGGTCGAACAGGAAGCATTTTTCATCGCTTGCTTGTTTGAGTGTCTGTAGCTGCTTCCATCTTTAAGCAGGATGTGTGAACATTGTGGTGTGATTCTGCCTAGACCACAAGTCTTTATCTTTTTTACTTTCACAACTAGATGCCACTTTAACCAGCTGCTGAGCTGGATACATATTCTCTCTCATGTGTTCAATATTATACCTCTGAGACATTATGATAAGATTTCAAGCTTCAATTCTTTGACATCCAGGGAGACGAAAATGCTAAGAATGATCCTCCAAGCATGCTGTCCTTGTGCGTGAAAGTCGGCCTTTGCGACTCTAAATGTGATTGGTCGGATTCAGCGGGGAGATGGGGAACGCGTGAGCTCAGCGACTGCGCTCGGGTTCAAGCTCAAAAGTGTTAGATTAACATCACACATGCCAGCACTCCTCCTTGCTGTCTGTCATCCAGCTCTCTGATAGACTCAGCCAAGGCGAGGCAGCATCTGTGTGTGAAGAAGGAAAAAAAAACCCCAACTATGATCTTTCTCTCTCTCTCTTTTTTTAAATTTGCCACAGCAGCAGTGAGTTTCAGTGTGTGCATTTAAAATCTGCTTTAACGCTATGATTGTGGTGTGCATGTGCATACACACAGGCCCACACACTGCTTGTGTGCGGAGGCTTTGCAGAGGTGTGAAGCACACCCTGAGATCTGTGGTACGATAGAGAGACAAAGTATCTATAGACTGCATCTCAGCTCTTCTTCAGGCACTGCGGTGTGCTGGTTTGTATGTATGTGTGTGTGTGTGTGAAATTGTGTTTGTTTGTGTCTAAGCTTGGGGGGTGGTGTACTTTCAGCTCATTGTCCGTGTCCAGAATTGCACGCAGGTCAACGAAAACATGAACGGGAGGTTCATTAGGTTTGTTCTGATCATGTCCGCGCAGAGAAGAAAGGGATTCAGTGGCAGCTTGTTAGTCATTCAGGCTTCTGAGGCTGCATGAAGACAAAAGAGACTTTTTAAAATAAGCCCCGGCCGTGGCCCAGAGAGTTTGGCCAGGGCTTCCCCATGACAAGGGCTCTCCAACTCGGTACACAGGGAAGACAACCTTCCCTTTGTCAGTGTGGGAAGGTGGATAAAGCTGAACAGACACGAACTGTTACTTCAGCTGTCATCATATCTGGCTATGCAGCACAACTCCCTTATTTCTCACCCGCAGTGTCCTCATCCTTCATTCGTACCCAAAGGCCATTGGCGGCACCGCTGGCAGGAATGATTAAGCAGGATTTGCTGTCGAACCCCCCCCCCCCTTCCTGCACAACCAGGTTTGCAGCACTTCAGAGTGCGGTGAGTCATTGAGGGATTGCGAGCAGTGTCAGAGATAAAGACGATGGAGGAGGTAGAGGGGAAAGTGTAAACACAGAGGACCTCCAGGCGTCTTGTCCTTTGACAGCTGCTTCTTTTCTCCCCGTGTTTCGTCATTGCTGGTGGTTCTTGAGAGATTCATTTCCCAGTTTCCTTTGATTTCACTTGTCTTTTCATCCTCCTGAAACCCCTCGGCTTTAAACAAAACAACAGCATTCCTCTGTGTAGCCATTCCTGTCTTCTCTGCCCAGTAGGAAACTGCTGTCTAATCCATAAGTCATGATAACAACCGTCTTCCTCCTTCCCCCTTGAACTCCCCTACCCCACCCACAGATACGCACACCCACACCCACACACACACTGGCGGTGGAAAACCTCCTACTTGTTGACTTGATGTCTGTGGGCTGACATGCCCTGCCATGGAAAAACACGCTTAAGTGTGCGTGTGCACTACTGAGACCTCTCAGGCATATTAGCTCATTCATCCACATACTTCCTATGTGTGTTAGCACACTAAATAAAGATCTGCAAATCTAAATGAATGGGCATACAGTCGTGTAGAAAAACAAAGCACACACTGTTTTAATTCTAAGGTTTTACATCTCGAACCATGAAAAACATCTGCTCTTTACCAGGCCTAACATTTATGGGTAACACAACCTCAGATGTACAAAAACACAGGACATATTACATTGTGTAATAATCTGTTTAACGAAAAGTGTGTATTTATTATTTTTCACAAAACTAAACTTACTGCATTTTCAAAGGAATTAAGGAGGTAAGTAGCAAGCAGGTTCTACCGATACACTTCATTAATATATCATCAATAAAAGAGACTTCTAGTAAAACATTAGGTGTGTGCTAACACAGTGCCAAAAAGGAAGGACATCGGCTATGAACTTGGAGAAGCCGATGTTGTTGCCTATTAATCTGGGTACGGTTTTGTTGGATCATTCAGCAGGACGATGATCCAAACACAGCAGCAAGTCTCCAACAGAATGGCTCAAAAAGAAAAAAATGAAAGTGTTCAGACCAAAAACCTAGTTTGAAAGAGAGCTTTGCATTAAAAAATGTAGGCAAATTTCAGTTAATTATTAAACTGATAGTGAAATAAAGAAAGTAACTACTTTAACTTAATGCTGCTAAAGGAAACTGTACTCGTTTTTTTTTACACACTACCTCTGCCTTTTGACTTAACTTTAACCAAAATAAAATAAAAATGATACATTTCTCAATCAGCTTCATAAATAGAAAGAATGATCAGGCATTCAGCTTTATAATCCATTTTAAAAACCCATCTATTTGTTTCTCCAGAACTCCTCTTCAATTCAGCTCCCCATCCTTTAGGCTGCTCTATAAAATGTCCACTCTCCCCATATGGTGTGTGTTATTGATTAGCCATTATGTTGTGGGGAGGAGAAAAATCCATGGGCCTCCCTTTAAATAACCATCACACAGAGACAAGAGAAATATATCACAGAGGAACCGTATCAAACGGGAACACACAGGATGCCCAGCGTAAGCAAGAACGTCTTCTCTGTGCGTCTTATGCCTGAAAAAGAAGAAGCTGGTGAATTATCTTAAGCTTAAGCTGAATCAGGGTTTTCTAAGGACCTCGATCTTGTGTAGCGTTGAAAGGGATTTCTCTTTTAGAAGCCCAAGGGTGGAGAACTTTTCACTGTGAAAGCCCTTTCTTGGCATCTCTTCTCATTCTTGTACTTTGTGTTTCCTCTGGAGGACAGCTCACGCTGTGTTCTGACTTTGGTTGAAAAGTAAAAGTTCTCTTTTACATGACTCACACGTTGTACATTATGTTCTCCGTCAGTATCTGTGTCCAGATAAAATGCGTTTCTTTCTCTTTTTTTAAAAAATTTTTTCAAAGTCTGTCTTGTATAAATAACTCTCATGACCATATATGCATTGACAGAGTTACTGGTCACCGTTAACTGATCCATCTCTCTGAAAAGAAATCCATTACTAATGCAATTTTAATATAACAGACGAGGGACATTTACAGTACAAACTTCACACACACACACGCGCACACACAGTTTGAAGTTCTGCCAAATCTGAAATAAGCTGAAAGTCTCACTCAGACAAATAACACTACTGTCTGCAGAATTATTTATACTGAATAGACTTTCTCTTTGATGTGCTCTGTTATCGTTGCTAGACTTAAAGAAGTTTTATCCCTGCAGCTTACACTTGAATTCATCAAAAACATTATCCTTTTTTTCATATTTTTTTTTTATTATACTTTATTGAAGCATGGCAAATTCACTGAAGAGTGTATCTGCTTTCAGTGGGACTAAAATTGAGATGGAACAAATTTGGTGCACTTGCACCAGAGATGGTGGTATTCACAACTATTCCCAGTTTTGATTAAACAGACTTGGAGTTTCCCAAACCTCACACAGGTCTGACGATAAGGATGAGGAGACTTAATACCTCCAAATCTTTCCAAGTGTCTCTTATCCATAGAGTGTTTTTCATTCGAGCCACTTATGCAGCTGTTTCTGGCTGAATTTGGGGATTTTAGTAGGAATTTTAAAGAAATAGTACAGTTTAAAGGAGATATGTTGAAACTTCTCCCTCACTTATATAGTCTCAATTTTTAAAAAAAATACTCATCCAGACACTTAAAGTGTCATTTTCAGTTCAATCTCAGATTTCAACTCTAATCTCAGTGGGTAAATTAAGGTTGAACAGACTAAAATGCATACCACTAAACATCTCAGGAGTCACTAAAACCATGTGAGAACTGACCTGGTTTAGTGAGGCGAGTGTGAATTTTTCACTTTGCTCACTTGTCTAAAAACAGCCCAAGAATGCATCTTTTATTTGTCCAAACCCTCAAATAGTTACATGATAAGACGGGTCCAGAATGTACCGTAACCTGTTAACACCCCACACCCCTGCTGTTGGTCTGTCAGTTCTTCTCGGCTGCAGCTTGATTCAGACTGGAAGTGCAAGACTTGTATGCTAGCTGTCATGGATGTCAGAGAGTCAGGTCAGCTAAGCCTCTTGGGTGTTTTAAATCAGCTGAAGAGCTTTTTCCACAGCATCGCACTGCTTGAGTCATTACTACCATAATTTATAGTGTCTAACAATCTTGGTTTGAGTTGCCTCTCCTGCTTTGGTGTTGTTTTCACTCATCTTTTTCATTTTTATTGTCTTAGAAAGCCAAGTAAATACGTTTTGAAAGATTTCATCACATTCATTTACATACATGGACAAATTTGTTGGTACTCTTCAATTAAAGAAAGAAAATGACCAGTGGTCACCGACATAACAGGAAATTGACAAACATCATGATAATTTACTTTAAACTGACTAATGAAAATCAGAGATTGCTTTTGAACTGTGGTTCAACTGAACCTCAAAAAGGAATTTAAAAAACTAATGACACTGGCCTTGATGAGCTGTCTCCCATTAAGTCCACTTTGACTCAAAAAGCGATGGATGGTGTGATCTGACAGTGATCTGCCATGACTTTGGAGTTCGTCATGAAGCTCTGGGCTATATGGTTCATATTATCCATCTCTTCAAGCTGTCCTCACTCTTTTAAAGGGGTCTTTTGAAGATTTCTAACTGATGGAAGCAATAACTTTTCTGTAATTGTTCATGCATCTTCTCAGTGTTTGCGTGAACGAGGAACTCATGGACAGCAGAGATGGACACTGTACACATGCAGCAGACAAAGAGCTGTGTGTTGTTCTCAGGAAGAGGCCTTCCTCGCTCTGATGTGGGGAGCTTCAGTACCTGTGACCCACACAGAGTTCCTGTGTTGAGTGTATGATGTCTGCTACACATGCTCGAGATCAGCAGGGTGATGACTGATGCTCACACACACACACACACACTGCCAGCACTGCTCTAAGGAGCCCTGACAGGCTGTCTTTAGGTGATCAGCGCATGTGTGAAAGGTGATTATGCAGCCTTGGAGGTAATTGTACCCTATTGTCAGAGAAGTTTTAGATAAAGTGGAGCACTTCTGTTTAAATGTGACTAATGAAGAGGTGGGTAAACAGACAGGGTTGGAGGGGCAGTTCATTTTTAAATACATAGCTCAGGAACAAAAAAAGCAGACAAAGAAAGAATCAAAACAAAGCTTGAAAGACATAGATAATATTGTGCAGCAAAGTCTTTGTTTATATTAAGATTTAAAAGTGCTGTGGAAGGCAATTTATGAGTGACTGCCACTTTTTTTTTTTTTTTTGCAGGAAAGCAGCCCCTTCATGCAGCCTGATTATCTCTCTAAATTGAATAGAAATCTTAAATCCCAGCAGCGCTCCTTTCTCAAGTGAAGAAAGCTTTCTTTATCTCTCTGCTCTTCCTTTTTCTTTGCTCTCCATGTAGCCAATCAAAAGCCAAAATGAATTATGAGGAAAAAAGAGAAGCAGCAGCAGCAGCTGGCTGAATGCCTGTGTGAATTTCCATATAGATAGTGGGCACATTAAACTTGTCTATCTTCAAAGCTGTCTGTTCACTTTTTTTTTCTTATTACATTTTGATGGAGAGATGGCAGCCTCATCTACATCATCAACTTACAACGCCGTCCTATACCCCTCCCATCTCTTTCTGTCTACATACTGTGTCTCTATCTGCTCTGGACACTTGATTGTTCCTGAACTGGTGTTGACCCCATAAAGAGGAACCCGCGGCTGTATTTTTCTGCCACAGTTTTCTGTGTCCATTTGTGGTCTGCCGGGTCTCATTGCTTCATCCAACCTCTTCTTCCTCTTATTAAAACTGCCGTTTTTGATTCCCAAGTGTTGAGAGGACGAAAAGGGGGGGCAAGAAGGTGGCTCGTGTATGAATCTGCCGCTTCCAGGCTTACATGTAAATTAAAACGCAATTAAAAACAGGCAAATAAGCCGTTCCCGGGAGATGAGGAGGGGAGGGGAGCAAATGCGAGGAAAGGGCTCTCAGGATAAGGGCCTGTGTCACTCATCATTAGCATGGCATTAAGGCAGCTAAATTTGAACACTGGGTCATAGGCACATCTAGAAGGCTGCCACTATGAGGTCTCCATGCAGATGAG
>JAOWBL010000023.1:9593280-9604285 GCA_028564865.1 Zenarchopterus dispar
GGAGACAGAAGTCTTAAATCAGCCGCCTACAGTGTAGTTTTTGCTGCGTAAAAGTAAAAATTCAGTCTCTGGATGTGTTGTGTCAGTAGGGTGGTCTATTTTCACCATCAATGTGAAAATAGACCGCCCTACTCCTCTGATGATTTTGATGATTTTAATTGCATATGTAAATATATATTCGCAGTTATTTCCATCCAGGCATGACATATTAACGTAGTCCATGACAGTGTTTCTTCTGAGCAGTAGGAGCTGTTGGAGATGGGCTTCTCCCAGCTTTCTAGAGGAAAACAACATAACTGAAAGCGTGGATTTTCAACGCAACTGTCCAGTAACCATTTGAATTTTAAACATCCCAGTGCACTGTGGCACGCTCTGGAGAGAACCCCAACCTTTCTGCAAGGTCTCCACCTCCCCCTTCCCTTCCTGACGTCATGCGCCGAGCCGAGGCGATTGCACGAAAAAGAGCTGCTCGCAGCCTCACCACAGTGAGTATCTCTGTGAGTATCCGTGGAGTGTGGAAGGAGGAGAGAGAGAGGGAAACAGAGAGAGAGAGAGAGAGAGAGAGAGAGAGAGCTAGAGCGAGAGAGAGAGAGCGCGGGGAGAGAGGTGGAGGGAATACAGTCGGATTTGGATACAACTGGAAAACTACCGAGCGCGTACGGCACGCACCGCCAGCGGAAGGCACATCGACGGTGCGCGGCCAACGTTTCACCTATACCGCCGTCGTCACCCCACCACCACCATCACCCCCCCTCTGCCACTTCTGCGATCGGACTCAACCGAGAATGGAGCTGCCTGCCGCCGGGGAGCACGTCTTTGCGGTGGAGGGCATCGAAAAGAAGCGCATTCGGAAGGTAACAGCGCGGCAACGGCGTCTGCAGACGCGCCAGGTACTGTGAGATTCTGCGTTTTCATGCGAACCTCTCCAACAAAATATTCTCCTCTTCCACCATCACAGGGCAAGATAGAGTACCTGGTCAAGTGGCGAGGCTGGTCTCCCAAGTAAGTCCCAATGCAAGCTACACGAAAACATCTAAATGTTCATCTTAAGGACATAAAGTGTTTGCGCTCACGGTCTGTGCTTGTTTATGTGGGAGTGTGTGAGCGGCTGAGCGCGATCGGTATGTGTTTCAGTGTATCCGCGGATGCCTTCACTAATTTATGCGAGGGAAAGGGGGGTGTAGGCACAGCCATGTAATCCCGTTTTAATTATTTCTGCTCTGCCAGCGAATTTACGAGACAGTGGTGCTAAAATGGCCGACTCCATGGTAGAGCTGGAGCAGCCTTTGGAGCGCGCACACACACTTTATAATTGTCATTTTCCCCTCCCTTGCACTAGAATGTCTTCATGGTTTGGAGAGCTGTAGCGGGAATGTGATAAATAGTTGGTTATTTTCATCATCTTGCTATGTTTAGGGTTTTAAAAAGTTATGTAAACATATATTTTGACATGAAATTGCAGGCTTGCGTCACCTGTGCAGTGAATGGTGAAGATGTGGGAATGTGTGTGTGTTTATGTGTGTGACTGAGGCCCGCGAGCCTGTCAGAAAAAAAGGGAAGTTTGCACGTGACTGCTCTGTGACAGTTGTTTGCTCCTCTCCCGCAGATACAACACATGGGAGCCAGAGGAAAACATCCTTGACCCGCGCCTCCTCGTCGCGTTTCAACACAGGTGAGGGAGATGTGGACTTCGGACGAGGCCGCGGCAGCCTCCAGCTCAGCCATGACCATATAAGGGCATGGGAGGAGGGGCTCTCTAATAACTCTATAACTTCCCCTCACCCCATCCCCTCCTCCTGTGTCCCTCGGGATTTTCTCCCTCGGGTGGTAGTGGTGGAGGGGACTGGTGATACGGAAGTGAGAATTCCTAAATCATGAAAATGCAAGGATTGGACCCCAGGAAATATGCGTGGATATATTAGTAGACTTACATATAAAATTATTACACGCAGTGTGGGTCTGTCTGCAGTCAGTAGGAAGGGGAAAAACTTTCCATGGGCCAGTTTGGAAAAAGACAGTTATTGACCAACAAAGTCAGTGACGCAGCCTTTCCATATGAATCAAGCTAGAATTTGTTTGTACAGTGATGTGGCAGGTGGTCATTTAGGACATGAGCTGCATCAGAGAGCTTAACTATGGTGGAGTACGCAACCATGCAGCTGTTTACTGTAGATATGCTCTCAAGGATGTCAGGCTCCATCAGCATGAGTTCCACAACAGTCTGAGCTGGGCTTTTCTTTTTGCTAACTGACATCCTATCCCTCCCTAGTATTTCACCATATCACATGCAACACATCTTTTTGGAAGAACAGCTAACCTTGCATGCCTAAGTTTACAACCTCTTATCAAATGTGAGTCAGGACAGAGAATGGAAAAAACGACCTCAGAGGCTGAGATGTTAATTAAATCAAATGCTGCTGTCATTTAAAAAAAAAATGTATCTGGTACATGCAGGATTGCATCTTTTTTTTTTGCACCCACGAGGCCCATGAGACGCACTCTCTCTGCAGGCCGACAGGCTGCTCATGGGACTGAGTAAAGACCTGATGGCTGGGGAAAGGAATTCGCTTTTCTGAAAAGGCTAATTGACACACAGTGCTCCTCAACGTTTCCAGTGTAGCGCTCTCATATTCCCCTGCAGCCTGCCTCCCTGGCTGTGTGTGTGTGTGAGTGTGTGTGTCTGGCTGTGTGCTGATGGTCATGGAGAGCTGCCTCTGCGCTGTGTGTGTGGATTCCTCTCTGCTCCCAGTGGATGGGGGAGGGGATTCGACGAGGGAGTCTGTAATTGCCAAATCTTGTGTGAATAGGGGTCACCCTGTTAGGCGCTGGATGAAATCGTACACATTATTGCAGCGTGGACTGTTTATTCTGGCAATTTTCTGGCAGCTCTGATAGTTTAAACATCTGTGACAATTAAGAGGCCAGCAATAGGCGGGCTTTTTAGCCTCCGTGGTGAAGTCTGTTTACAGCTGGCCTTCACCCACTGCTGGTTATTTATGAGCCAATGATGAGTCAAGGTTTATATCAGGGAGCAAAAGCGCTTGGCCGAGCCAGTTCAACTACAATAACACACTTCCTTGTCCTCCCTTCAATCCCAGGGGTACTCCAAGTTGTAGTAGTATTTATGCCGTTTCATTTGTACCTCATGACCCTAATTAGAGATTGACTATAAGAAGAGGAAGGATGTGCTGCAGGAGGGAAGATGTCTGAAAGACGAGGACAGATTCTCCCTGCTGTAGCCTTAATTGAATTTCTCCAGGATAATGAGAATATGGAATGAGCCTATTACCATGGAGAGCTATGCAAATAAGGACCACAATGTTTTGCTGAGGCTCATGTGTAGGTACTCATTAGTCCTCTGAATCATAATTCCACTTTTGACCTTGAACAGGTAGAAGAAAATTAGCAAATACTCCAAACAGTCAAACCAGTAATTGTCTGTGAAATATAATTAGATTTTTTTTTAAGTTCAGAAATGGTTCTGTAATGATGTTTAATCCTTCTTTGTTGTTGTTTCCACAGAGAAAGGCAGGAGCAGCTGATGGGATATCGTAAACGGGGGCCGAAACCAAAACATCTTTTACTCCAGGTAAAAGTCAATAAATCACCACTAGCACAACAGTTTCCGTAGAAACGCCCTGCTTTGTCAAATCTTTGTGTTAGTTTCACATTGTGGGAGACCAAAAGAGGAGTAGAGTCAGGTGTGTCACAGCTGTTGCTATTATGGTCGGGATTATTTTTAGATTTCTTTGAGAGCACGATTGCACTACAGCTGGATTTATCCCCACACTCATCCTGAAACCACATTCGTTGTCTGAGGTTACAGAAGCTCTGCCTGAGTGCCGTCTTACTACCCGTATCTCCCATATCTCTTTACATTAAATAGTTTCATCCAAAGCACTTTCTTATTTTTTCAAGGTGATTTTGTCACCTGAATGGTGTGTTATTTTTGCACCAATGTGCATCTTTAATTTTACTGTCTCAAAATGTTTCCCCAAGACAAAAATAACCGGGCGAAAGCAGCTCTCTTGTCGACTCTCTTGGCTCAGGCCTTCTACAGAACGGCTCTCTGAGCCAAATGTGATTATATATTTTGAGTCTCAGCTGATTGCTATGCAGTGTCACTCCTTAAGAGGCATACCACGCTGCCAGAGTCACACGTGGCCGGCAATCAGGGATAAAGCGTGACATGTCTGGTGGCACTTCTTTGACCTGAGGTCACAGCCAGAGGATCTTGGGCGTTCCGCTACAGTGCTCCTCTGACGGCCACGGGGTCAGTCTGTACACGGGGTGGTGTGGGTGAGTGTGGGGGGTGGGTGTGGGCATGCTCTGTCTCCTGATAGTTCATTTAGATTTCTGATAGGTGTTGGCATTCTGGTGTCTTTAATTTTCTGCTCATAAAAGGTCATCTTGCTTATTATGTTCAACCTGCAAAAACAGGTGCCAAACGACCTCCGTGTCTCTGGAGGAGCTTCTGGCAAGTCTGAGCAAATTATCCTGCTGATGTCATCACAATGATGTCAGCAGAGTTGTCTCAGAGCATCATTGTTTTATTTTACTTTACTGCAAAATATTTGATTCTCGTAATTCTGAATTGTCGATAACTGTCCATTTGAGTAATGTAGATGCAACATTGAACATCTATCTCACCTCTTCTTTAAGGTGCCCTCATTCGCACGGAGATCAACCATTCCTACGGGTTTGGATGAAACATCTCAGGACTCAGAAACCATCCTCAAGACTGATCCAGCCCAGACCCAGCGCTCCCAACCTCAGCAATACCAGCTGAACAGCAAGAAGCACCATCAGTACCAGCCCAGCAGCCAGGAGATCCCTGCAGACCAGCTGGCCAGCAATAGGAAGAAGCTAATCTACCAGCTAAACAGCAAGAAGCACCACCACTATGAGCCTGACCCACATATGTATGATGCACAGGCTTCTAGGCTCAAAGAGGTGGTCAAAGTTCAAGGACCGGCCAGTAAACCGGCAAATCCGGGCTGGAACTTACCTCTGGCCCTACAGCAGAAATGGATCCGTGACAAAGACACCGGCTGCTTGAGTAAAGTCAAAGAGCTTGCGGTGGAAGTAAGGAAGCCAACTGCTAAAGAAGGGCAAAGTGAGAATGAACTTAAGTCCAGTCCGAAAGAGGCAAGTGCTATTAGCAGCAAAATGAAGATAATCAAAAACAAAAACAAGAATGGACGTATTGTTATCGTCATGAGCAAGTACATGGACAGTAACAAGGTGCACGGAGCAAAGGGGAAACACGGGGAATCATCAAGAGAGGACAACCCTCAAAGCACCAAACCATCCGAGAACAATCCAGCGCACAGAACCAAAATCGAAGAGCTACCAGAGAATGGTATCCCTAAAGAGATCTGTAATGGCCGTTCCCTCTCTGCTGCAGAGCACCCCATAAAATGCTCTCCTAAGGACAGGCATTTCTCCAAACCTTCTCCAAGCACGGCCGAGGAATACAACACTGAAGTGGCTCGTGGTCAGGCGGATTTACCAGATGATTTGCCCCTACAGCTGACTGCCAGTTCTCCTCAGACGTCTTGGACTGCTGACGGCAACAGCCCAAGCCCGACAGCTGTGGACCAGATCAGGATCCCCTCCTTTCCCAGCGACCGTAAACGGAAGCTCTTGGATCCCGTGGAGGAGAGGAGTCTCACCAAAATATACCTGTCATCGAGGAGCTTCAGCGTGCCTAGCACTGTGGTCACACCACCTCAGGACAAACCCATGGACCTTCACTGCAGCGGCCGACGGCACAGCAGCATATGTGCATACGACGCTTTAGGCAGCCAAGAGGAGCCGATGGACCTGAGCTGTCCAAAAAATAAAAGGCAGGACAAAGCCGAAATGCAGCCAGAGGCTGAGCCTGAGCCTCTTGTCAAAGACTCACCTCCTGTGACAGAGGAAACGGAGAAATCCACAGAAAAATCTAAAGAACCCCCTTCTAAAAAAATCTCCCCTTTTATGGGAAATATCATCATCACTGACATCACAACAAACAGTCTCACCGTCACCTTCAAGGAATATGTTTCTTTCTAAGGATCCTTATAATGGGACTACCAGCTACAATGGACAATCCTGTTAATATGTGCATATGTAAAAACAAACAAAAAAAAGATCAGAATTTTGTATATATAGAAATTTATAATTTATCATTCAAATTCAATATGTTTCTTATAATGTTTTATACTGTAACTCCACTGTCATGTTGTAGCCAAGAAAGTGCCCTCGAGGATTTGAGCGAATGCATTCATGTGGAGATTTTCCACACAAAAAAATAATCCGTTTATTTGTCATATGATGCTTTTTGCTGTTATTTCATACATTACCAAACTTATAACCAGAGATGTATGAAGGCTTACACATATTTTGTATTAATAATATCTCTTATTTTGGTCCTGATAGCTGGTAGAGAGGAAGATTTTGAGTGTACAGCATTGAAAGATCCAATTGAAAGCACTTAATGCATTTTCCTACATTTGCTGTGTCATTACTAGTGGGGAAACAACTTGTCTCTTTAAGTCTTATATCACAGATTTTTTTTTTAATGATAAACACATTTTGTTTGTGACTTGTTTTTAAGAAAGAAATGTTAACAATTACTTGCAAATTTAAAAAGCAGGTACAACTGAATAAGGTGTAAAAACGCCTTCATGTGTTCACTCCTACTCAACTTCCAGCGTGTTTTTCATCGCTGTGGTTACAACCCGTTCTTCTAAAATATCTCATATTTTACGTTTAAGAAACGTTTAATGAGTAAATTATGACACATAGGCTCTCCACGCTTAGTTACTATTAACAATGTTATGTCATTTGTCCAACGTAACTTCCAGTTAAGATGCTGTATTCTTTGTGAAGTTGTGATTTATAACCACAGTGTAAACCTCACATATTGCAGGGGCTCATCTCATTTTCCTGTTGATCCTCATGGATGATCTGAAGAGTACATGAGAGCATATTTGCTTGAATAAAAGCTACACCAGGGTTATTAATGAGTACGTTATAGAGATTAAATGTGACTTGCAAGACTGACTTTGTATACTGTTATAAGCAATCCCACGAATGCAAGCCGTTTTGATTATGCTGCTGAAACTTCAGATCTGTTGGATGTAATCTACATTTGAGTCTAAATGGCCTTTCAATGCACATTTGATGCAAATCCAGTCAGAATCCTAAAATGCTTTAAAAAAAAGAATAACAAGAGTGCATATTTATTGTCATTTATCATTTTTGAAAGCGGTTAGAAGACGTTTGCTGCGTAAAGCTGCGACTGGTTCCACTGAACAGTTTCACCATGAATTCTTTTGAATCAGGTTTATACTTTTTTTGTTTCTTCTTTTTTACACTTTGTTGAAAAGTCGAAATGATTGTTATAAAGTATGTTATATCAGGAGTTAGCTCACATGTTGACTGAGCTTCTTGGGTGGTATATTTCACAATAAAAACAGAGATTTGACCTCAGAAACTCTGTTGCATTCATATTTGCAATGTGGGGATGGGAAAAACCTTTGTATGTACCTTTTAGTCATATACTTCCTTTTTTCTAATATTCTTCTGAAACTATTTATGCGTCACTGTTCATGTGAAGCCTCACTGCTTAAACAGAGAAAGAATGAAACATTAAACTCTACAAACAGCACTGGTGAAGCAACAGACAGGAATAGGAAAACAGATCATGTTGCATAATCACAAACAATCCTGCACAAAGGGCTCTCTGTGTTGCATAACTGCAACAGTCACTTGTGTTATTAAAACCTTACTCATGCACTTTTTTCTTACTCCATGAGTTTAAACATACAACATGTCTTAAGGAGGGCAGGGACACTAATGTAGTTTTTTAAATTATTTCATAATGGAGAAATGGTATGAAACAGAGGGTCAGTACACGGGCCACCGTGGCTCTCCAGTGTGTTCGTGTAGTGCAGGTCAATGCAGCAGAGAAGGGCGTCAATATGACATTTAATTACAAGTGTAAGCTTCTTTCCCTTTCCAGAAAACTAGGTCAGTTGTTATAAAAGACTGTCTTTATAAGGCCTCTGTCACAATGACACAGCATTTCTTCCTGTATAATCACCATACAGTAAAATTTAGAAACGCATGGTTCAAACATTGGCTGGCCTAGTAGCATATACAGATAAACATTCATGCATAATTCAGCTTTTATGAATGAACTGTAAATACTGACCTTTCTCGACCCTGCCAAATGCTACAGGGCCTCTTCCAGCCTTAATGAAGGTCGCTGCAGGCCGAAGCCTGAACTCCGGTCTCAGCATGCAGACAGAAATAGGTTTTCTGCTGAAGTGAGATCACAAAGTGACTGAAAGATTAGCTGTTGAATGTTTGGAGAGACAGAACGGTGCTGGAATGTGTGTGAGGTGTCTCTGGGAGGCGACTATCGCCTGGCAATTCCTGTTCTCGTTATGATAATTTCTCTTCAGGCATGTTATAGCAAAAAGAACAGTTTTCAAGTGGATATACCATATTCTGAATTATCCTTCAATTCCTAGAGGAGTAGTCTATTCTTTTCTGGCTTATAAAGCAAGTGTTGAGAGTAAAATAAATGAAAGTTCATTGGGTGGAAATTCATGAAGATAATTAGATCTAACACCATCTGATGCCTTTTGGAGAGCTTTTTGTTAGCCTTACTGATCTCATGTGCTTGTGATTTATAAGTCCTGAGCTGCCATTTCATATAAATTCATTTGAATTAGAACCTTTATAGACCAGTTTCAAAATTTTCTCCAGTCCATTTTCCCTTCCCTTTGGGTTTTGTGATTGTAAACGGCTGAAATCATAAAGTTAAGAGTTAACAGACCCAAAAATCTACTAGAGTTGGCAGCTGATTAATTCATTTCTGGAGTAATTTTTTTTAATTAACAAATGAGTCATGTATTATCATAGATTTTGGAGCATGCCAGCTACTGAACTCGAAGAAAAATGACTTCAAAACCAACGAATCCCGACAGACTCATTATCTGAGATGTGAAACGCCTTTATGTAGTTTGATGAAACAACGAAAAAGAAAAAAAAAAAAAAGAAAGGACACGCATGTGTAAATGTGTAAGAAAAAGTTGTCTCCACGGGCCTCCCGGGGCTTTGAAGCAGCTATGCGAAACCATCATGTTCATCTCAGTTTCTATAGGAAACTGAGACAGCGTGGACCGTGGAGTGTATTTATAGACCAAGTGTGATGTTTCACATACCCTCTTTATCGTGGTGCCCAGCGGAAGAGGCATCCGCACAGAGATGGGGGTCATCTGGAGTCCTCCGGGGTCACACCTCTCACTGGAGGCCTCAGGATTTATTTTCTGAAGAATAATGAGTTATTATTTTAATTATCTAATACGCTGGTTCGTTCATATTGTGGGGTTATCGCTACATATTCAAAGGGGGTGGGGGAAAAAAAGGCCTTTGCGGATATTTAATGTCCATTTAATGTGTTTGTTAAGAAGCTTCAGAAAGAGTCACAACATTTAAGGCATTGGAAATGATAAGAAATGAGGATATATGAAGCTTCACAGCCTTCTCTCTCGCGGTTTCGTGTCCGCCACCTTCAGCAGAAATTGTCGGTAAAAGTAGGACAGAGAAAAGCGAGCAGTTGCCCAGAAACCAGACAGCCAATAATGTCCTCAGAGCCGGCTCTGTTTATTCACGTACACGCCTGTCGCCATTGCGGCTCCTGCAGCGCATTCACTTCTCATCGACTCGCGGCCAAATATGGAGAACGACGGCAGCGCGTGCAGTGTCCGCGCGCAGTACACTCCCCGCTGCGCGCTCCGTCTCAGTGTGAGCAGAGAGCTCACGCGCCGTCGTAGCTACAGCCATTCTGGTACCGACAGGAAATGTCGGTCTGCGAGCTAGGACTATCAAAATGGTGGTTCGCGTTTCGACAGCAGCCACAACGCATCTCCCGTCCCGCCGCGCGCCCGCCTTTGTGTGCTAGGCTGCACGCGGGGCAATTTAAACAGGCACACAACACGTAAGAGGAACAGTCACGAGCGAAAATGAAAAGTGAGAAATGGCTGCTGAGTGCTCATGTACACGGAAAATACAGTCTTGTTTCTGAGACAGCCGATTCTAACCAGCTGTTTAAAAGGAAGCCTCACCTGGCTACTCTTACAGATAATTGGGATTAATTAAAAAACCTTTGCTTGCTTTCAAATAAAGAGCTTAAATGTCCGCCGGTTTGTAGCGCGTGGATTTATTTTACACGATAAAAGACTACAGAAGAAGAAACGGCGAACATAAATTACAATTTTGCCCATTTTAAAATCATCAATATTTTACTGCACAAACAATCGAGCTACATTCTAATAAAACTATCGTTTATAAGACGATGTCACCTTTCAGCCGTTGTCTTCTGAGATAGATACCAGAATAAAATAGGCAAAAATGGCGAAATAAATAAAGAAAAAGAGCTAAATAAAATAGTTTCTGTTAGTTAAGCGTATGCCTTCCACCTTCACTCGAGACATAAAGCTCTTGGAGGTATAAAAGATGTAGGGAAAGCAGTGCAGGCTGGTGAACGTCTGCGTCTTTATTGTCATTACAAATCCAAAAACTAAAGAGAAATTAAACGTGGAAAATGTGTAGTGAAAGTAACATATTTCCATTTGTAGCCTATGTCGATGGTTTCTTGTCTTCAAAATATCTGTCATGAATTCATTTTCAAATCGTTTCGAGATCAGCTCAAGAGAAAGGTTGGTGCTTGAGGGCCCTCAGGTTCAGATCTGAGAAGACCTCTAAGATCGAGATGGGTGTAGATTTTCAGGTAAAATATAACAGGTAGGCCAAAATCAAAATTGTCATTTAATAATTAAATCTAGAAATGTTAGGAAGTGAACATAAGGCCAAAAGAAAAATATATCTTGTAATATATCTTATTCATTCTCTGCTTGACATGATTGAGCATAATAATAATAATAATAATAATAATAATAATAATAATAATTGGCAGTATAAATACAATTAAATATTTTGAGTGTAT
>JAOWBL010000023.1:9611215-9621532 GCA_028564865.1 Zenarchopterus dispar
GAGAGAGAGAGAGAGAGAGAGAGAGAGAGAGAGAGAGAGAGAGAGAGAGAGAGAGAGAGGGGGAGAGAGAGAGAGAGAGAAGGAGAGAAACTCGGGTCCCTTTCCCTCTCAAAACTTCCGTCACGGGTCTACGCGTGCACTTGTGCATTCTCACTCAGAAACTCTTTAACCATGCATCATCCTCTTTTTGGATTGTGGTCATTTTATAGGTGAGATGTTGCCAAATGTGATAATTTCCATCTGTCTTCTGGCTCTTCGCTGTGCAGCTGATTTGTGCAACTGGACTGGAAGGTGGGTAGATTGAGACATTTTAGAGGTTTAAACAACTTGTTGGGGGGAAAAAACCCAAACAGTTTGGTAAAATGTTTATTAATGGTGAAATAAAGATGAAATAAATTACAATTTAACATCAAAACCAGAAAATAATATGGTATAATTTTTTACATAATTTTATGGTTTATTAGCCTGTTCATAGTTGAAAAATGCTACAAAGATTTAGTTAAAAATAAATTATTAATGAATTTAGCTCGGAGTTCAGCAGCATTATTTTAACTTTACAAGAAATTCGAGTATTACACGTTTGCATTTATTTTAATTTATGTGTGCATGTCAAGATTTGTTCTACTATAGTTTATATAGGCTAATGTAAAAAAAAAAAAAAAAAAAATCGCGACTCCTGTCCTCTGCATCCAGCGGTTTTGCAGCTGGTCTGGATTCCAGGATCGTTCTCCAGGTGCGGCTCCGCTGTACAGAGGGCTCCGTCAGGTGGGTGTACCCGGGTCAGGCCCTCAGGGTGGTCCTCGAGCCCAACCTGTCCTCGTCCAGGCGCAGCAGCATCTGCATCAAACCATCTCCGTCCTTCGACGGAGCCAGCGTGTTCATCGAGCGGGCCGGAGCGCTGGAGCCGCTGGTGACGGGCGGCGGGCGGCCCGAGCGGCGAGTGTTCTGTTTCCGGGCGGATGGACCTCACAGGCCCGCTCTCTACCTCCAGGCCAACCCGCAGGGCGACGAGCCTTGGAGCAGACGCACGGTGGGCTTCAGATACGAGCTGCTGATGGGCAACAGGAGTGATGCGCCCACCGTGGGGCACCGCGGGCTGCAGAGTGAGTGTTTGGACCCACATGGTTCCTATTCAATCCAAAATGGATGCATTTATATGTCATATTTGGTGTCACCTTTTATACATGGGTTAGTTTGAGTTTGAAATGGATTCGTGTCATCTTTTTAGATTCACTTATAACAGTTGAGCATAAATAAACTCAGTAGTGTAAACCTCATCACACATGGCTACTTTCAAATTCCCTGTAAAGTTGGTACTGTAAAAGTATAGTTTAATGAGAGAAGAAAGGAAAATAAAAAGAAGAAAGAACAATAAGGAATTTAAGTGCCACAATGAGAACTTCTGCAGCGGTAAACTATCTCCTGACTGCACGTTGGTGTGGATTCACTGTCATTTTAACTCTCAAAGACTTGACAACTCTACTTACAAAAGAAAAAATCCCAGTTGCCTTGAATCAAGACTTTGAGATAAATCCTATAATCACATGTTAGACAGCTGACAGTACAGTCTGGCTTCTAACTGGCTTCAAATAAGAGGTCCCAAGACAAAAACAGTTTGACATATGAAATTTCTGGCTTATCAGTCTGTTGGCAAGATTATAATGTTTATTTTTGTAGACTGTTCAGTATCTGGTGAAATGATGGAATAACAAAAGACTTGGAGAAGTGAAAGTTCACCTCTAATCGTTGGAAGGTGGTTTTCTGCCAGCCTCGACAAGCAGACTGTCTTAAGAGGTATTAAGGGCATTTTATAAAAATCCTTATGACTGGTTAAACCTATCACCTCCTCTGTAGTTGTCTTTTTAATATTAACCCTTAATGAACTGGTTTCCTGCATTAATTTACCATAAAATGCAATCTGATCTTTATTTCAATCAAAATAATGAAGAAGCAGAATGTGCTTAAGTTGATAAAACAAAAGCAATTATAAATTTGTGTGTCCTTATTGAATAGCAAACATTCCCAGTGCTTAAGGAAAAAGTAAGTTAAGGGTCAAACCTCGCTTGGATTGAAGAATTTTTGCTCATCCCTCTTTACAGAAAGGCTTCAGCTCAGACACTTTTGTAGGATATCTCGTCATAGAAAGCATGTTTATGTCATTAATGTTTGATCTGAGCTGGTCCAAAAGATGGATGTTCTTTTCCTAAAGCTGTGGTGGATTTACTTTAAATCTAGACTTTTTTCTCTTTTTTTTACTTCTTGTAAAGTTCGGCTCATGGTCAGCCTGATGTTGTCTTGTAGAATATTTTCACAAACTTGGGAATTGTGAAGTAATAACTTAAATAATGATGCTCCCTCCCTCATACTCCGCTCTTGGGAGGATTTTTCAACGTTGGTAAGCTTGTGGCCTTCTTGTGCTGAGTTCTTTTCCCAAAAACAGTTCAACATCTGTTTTACCAGTCCACAAAACCTTTTTTTTCATGCAGTGTTGCAGATTGCCAAGGTGCAGAAATGTTTTGGTATTTTTTGTTTGTTTGTTCTTTGTTCACTAATTTATATCTGGCAGACTTAAGAACAACTGAATTCAGTTAACCTTTGTCATTAATTTATAAATGACTAACTTTTTCCGCCAGCAGAAGTCATGATTGTTTGTGTAATCAGCTTACGGATGTGGCGTTTGTCTATTACAGGAACTTAGATGAAGCTCACGTCCCATTTTACAGCAAAAGTAATGCAGTAAACCAGTTGATTCTGAGGGCTTCACATGCTTTTTCTTTCCACAATCTTTTCTATTAGTTGCCTTGTTAGTGGTTCGGAAAAGCCTCTTCAGAGCCATGTGTTGCAATAGCTTCTGACATTTAGCAGTGAGCTAAAGTCGCTAACTCACAGATGTGTGAGAGATGGAAAAAAAAAAGAAGTGGTTATTTAATTACAGAGTCGTGTCTTGCTGACTGGAGCGCACAGCTGCTGGTCAGCCTTGTGTTTTGTCTGGTTGTCTGGTTTCCATCAGCGGACAAAGCTGGGAGGACGCGGCAGACCGCAGGGTTTCTGGAGGGCACTGGGCTGCGAGGCCTGCATTCAAACTGCAAATACTTTGCAGATTCCTCAAATGCCTGATCATTGTGTGTGCCTGTTTATTAGCATTTATCCATGTGTGCGGGCCACTACCAACGCGGTGATGTCATTCTGTGTCTATAATAGACAGCTGCCTGTTTATCTTTTTTTTTTTTTGTATTGCCCGTCTGGTGGAGTGTTTGACTCCTTCAGTCTCCTGCGTTGGCACCGGGGTCATTCAATTAGGTGGGTAGAATAGAAGTCGAACATGGGGTCAATACCAATGAGGGCTTTTGATTGGGGGGTGGGGGGTGCAGAGCCCTCAGAGGAGTGCAAACAGATGCAGCATTCCTTCATCTAATCCATAGCTCCTTCAGTCAGCAATGTGAGGATGGAGGTCGGTGAAGAGGTAGAGAGAAGTGATGCTCCTTTATCAATCACTGTCATTCTGGTTTGAATCATGCACGATTCACTTAACTCTTTATTCAAGAAAAGAGGGAGAGAGAAAACACAATACTACATGAACTTCTATATGACACAGGCTTTCATTTGTGCTGATTCTGTCCCCCCACAGCTTCATGCCGCCCCTGCACGGACACAGAGCTGCTCATGGCTGTCTGCAACAGCGACTATGGTGGGTACACAATGATCTGTAAGTCAAAACATGCTGACACTGCTCCACATTATCACTGGCCTTTGCTTTGCTCAACTAAATCTACTGATAATCAAAGAATGATTAATGAATATTAATATCCTGTTGTAGTGTTTTTGTATGTTGTATTATCTCCAGCTGGTACATCTAGGAGGGTAGACTGTCGTAATTTGTGCAGAAGCTTATTGTGATTTGATGTTGTGTTGCTGAATTAAGCAAAGCCTTTTTTGAAAATGACACACTGATGGCAGCACGTCACTCCTATATATAGTTCAGCATGGACAATGCCCTCTCAGATGTGCTCATTAGCCCTCCTGCATGCTGCAGGGAGTTGTCTAGATAATCATTAAGAAAATAAAATTGTACAGTTAGCAGGAAAACGGCTACAATCTGGGTTTTGAGTTTTGTTGCTGTTTCTTTTTTTTTTTTTTTTTTGCATGCACTAATGCAGCTTTTTATGACTACAGTTGCTGCATTTTGTAACTGTGATTTCAAGAAATATTTGAACATTATCTCTCAGCAGACTATGGTTAAGTTTCCCACTACCATCAGCCTGGCAGTTAAGCTAAGAGAGCTTCTTGTCAGCATATATTATGTGCTTTCTTTGGATCTTGTGTTTGTTGAAACAAGAATAAACTTTGTTTAGTAACAGTGATTTTCAGAAGTGTTTTTGTGTTCATGACAGGATTTCTGTGATTGTGTCTTGTCTGTTGTTAAATGCAGTGCTGCGTGCTGTAAGGATTTCTTTAAGGCCTTGACCATCATGTACAGAGATTTCTTCATATTCTTTAAACTGGTGAATTACACTCCAGATGAAGAAACAGATGATAAAATTATTTATTTTGTGCTTTGTCATCCGTTCAGTGGTTCGAGCTTATATTAAGAATGTCTCCCATGACTCTCAACGTCAAACGTCATTGGTGGAGGTATCGGCGACCAGGGTGTACTGGCAGCGCAGTGGTGTGTTTGAGCAACAAGTGGATCCACCACTGCCATCTGCGCCCTGGCACGGACACATCCACACGCTCCTGCGGTGCCACGTGAAGCCTGGGGATGGAGAGTTTCTCTTCACAGGGTCAGAGCACTTTGGAGAGGCATGGTTAGGCTGTGCTCCAAGATACAAAGACTTCCTGTCCGTCTACCACAAGGCTCAGGCAGAACATAGGAATTCCTGCGACTTCCCTCTGAACTGAGGAGGCGCATTGTTTTACCAACCAAATACTTTACCCACAGTCAACAGCTCTGTACTGACACTGTGGGGTCCTTGTACTTGCTGAGAAGGTGGCTTCCAATGTCACCAGCAGGGGCAACGCTACTGAAACCCTGGCAGAAAACACATTTGAAGAAGCAGAATGGGGGCAAACAGCAGGGCCTGCTGCCCTGCCGCTCAGAGAGGATCGGCCTTTGTCTGTCTCCCATTGCTGTCCTCAGTCCTGGGAGACTAAGGAGGGGTTGGGTTGCTGCAGTCCTTTTTGTGACTCTCCCCACATCCACTGTTGTTCACTTTACTGGCTCTGTGTGGCGGTTGCCCTGTGAACTGTGGTGGGAGGGAGGTTGGAGGGGTAGTCATTTATCATCGCCAGTTTGCCTTTGTAAGTGGGATAGGACATGTATGATTGCAGAAGTATGTTTCCGTTCATCTAGAATGTCAAATCCCTTTGTTTTGTCTCTTTACGTGTGTTGCAAACCAGTAACTGAATTAAATGATTTTATTTTTCAAATCCAGCATCAGAGCGAATGGTTGAAAATTATTTATCTTATATGCTGGCGTGATCAAAGTCTTTGCAAATATAAAATTGATTTAAGTTCTGTTTTTATTTTATTAAAAATGTCTCCATAGTTTTTTCATGTTCTTTATCAGTTTGATTCATAAAAATTCAATAAATGTCATTCTTATGGGGGTGGGTTGGGTTTGGCTGGGGCATGTTTCAATAAACTAAAAAAAAGGACAAAGATTTGACATTTTGATGTGAGGTTTTTGTTTTATTTTGTTCCTTATTAAAAAAGTAATGCATTTACTGTACTTATATAAAATAGATAAATGAAATTCACAGCTGAGTGAAATATATTGTTAAAGCATTTTAAGGGGTCTTTCACGTCAGCTGAACACGCTCCGGCCCCTTTAAGATTCTTCTGAACTGATTTTGAAGGGACTAAATGAGTGTACGCCTCCTCTGCTCATCATGTACAGCATAATCTCTGGTTTCTGAGGAGAGAGGGATTTTGAGCAGAAGTATCCAACTTCCTCATCACATCTTTTCCCTCCCCAGTAATAAGATTACAACAATAATAATAGGATTGCCCTTCCATCAAATGAAATACACAATATCTCCACACATCCACAACTCTGAGCTGACTCTGACATGGCTTTCAAACTTCGTGGGCCCTGCATCTTGGGCCGAGAGGAAGACAGATGTGAGGCCCCTAAAGCTTGGGGAACCTCCCCCTCAGCCCCTCCCACTAGAAGAGAACAATTAATTGACTTTTAAAGCAACTGCTTTCTGAGCTTTTCCACACTTCTCCTTGGCTGAGCGGAGCTCACAAATTGGTGTGTTGAGCTTTTTATGAGCACTAAATAGGTGCCAATGAAAGTGTAAATGACTGAGGGGTGAATGGGGCCCGCACAATGGCCCTGCAGCAGCCAGGCCTCTGGCAGACATAATGACCATTGTTGCAGCTGCTGCTGTATTGAAACCATAAGCGCTCACAAATCCAATAAAATCACAGGCTTGAGATGTGTCTTTTACTTTAACTTTATTCAATCATTTAACTTCTTTATTCCTGCTATACTTTTCATTAAAGCGTATATTTACTTGTGTCACTCAGATCTGACAAAAGTTACTTGAAGAAACATTTCATTTGTGGTCCAAGCAGGAAAGATGCTGGAAGCCGATAGTCTTTGTAGAAACAATTATTTCCATTCCTTTTATTTTTCTGTCCTAAAAGTAAATTTATACATTTTACATCGTCATCTCAGACAGCATAAGTGGAACGTTTTTGACAGAATTGTGATTTGGCAGACTACTTCAAGGAAAATTAAAGGTTGACCTTAAAGACTATTTCTCCAATACTGAGGTTCCAGCTGAAGAAACTAAACTCAGTTGATCAATTTAAAACCATCTCTGTGTCTGACAAATATGGCAACATGCCTCATAATATCAGCAGATCGATCATGTCTTCAAAATGCTGTGTTTTTTATTTTGTCTTTTGAATATAGAATAAAAATGAGCACTTATGACATTTTTTAAAACCGTATCGCAGCTCTTCCCGGATCTGTCTAAATGTGTAAGTCATGGTCACAACAACGTCTCATTTTGATGAATGTTGGCCAAAAATTAAGCTTTCCACTGAGGGTTTTCCTCCTGCAGAAGCACAGTTTGACATCTCCATCCTCGGCATTGTCCCAGGAGGCCCCCATGTCAAATTTCCAGCAAAATATCGTCTCTCTGCAGGCTTTTGAAAGCACGCCATTCTCATCTCTGGGAATTCCAGCAGGCTCTCATGGGGATCGAGCCTAGGAGGGCTCTGGCCCGGAGCTGCTGCATGATGCACCGGCAGGAGTCCAGTCGGACTGGGGGGTAATTGGTTTATCCCACCGCCTGGCCTGCTTTCCCATGTGGGCCACTGCTGCGGAGAGGCCCAGGGGTACAATATGGAAACAGCATGACACTCTCCAGTGCCGAGCAAGCATTCAGCGCTCCGGCTATAGAGATCAGGGACGGGGTAGCACCAGCACAAAGCTGAAACAGAGGTGTCTCTTGGCTTTGAAAAGGTTGCCATTGGCTCTCCTTTTAAAAGTGGACACCATTTGTGGTTAAAAATGTGGAATAATTGAATTTTGACAGAAACCTTTTTAATAAAATTAATCTTCAATACAAAAGGTAGCGAGTTCTTGAGCTTTCCTAGAGAGCTTTGTAAATTTATTCATTCCTGAAAAGAGCTCAGTTCAGTTTGTTATTTAATGACAGACCAACACACATTTGCATAAAAATAATTTACTTCTCAGGATTATCTGAAGAAAGTTTTGATAAGCTTTGTGAAGCATTTCGGAAAATAAATGTTTATAATCTACATACTGTATGTCCAGATATAATTTCTCACACTGCACAGATCCACACATCTATCCACTTTCTATTCCCACTTAATGCCGTACAGGGTCAGTAAAGATGGGAGAAGTTCTCTCTATGAAAACTGTGAGTGCAAAGATTAAAGATATATTAATCTAACACATACAATCGTTAAGAAATAATCCAAAGAAGTATTAATGGAGATTCTGCTTTCTGGTCCTGCTTGTAGAACAACAGTATCACCATGGCAACAGGGTTCACTTCCTGACTGCAGCATATTAAATAAAAAACCATGGACTTTTGCTTAGTTCTTTATAAAGCTGTAGAAATCTAATATAGTTAAATGACACACAACTGTGTCAGATCCAGAGCTCCCAAGTGAATATGGACCCATCAGGTTTCCATCTCTCTAAATAAGCAGATCTACTGGGTCAGTTTGAAATAAAAACAGCTGATTCTGCTGGTTCATTGCTTAAGTTTGATCATTTCCTTCAAATGATGAATGAACGCCAAAGTGAAATAAGATTACACGTGTCACTACATAGTATACTGTGTTGTGTAATAACTCACTCCATAGTCTGTCGGACTTCCTAGCAGCTTCTTAACCTTGCTGGTCTGCCAGGAGGTCTCCTGGGAGGCAGCGTGGACCCTGAAGTCACAAGAGTGGTTCCAATGGGATTCCCCTGTAGGGAATAATAAGAAAAAGAAGAGAAACAACCAAACAATATAAGCAAATTTGGAATAGGGAAAAAAAGAAAGAAGAAAACATTAAAAAAAAACATTTTATTCACTCCATTGGTTTTTCTATTGTATTGTGCACATCAAAATTAAGACACATGATGTGTCTTAATTTCTATCTATGTACTGGTATCATGGACTCTCCATTCATCCAGTTAGACACAGCTTTCACACGCAGGTCCACCACACGCAGTACTCACATAAAATTCAAATGAACCGCATTTAAGCAGAGGCCACTAGATGGCAGCAAATCACTCAAATAGAGTTACCGCCTGCAGCATTTTAGTCCACTTCTGACTTAGAATTTGTCTTTTTTTATTTTTATTTTTAACGCGCATTAATTAATTTTTATTGGCCCTGACGTGCATCAGATGCATGAAGGAATTACTGAACGTGAGGTGTCCAGAGGCAGCGCCTTAAATAACACATCAGCTCTGATCCAGACCAGATGCGTGAAGTCACTCTTGAATAGTAAGTTAAAACGCCACAAAGAAGCGTAAGGGGGTGACAGAAACTGATTTCTGACAAAGAAACTTTCTAATACAAAGAATTTAAACGTGACCAAATGGAAACAAGCACAACTTGAACACCATTAAATACGCTTTACAAATATACACATGATCAGAGACCGAACAGTTTATCGTGTCTGTCAGGATGGATTTTGTGTGGGTGTGTGGGGCCCATTGTGGGTTTGTAGCACGGGATATGTTAGTTTACAATTAATTCAAAATCTTCGCCATAAATTTCAGTGTCATTTTGGTCATAGTTCTTGTATTTATAGGCAGTTTTTTTTTAAATTAAACTTTTCTTTATTCTCAGTCGATTTTTGATTCTCTCATGAGCACAATGTGAGCATGTCGGGCCAACGGCTGAATCCACGGGCTTTTTTTTTTTTTTTTTTGTAAAGGTATCACATGTCACCACTGGGCCATGCAGCTTACAGTCGGGAAGTAGAGCCACTTCCTTCTTCCTACCTCAGTTATACTGAAACCAGCCACTTCAGCAGGCTCTGGTAATAATGGGGAACCAGAGACTGTCCGGAGCGCGTTTCCACTGATTTCTCTGCGCGTTTAGGACGTCTCACAGCGGCGGCTCATGTCACCGAGCTTCGACCAGAAGGGCCATCAATATTTTTAGTGGGTAAAAGTGATCGGACTGCGGCTCTGCCTTGCCACAATGGCTGCGACGTAGCGCAACTTTTGGATCGACTGTGCGTGATCGGCGGCCGCAACTTTTCCAGACTTGAAGGAGACGCGGAGAGGACGCGCAAACATGAAGAAGCAGTTCAACCGCATGAGGCAACTCGCCAACCAGACTGTTGGAAGGTGGGTGTTAGTTTTCGGATTAAACCCTGCTGAAAGTGCGCCTCGTGCAGTTACTGTGGGAAGACAGCTCCGCTGACACTCTGAAGTTCTCTATTGTCATCTGTCTTGTGGATGGAGGCGGTGTCGGAAGGGCCGGGCCGTGATCCCGAGGAGGCAACACCTGCACTTTTATATGTTTTAGGATTTTACTTGAGTTGTTCCTAAAACGACACAAGGAGGCCAAATGGTCCTCTAGATGTCACTTAAGAACAGGAGGACTTTAATGCTGAAAAATCACTCAAGAAAATCTGCTATCTAAGGAGTTTAGGTGTGTAAGTGGTTGGCGCAAATTAATAACGCCATGACATTCCCCTGGAGAAATATAACTTTACTGATTAATAAGTCAGCTATCAATTTTTACTTTAATGACACTATATTCATATTTGATTTTACCAAAAATGACTGATTTGAATGGTGCCCAACTCCATTGAAGTTCAGTTTA
>JAOWBL010000023.1:9624459-9646967 GCA_028564865.1 Zenarchopterus dispar
GCTTATCAGCACGTTTGATTGTCTTGTGGGTGCTTTTGATTTTTTTTTGCATGCATAACGGAAACTATATTTTCTGTGAATTTCCTGATTTTTTTTTTTTGCATCTCCTCCCTCACGCTTTTCCTTCCATTACTTTTGTCGTCTTGCGATGACCCTCATCAAATATTCTTAACCTCTGAATGGAAAGATGTTTGCTTTGTAAACCATGCATGAGTATGCAGCACATTTGATCGCGAAGGACAAAGGTCAAAGTGTTTAACATTGAGATGTGTTGTATTTCCATAGTCCAGCCCGTGAGTTCATGACTACACCCCCTCCTCAGAGGAATGGGGCAGTCCACCTTGCGTTAGGACCCCCGCAGTCTCAGGCTGGTTCAAGAGGACCTAGTCCTCATATGGTCCGCAGAGGTGAGAAATATATATTCTGATTATAGTTATTTAGTTTGCACTGGTTTCTTTTATATTCTTCATATTTTTTCATGCTCTGCTTTTAAGGAACCAAAAAGCAAGCACCAGCTCCACCCAAACAGGCCAGCCCGTTCGCCTCTCACGCCCATACACCGAGCTCCTCCCATCACCCATCCATCACACCTCGCCGTCACTCCAGCAAAGACGCCATCCACGCCCCGAGCCACCCGCCGCCGCAGCCTCCCCAAGCTCAGCAGGCTCAGGGGGAGTCGGAGCACTCTCCCTCCAGCAGTCCCACCCCTCCTGACACTCCGCCTCATGATGGCTCGCAGCCCAACCCGCTCTCCACATATCCCTCCGGATCCCTGCCTCGCCCCTCCAGGCCGGCTCCGAAGCCACGGCCGCGACCCAACATGCCGCCACCCCCGCAGCCGGCGGCAAATGACTCCGGTAACGGCGTCTGCAGCTCCGCCTCCAAGATCATAACAGGTACCGGTCTTATAGCAGAATACTAGATTACCATGGTTGTAGAAATGCAGCAGAAATCAAGTAAGGCTCGTTACATTTCAATGTACCATTACAAAAACATTAAAAGAAAGTCATAAAGTGATGCAGTAAAACTCATATGATGCTTTGCAAAAATGTAAATTATGTGAAACACATTTAATTCTAATTTGATGCATATTATTGTACTGCTATTGTTTTATTATTACAAATAATATATTTCAAGTCCTCACCAATAAATAAGTAGCAGAAAAACGCAAAACTACAGCCAATGAGAAAATGTACTCTCCGAATGATCACGCTTCCTGATTATAAAAGGAATTTTTTTAAAAATTCAAGCCGTGTTGAGGACAAACGAATCTCTACACACGTTTGTTCGACCCGATTTGTTTGTGAAGGCGCCTCTACGTCAGAAATCGCTTTCTTCTCATCCACTGATGCCACCTTTGACTTCAGCGTTGAGCGATCTCAGCTTCCTCTCAGGGCATTGCTGTATTTAGCTCTCTGGCTTCCGGTTTCACTGTCTCGTAGCGTGTCACACACCGAGTGGAACTGTGGTGATCTGAAGCATGACAGGAAATGTGTAAATATTGCAGATGTCTGAGGTGTCGGCCTGTCTTGTAAGATGAGCTTAGCCAGGCAGGTAATGGTAAGACTCTGATTGGCTGATGCTTTGGCCTTGCTTCTGCATGTTTGTGTTTGTCGAGGGGAAAATGTGCTCCTTTTTGTTCAAGTTGATTTCATAAGTATGCTTTATTTTGCATGTGTTTGTGCCTTTATATTCCTAACCTGCTTGCGATTCTCCAGTGTTTTAAGTGGGGCTGCTTTTGCCTGCTAACATGCTCTGACTACTAACGTGTGTTTCAAAAAGACATGACACTGACAGTTTGCTTTAATCCTCCGTGTGCAGTTGCACACATCTGTGTTGAACATTTGTCGCATTTAAAGTTTAACACACCAAGGAAACTCTCAAAAAAGAAAAGCCGTCTTCACCCCTAAAACCATCTGCCATTTCATATCACTCAAGCGGTACTGACAATATTTAGTTCTGAGAGCAGTCCTTGGTGTCTTACGGAGTGTGGAAAAGGTGCGTTTTGTGTGCGGTGGTGCGTGTGTGTGCAGCTGTTGTTTCACCGATGTGTTTCGCTGACTTGTCCCCCCCCCAACTGTCCTGCACAGATGGAGGAGGAGGAGGCCTGCTTCTGAAGGGGACCGGAAGAGCTTTCGTTCCCCAGGTGATCGTGGACCAACAAGAGAAGGGCTCTGCTGGTCAAGAGCCCGCCTCGGCCCTGGCAGCTCACCCAAACATTTGCTTCCAGAAAGAGAGCACCGCTCTGTGAGGAAAGCGTCAGCCGGTTCAGATTTGAATGTTTAGTATCAGAAATCAGCCGGGTAATGCACAAGGCGTAGGTCCTCTCCAGCTCCAGCCCCACTGACATGCTGCCTCTTTTTGTCTGTTATACTGACTCAAGCCAGAACCTACAACTCGCAGTGGTGGCTTTACCACAAAACTCCTGTCCAGCTCTTACTTTCCAGATTAGACCTCACATTTAATCCTTTGTGCTCCACATACTGATGGGTATCTTGAAATTGCTGGAAAAACTACTACTTTTTGTCTCCTTTTTTAAAACAAATCTTGCATCAATACAAAAGATTCAGTGGTATAAACTCTCTTGGACAAAGAGAGCGGATTTACCACAAATTCCCCCTTATAATTACATGTTTGTTTGTTTGTTTTTTAACTGGCCACTTGTGACATATTTGTCACGAAACTGGATCACAAACTTCTGTCCCACTTTCATCAATTTCAGCCGCTGCAGCCAAGGAGGACCAAAGAAACAAACATCGACCAAAAGAAATTCAGTTCACATTCACAGCCGTTCACGTGTTACGGTTACTAACGACCAAATATTTTGTAAAGAGTGCAATATGACATGCAGTTTTCTTCCAGTGGTTACTCACCCACAGCACTGTACACTGCCATGTGAGGCATTTTGACTTCATTATCGCTAGTAATTTAGTTGAGTGGAGTTTTGAGTTTCTTCTGGATTTTATGTGATTTTGACTGAGCCGATCAACAAGTTGAAAATTGCATTTCATGCTTCGATTTTGTTTTTCTTTGACCATTATTATGAAAGGGATTTTTTTCATGCAAATTTGATACCTTTTGTAAATGATCACATCCAGTCAAACTCAAAGCTATGACCAAATACAACAGAATTATTAAAATCTTTGTGAATAAATTTTACTGCGATGTTGCCTTTTTTTTAAATTCAGTTTTTTTTTTTGTTTTGTTTTTTGTGGTGGTTCTTCTGCACATATGGTATTTTATTCTTAATAAATATGGTTCAAAAGGATTTCTTTTAAAGATTCTTGATTTATTTTGCAACGTTTTTTAAAATGTAATTTTACAAACTATTCACCTCAAGTCATTGTCAGTTTGAATTAAAAAAAAAACATGTCAACAAGACAGAGTCAAGTAAACTGCATCATAAGTCCTAATAACAGGCTATTTAACAGTATTTCATTATTTCTTCCATTCTTGAACCAGTTACAACTTAGTCACATTTTTATTTAAAAAAAAGAAAAAAACTATAAGCATCAGAAAATATTTATCTCCATTGTCAGTGTTCAGCTGTAACATTAAAAAGGAAACTGTTAGAGTTTCAATTGTTTGTTACAATTTACGATGTTGACAGAGATTTCAAAAGACAATGGTGAAGTGAAGTACGTCAGTGTAGGAGCAGTTTTCATGTATGCATGATTTAAAAAAAAAAAAGTAACTGGATGGACAAAGTGTATCTATTTCAGTTGAAACATTTAAACAAGAATGCCTGTATAGTCTTTTCCAAAGCTCGTATGCTGGATTGCCGCTGGCTGCCAGTCAAGCCCAGAAGCCAATGATAAAAGCCGTCACGGCGATGCTAATGATGAGGTTGACATTTGTGATGATTCGTACTCGTGGCTTTTCCTCCAAAGAGCAGATGTTCTGCTCAGGTGCAGGAGGAGTCGGAGGATTGTCGTCGCCCTCCCTCCGTCTCTCCATCCCACACAGCCAGAAGACGACAGACATAAATCTGGACTGACTGTGGTTGCTTGACACAGATGTCGCTGAGTCTGGAGAGGTCAAAGAAAAGTTAAATTGAAAAAAATCGGTAAGCCTGGCAAATGCTCAAAAGGAAGAGTCGTGAGAGGCATCACAGAGACTCACCACTCGTACGATGACGTGCTTCTCCATTCCTGCTCTTGGCTTCTCTTCCTTCAACCCTCATCTCCTGATTTTCAGAAGTGATCACCTCCAAGTTTGTGACACTCTGCTCCCCTGACAACGCCTGTTTTTTTGGGTATACGGGGTCAAATCTTGTGAACCACGTGAGACGACTTATCTGTTTAAAAAAGTATTGTGTCACAGACATGTCGGAACATAAAACCAGGCATCATAAAAGCTGCACTGTTAGATGTCAGTTGTAATCTACTTCACGTGCATCTTTATGCATTGTTGACGTCTGGTGGTGCTGCAGGATTGCAGTCAATAACACTACAAGCAAATCACACGGATTCAGTCTGAGTGTAACACAGTGGAAGTGTTCACCTGCTCAGGAGTGGGCTTCTCAGTAGCCAGGCTGACTACCACAGCTATAACCAGGGTGATGAAAGACAGCAGCGTGGAGAAGTAGAGGTAGTGGACGTATTTCAGCACACTGGGCCTGTTGTCCTCTTCATAGCACGGTGGAGTGGGGTAGATGAAGTCCAACAACATGCGTATGCAGCCCACAGTGAGGCCTAAAATTAGGGCCCAGAATGCACCCTGCAGGATAAGGAATCATACTCTAAAAATGGTTTTTAAGAAGTTTAAATAGGAGTAAAACTAATTCAAGGATTTGCATGGAAATATGTTGTATGTATTAGACAATAGTTTCTTTAAGCATATTAGACTGAGAAGTATGCTTCACTTTTCTGCACAGAGGCATCACTTTGTTAAAAAAAAAAACACATTTATGGGATACTGTGTTAATCAAAAACTGACTCTGCTCATAACGCTGCAATGTTATAAATGAGTTTGCAATGACACATTTAACATTAAAGCATCCACGCACACTATCTAGCTGTGTATCTGACAAGCTGCTCACTAACAAATCTGCCTTCGTGAAAAAGCGTCTTGCTTGGATGCCAGAATTTGAAGAACTCGGGCTGTAACTGTGGTGGAGTGGAGACAAACGAGAGCGGATTAGTTTCTGAAGGGTGAAGTCGAAACGCCGCACCGCAGATGTTGAAGCGCCTAGACACCAACTCAGAATCATTTTTATGCTCAGTGGGGTGAAGAGCCAAGTTCATGATCATGATCTCGTGCTTTGCAGTGGAAATGATGTGCACAGCATCGGTGAGTGTTGTGTTGTGGATTAATTTAGTGAAACGTGGCAATGCAGAGGTTAGAGGAACACACGTTAAGAGCCAAAATAATGAAAGTAAGAAAGTGACAGAAAGTTTAAGATTTCTGCCAACATCCATCTCACTCTGACCACAGAGGTCAGAGGTTGAACCGCTGTCACAGGTTACTGTAGTCAAACTGACTAACGCCCACTCCCACTCCTGTCCTCCTGTGTTGTGCTCACCTTGGCAACAGCTCTATTGTATTATTAGCAGGACATGCTCACACCATAAAAGTGTTAAGTTGTAAAATTTAACAATGTTAACCTTGTCCAAAGCTGGAAGGTAACTGAATTATGTAATGTCTGCCATGCGAATCGGTTTATGCCAGATCAAAGCTGTTTGGTTAATATGAACACTATATCATTTAAGTTAGTGGGGTGGAATGAATGCATCATAAGCTAATACTCTCTCAGTGTCCTTTGGTTTTATATGCTTGTTTTAATTTTTTTTTTTTTTTTAGCTCAGCAGTAAAACAACAAACTCTGAATGCACCTTTAGTCAAACTTTAACAAGAAGTGATCTGTCCAAAAAGATAAAAACACTTTACTTTCTCATTAGTCCTCTTCCAGAAACATCCCAACAGGAAGATGATGGAGACAGGTGGCTGCAGGTAGGTGCTGATGGACTGGATGTAGATGAAAAGCTGGCCACCCTGACTGGCCTGGACGACAGGAATCCACAGCACGGACACTACCACCAGCACCAGCACAAACACCCTGCAACATGCGCATGAATCTAATATTTAATATGTTAAATAATGCTGTGTTTCAAAAAACTGAAAACCTATGTAAAAAAAATCTTAACAGCACATTTTTGACTGTGAGTTTCGAGAGGTTAGCAGAGAAAATCTGGAAAAGTCATTACAAGTTATAACTTTATGCAAAAAAAAAAAAAAGAAAAGGAAAAAAAAGAGGAGTAATGGTTTGGAAAAAGGCAGCAAAATGTAATAACTACACATGCAATTTTGTGGATGATATCATCAAAAGAGCCAAATCGTCCTAAATGGTTACTTTTTAACTGTAGACTGTCCATATTTTAAATGTTCAACTTGGGACCAACAGAAAAGTGGCTTTCTGTAAAAGAACTCTCAGATGAAGTCGCTTTTTCTCTCTCTCCAACATTTAAAAAGTTTCCAGTCCTTTTTGGGGGGATTTGGTGTAAATACTGTCACAAGGTAACATATTTTAGGACTTGTCTGCTTGCCCACATGGGGTTGCATACCTGCCAACAATCATGAGCTCCCATTCAGAAGCATGAGATCTGAAGCTTTTCCACAAATCCATGGTAAAAATGGTGCTGGAACTGTTGAAGATGGAGGTTAGAGATGACATGAGTGCAGCAATCATCACAGCCATCATTAGACCGCGCAGTCCTGGCAGGAATGATACATAGATGCATGAAAGAGACTGTGCCTGGGATGTTTGCATGAAAGCAAAACACAGAACAGAGGAAGCAACTGCAGAAAAAAGCCTCTCACCTGCAGGCAGCAGCTCCATGACCAGTTTGGCATAGGCAATGTCTGAACAACCCACTGCGTTTCCACAAATTTGTACGCACAGGTCGGGGTCTGCACACGCTACTTCATCTGCAGACAATTTTCACATATCAAAAAACTAAACTGAAGTCTGGTATCTTTTAGCCTTGTTTGGCTGAATTACAACCCAAAATAATGGCAGCGATTCTCAACAGAAATACAGAACAGAATTTAAATAATAATTGAGTCTGATCAATAATGTGTTTTTCTAAGATGGGCGACTGCTTTTGCTCTTCGGGTCCATCTAAAACATCTCAGCCCTTTTATGGGTTAAATGTTACCATGGTGCTGCAATATTGACTGATGAAAGGAGACTTTTCACCCTGTACCTGTGAAGAGAATCCTGCTGATCATGCCAGGGAGCATGATGGCGAAGAAAGGCAGGATCTTGAGGTATGCAGCCAGCAGGGAGCCACCTTTTGCGTGGCTCAGGGTCTTGGCAGCCAAAGAGCGCTGCACAATCACCTGCAGAAAATCCCAAACAAAGCTGACTTTCAGTTCTACGTTCTGGGGTTTTTGGTTAATAAGTAACCAGCGTGCAATTACATAAGAAAAGCATGCATCAGAATAGAAACGGTAATCATTTAACCTACTGTTATCACTCTAAGCTGATAAGATGTAAAAACCTTTGGATGTGCTTAGATTTCTATTAATTTTGCTTTTTTACATATATAAATTCTATCTTTTCTTGTACGCTAGAAAAACTATGACACATTTTCATCTCGGTACCTGATCAGAGCACCAGTACCACATGGACGGGATGGACATCCCAATTATAACGCCAGGCCAAGGCAGGTCAGAGTTCACTGGGTCTCTGAAGATGTGGAAGGCGTCATCTCGAGGGACGCCACAGGTCGAGTTGGGCACACGGATGGAGGGAATGGCACTGGGATAGCCCTCCATCAGACCGTTCCAGCCTCCAACCTCCACAAAGCCTCAAAGTGGAGACAAAGGGGTCAGACAAACTGGAACATAAAGCAACAGAGATGAGAGGATGTCCAACCATAGGGACTTACTGAAGCCCATGAGGGTGAGAGCTCCTGCCAGCATGATAGCAGTCTGAGCTGCGTCTGTGTAGATGACGGCAGCCAGACCACCTAGAGCCCAACGCAGAGCACACGACTCACTTTAGACCAAGAGTGAAACCAGCAAAGAGCCATGTCTAAGTTGAAATAGTGTTTTTAACACTGCACAGGAAGTAGGAAGGTCACCTGCTACAGTGTAGAGGGCGGTGATTGTCAGCAGCAGCACAATAGCCAGGTAGATATTCCACCTTAAAGCGAGCTGAATGAACACTGCACCTGCGTACATGTCCACCTGTCCAGAAACAAACAAGACAAAAGGATGGGGTCTTTTTTTCATGTTAACCACAGAGATGTAGCTAAAACACTGTTCAAAAGCTTCAGAAGCGCTCATACACGCAGGAGTAGACTCACAACAATGTGTTGCTTCTGTCTTACCGATATTTTTGTGAATATGTAGATGAACAATGACAAGACAGCAATAGTTAACTGCGTTCTCCGTCCACCAAAGCGCCTCTGAAGATATTCTGGCATGGTTGTCACCTTGTGAAAAGATTTTTTAAAATACTGTTAAATGAACATTGTGTAGGCTACAGGAATACACACAACGTGTATATCTGTGAAACTTTTGGTTTCTGTGTGGGGAACTCACCCCAGAGGAAATGTAAATGGGTAAGAAGAGCCATCCCAGCAGCAGCACCATCAGCATTCCCTGTTATTCCACAAATATCACCGCCTTATATATGATGGATTTCTCTTGTTACACTTATTCATACATAAATGTTTTTCTGACAGATACTCTCTATCTTACATTCCATTCATATGTGATTGCACCGATTCCTGCAGCGGCTCCTGATCCCGCCAGACCGATGAAATGTCCACTACCGATGTTACTGGCGAACAGTGAAGCCCCCACCTAAATATAAGTCATAGAGTCTAGGTCAAACTATTAAAACCACACATGATTTTATTTTTATCCTCCATGTGTTTGATTCGTGATGAGACTCATATAAAGATTATTGGTTTAAAGCTTTAGGAAATCAGTGTTTGTGATGGAGTTTTTTTTATCCACAGAGGTTTTGATGGTGTTTCACTCACTGGCCACCAGCTCATACTTTTGCCTGCCAAGAAGTATCCATCCACAGTGCTGCGCTTCGTTCTCCACATAGACTGGTTACATCACGGGAAAAATCAGAATATATCTCAGGGCTCACAGATGTTCATTTTTTGTAATGAATTTGTAATATTGATCTTCTTACCCAGAAACCAACACCCAGCACCAGCAGAAAGTAGACAACCAGCACCACTATGTCCACAGTGACCAGGGTACCACTGCCCCCTGAAGTCGACTGAGTTGGGATCATGCTCCTTCCTTGGTGCTCAAATTCAAACTCAAAGACCACCTGGAATCCAAAAAAGCACAGTAATTCAGAATACACTACAAAAACACCCTCGGCTGAACCAAAACAGTTGATTTCTGCAAAAGGTACAACTTCAATATGACTATATGTTTTCTTTGTCTATAAATCTAGATGCAGTATGATTAAATTTGCTTATTTGCTCTTTTATACACTTTGACTATACAGCTCTGAAGAAATAAAGAGAGTACTGCAATTTGTTTTTAAATGTATCTGTTATGTCTGGGGATTCCCAGACATGTGCCTTCTCCCAGACATGTGCCCCCTGTGCCTTCTCACGGCGCCTCAGGCCGGTAGAGCGGAACTACCACGTGGGGAATCGAGAACTCCTAGTGGTGGTCCTGGCTCTTCAAGAATGGCAGCACTGGTTGGAAGGGGCTGTCGATCCGTTTATCATATGGACTTCTTCATCATATGAAATCTTGCTTACCTCCGCAATGCCCGACGCCTAAACCCACGGCAAGCTCGATGGGCTCTGTTCCTGGGCCGGTTCAACTTTAACATCACCCACCGGCCGGGCTCCCGCAACTGCAAGCCGGACGCCCTCTCTCAACAGTTCGAGAGGGAGGACAGAGCGGCACCCCCTGACGAGAACATCTTGAACCCAGAGTGCATACTGGGGGAGACCCACTGGAGAGTGGAACGAGAAGTCAGATCATTGGTGCTAGTGTGGAGGCACGCATCCAAAGTAGCCTGCCACCCAGGGGTAGGTAGAACACTAGCCCTCCTACGGCAGTGCTTCTGGTGGCCCTCCATGGCAGCTGACACCCAAACCTTCATTGCAGCTTGCCCAGAGTGCACACGCAATAAACCCTCACACCAACCACCAGCAGGTCTCCTACAACCCCTACCTATTCCCCCCTGGTCCCACATCGCCGTGGATAGTGTCACCGGGCTGCCTCCCTCAGACAGCAACGACACCATCCTCACTGTGGTCGACCGCTTCTCCAAGGCGGTCCACTTCATCCCGCTACCTAAACTCCCCTCGGCCTTGGAAACCGCCAACGTGCTGGTCAACCATGTCTTCAGGCTGCACGGCATCCCCCGGGACATCGTATCCGATCAAGGTCCTCAGTTCACGTCTTGAGTGTGGAAGGCTTTCTGTCAAGCGCTGGGCACCACGGCTAGCCTATCCTCCGGCTACCAGCCACAATCCAATGGACAAGCAGAACGGGCCAACCAGAATCTGGAATCCTCTCTGCGCTGTGTGGCCTTCCCTCCTCCTGGGCCGCACACCTTCCGTGGGACAACAGGTCTGGCTCTCCTCTCGGGACCTTCCCCATCCAGACAGACTCACGAAAACTCTCGCCCGGTACAAAGGCCCATAACCGGTGGAAAAAATGTCAACCCCAGCACCGTCCGCCTCCCCCGTCATTGAACATCCACCCGGTGTTCCACGTCTCCCTCCTCAAGCCCGTCAAGCAAAGGGGTACTGTTATGTCTGGGGATTCTTACACCCTAACCCTTTTTCCTTCCACAGCCAGCAGGCGGCAAGAAGAGCCAGAATAGTTACAGCTGCAGACAGTTAGACACTGATCAGCCAGCTACTTAAACCACCTGTACCGGCAGACCGGTGCGGGATTATTCCTCTGCCGTCGAGACGCTCGGGCTACACTGCCACTTGATCTAGAGCGCTTTAGTACTCATCGTAGTGCCTGTCAGCGTTGGAACTCATTAGTTGTTGAATTTCAGTTTTTTTTTCCTCTACCCATGATGATGGTGAATTTTTGTTGAATGTTAGGTTTCTTTTGGTTTTTGAGGACCTCCGGCTCTTAATGGAGACTGCCGAATAAAGAACCCTTTTTGTTGTCCTCTGGATCCAGGACTTGCCACACCATAACAGTATTTCTAAATCTGCTTCTCCTCAAGAGGAAGATTGAAGGTCACAAACCATCACACGAAGCTAAATTGTTTAATTCTTTTTTTTGTTTTACAAAAAGAGTTTAACATTAGTGTGGAAGGCATATAAAAATGCAGCAAAGCTGTCAAATACTGATTTCTGAATGTTCTGTAATTAAAAAAAAAAACAACAAAAACTGTTCTTTAGTTTAAAAAATAAATAGGGACTAGTTTTTGGTAAAATTTCTTCAAACACTAATTCATTTTTTGGTATGTGTTATTTTATTTGAAGAACTAAAACAAAACTTTGTCACAAGTACACACATCTATAAAACATCAAACCTGAGAGCTGATTATTTTGCAGTAAGTCCCAGAAGGGGCTTGGGGTTCTCTCCTAAGTTTTTATTAGAATTAAATTAAATAGGTATGCAAATTAAATTAGAAAATTTCTAAAATTCTAATTTATATTTTTTTTTATGCACACGAAAACACTAGGTAATTTAATGTTTTATGTGTGTAATCAATTTTTTTGTTTTTTTTTATTATGAGGTCATAGAGGTCTCAGAAATTCAGGTATCAAATATGATACATCTGGAAGTATAGGGTTAATAGTTGTAATACATGAGTACTCTGATTTAAATGAAATGCTGAATGTCAGACTGAATCCACCAATGAGACCATTGCTGCAGACAGATTTGCTGGCACTCTGTTGGCCTGTTGATCACACTCATTGTCAAATGGTTAAAAAAATAAAAGGAAAAACAAGCAGCAACTTGAATGTGACTTGAGACGACAACAACCAAGCTTCACAGGTGCATTTAAAAAGTATAGCAGTATAGTACAATAAACTCACCTTCCCTTAAGTCACTGTGGATCACTCCACCTGATCTGCTTTGAGGGGACGTCTCTGGTCCCAATGATCCAGCATGTCACAGATTACATGAAGGCAATCTCAGAATCTCACGTTTTTTTATTTTTTTTTATTTTTGAGTCTTCTCTCATACTTTAAGAGGTCAAACTCCACATCTCCCCGTGCGTACTACAATGGTCAGTTAAACTGTAAGGGATTTATTACCATTCACCGAGAGGCGTGTCCTACTGCCAGTAAAACAGTTAAATGATTGGCAAATGACTTTTGAATCCATCCTAATCATGCAGAAGACTCAAGCAGGGAGCGTGTGTTCCTGTGATTACCACACATTTATCATAAAGATAATTCAGCTGTGATTTTTTTTTTTTTTCCCTGCAGCAGGTCCGATAAACTGTCTGCAGCAACAGTGTCAGCAGCTGTTATCCACACAGTAAAAACAGCTGCAGGAAGCAAAGCTTTAGATGTAATTTCACATTGACAATCACTAACACACTGTTACCCAATCTTTGCAGGAAGAAAGGCCTCTTTTACATAAAAAGTGGAAAAACACCAGCAAGAGCAGACTTTATACAATTCTTTATATTTGTCAGATTTAAGTTACAATACAAAATACAGACTTGACACTTTATAGGCCTTATATAGACAGCAATGCTTTGGAGTTTACATTCTGCAATACACGCAAGGGGAGTTTATATATCATTATAAAAACAAGCTCATAGGAGTAGCGCACTTTGTTAAAACACTGAAGATGTTTCTTAAAAATAGCACTTGACGCCTTAGTCTTTTTTTTTTTTTTTTTTTACAAAGCACAGGCTGAGAAGCTGGTGCACTACCGTTAGAAGATAATTCTGCTACACTAAAAACTCAAGGACTTTGCCATCCACTCTGTGGTTTATAATTATGCTCAATCACAGGAGAATGCTTTCAATAAAAGAAATATCAGGGTTAGACATTAAAGCAACACAGTGCAAAATATTTTCTAGCATATGTATCCTTTTAACCCTTTCATTCTGTACAGCTCACCTCTGTTCGGCAGGATTCACATAAATGCAACGCGCTTGCGGTCAGCCGTGGGCGGTCCTGATGTTTGTAGCAAGAGTGGGTCATGAGATCAGAATGGTGATCAGTGAGGCAGTGTGATTGGCTAGTGACTCTGCTGTTGTTAAAGGTCAGGTAGAAAATGTTGGAAAAAGCAGTTAAGGTCAGTGGGATTTTGAAAACCAACATTTCTTGCTGATCTGCCCCTGAAGCCACACCTACAAAGCTCTCAAACACAAAATACCTGCTCGCCTTAGAAATAAACAGTTTGACAGGCAAGTCAACGGCTGGATGGTGTTTTTAAGAGTTTTGTCGCATTCACAGGTGAATAAAATATATATATATATATATATTTTTATTAATTATGTATTTGCTACTGGCGTGTAAAGAAAGTTTCAAATGACATAGCAAAAAAAAAAAAAAAGTTTAGAAAAAGATCTTCTACCCAACCTTTAAAAAGTTTAAAATTAGAATCAAATCAAAGCCATGAACCAAAAATTTTAATCCCCAAACTCAAAGCACATGAGAAGTGTCACTGGTGACGCCTGAAGTGTGTGCGTGTGAATCCTACCTTGCACTTTACCAGGTTTAATATCTAACAGTGGATCCCAGTTAAACGTTAACGTATTGCACAGTGCCCGCTGTAAGATCCACATGATCCCACTTCTGCAGTCTGTTGTTGGCATCTCACTGACTCCAGCGAAATCTACTTTCTCTTTAAAAACAACACTTCGGAAAATGTCTCATATTTACATGTTTGTAGATTTAAAAGATAAGTATCGTACAAGACCACAAATCTGGAGATAACCTGCTAACACCAAGGCATAGATACACAGCACTTAAGGGTGTACATATGTAGCTGATGAGCATTTTCTTGAGAAAAGAAGCAACACCTTTTAAAGAATCTATGTTACATTCAAAGTGGTGGGCAACTGACAAAAGTACAGAACATGTAAACTAATTCAAAAAGTAGCTTATATGGAGTCTTCTGAACCGCAGTTTGCATGTAAATACAGTACATTTAAAGTATTTAGCTGTTTTAGGATAAAACATATACATCTATGTCTTAATTGTAGATATTTGTATCATTGTTGTACTGCACTACACAGGTGTTTAGAGGAATATAACTTAAACTACAGGATGTTACTGAGTAACTCACTTTCAAACAGTAAAGATACTTTGAAACTCAAATAAGGTTGTGTTCTGATGACCGGTCTTAAGCTTTACACCAGTGGTGCTGATATATACTGAATATTTAGAATCCTGTACTGAAAACAAAAATGGTTAAATATACATCTTTGATGCAAAAAACTTACATTTATTTCCATTCAAGTTTCTTCCCCCTTCCTTCATTTATGGGTGTTTTCTCAGTCTTGCACGTAGAATCTGTGTGCATGTCTTAGTTTATGTTATACATGCAGCGTGTGTGTATCAAGCGCTGCACTGTAAGTCGTCATCTCCGAACGTGCACGTGTGTTACCACGCCAGTGGGGAGGCCATTCGTGGACTCCTGGGACTCTTTGGGTTTTCTGCAGCTTGTTGATCACTTAGCACTCTCTGTGGAAATGAGACAAAAGACATATACAGCATTTTTCCAACTATAATTTTGAAGTTCTATCATTTTGTCATGTGTTTGTTTATCAATTAATTTGTGTGTGCGTGTCTGTATATTTTGGCTTGCATGAAGATCTAAAAGCTAAAGATACTACAATCATTTTATAAAAGCACAATAATGAAAACTATTTTAAGGAAAACAGAATTTCGGCTTATAACATAAGAATTTAAAGTAATACATTCATTTGACAACTGAATGCAAATTTTATAGGTTCTCATGAGGAGTTTTAATAATATAACAATTCTTAAAAGAATAACTGTATAAAGTGGCAGTGGAAGCTCACAGGGTTGGATATTTAGTGCAGGTTACTTAATAAGAATACAACTCCAGCAATGAGGTAAATGGACTTTACCACAATGTTTATCTTTAACTACTTGGGTTATGCATCACATAATATGAAGGAAAAGAGAATCTGTGTTTTTTTTGTTTGTTTGTTTTCCTTGGGAGTGGTGGGGTATTACATACCAATGGGTCACTCACCTCAAATTTGCTCATGAACTCTGCAAAGATACCAAAGAATGCCTCGGTGTTGGTGGTTTTTCCATCTTCACCAAAATACGAGGCAGTTTTGCTGAACTCTTCCATGGCTCTCTGCTGCAGTGATTCCAGGGACTGGATTGATGGATGGCTGTTTTCCAGGAAGTTCTGCAACACTTAAAGTCAAGGAACAAGAGGTTTCTTTTATCCTCCATGTTAAATTTTACCTCTTTTCCTTCCTTTAGCCCCTACCCCCACCTAAATAAATGAATAAAAGGATACACTCATGACAATAGCAAAACGATCCTCAGCAGTCGCTGGCATCTTTTGACAAGCTGAACGAATATCCTGGATAGTTGCATGGAGGTCATCCACATCTGCTGTGATTGTCCTCTGGTTCACTAAAACGGAAACAAAATGACAAAAACCTGAAAGTAGCAGCTAAGCCTTTAAACAGGCTTGTCTGTATATTTTAAAAAATATTCCTATAATTCGGCACAAAAGACAGTATATATACTCCTACCTTTTGCTGCAAGAGGAACCATTGTGAGATCTTTGGAAAAATCCAACACATCTGGAAAGTGCTGACACAATGACTTGACCAGAATGTGCAGAAATGTTGACTTCCCATCAACTGTTTTAGTTGTGCTGAGCTGCACACGATCCAGTACAGTCAATGAAAACACAATGAAATGAGAAAAAGAAGAAAGATAACTGTAAAACATATGAAGTTAAATGCATGTCAAATATAGTCTATGGATATGTGATTTATAGTACCTCTGTAAGGAAATTAATCTTGAAGCCTGTAGTCTTGTTGGTTTTAGGCTGGCTGTTATTCAAATAGTTCCCCATTGCCAACACAAACTAAAAGTCAAGAGTTAAAGAATTAATATTATACACATTTATGTGGTAATGTGCATCTTAACAGCATTATACAAACTTGGCACAGCAAACAATCTATTACTTCTAGTATTTTGGCAAGTTTCTTGCTGGTCTTCAGCTCTGTGGAGGCTTTGCAGATACAGTCATATGCTCCCCTCAACTCATCCGTCTTCTCCTGAAGGGAACACTTGAAGAGGAGGCTCTCCAGACGGGTCTTATACTCTGGTACTGACAGCATCTGACAGACATAAACAATAACACAAGCCTTGGGTTTTATGCCAGATCATTAGTAAACATGTTAAACCACCATCTAATCACTACCAGGAAGGTACCTGCAACACAAACTGGTCTGGTTCGCTGAGTTTGCTGGGGTCCTGCCGGTGCTCTTCATATTTCTTCACCTCCTCTGCATCGGGGGCGTACAGCAGCAGCTGCTTGATGTGAGAAGGCTCGAGTCGATCCGTGGCCATGTTCATCAGGATCTGACGCAGTTCTCCAGGAGACAGCTTCAGGTGGGCTATCAGGATGGCTGAAAGTTGTCAAAGTAATAGCAGATTATCACATATCAAATGCTTCCAACCGAACCATAAAAGAGACTACAAAAAGAGGCTGTAAAGAAAAATAATATTTTAATGTCATAATATTCTTAAAACATGAAATAGTTTTATATATAAACAACACGAGAACATATTTATACTTACATGCATTGTAAGCCTTCTTATGGGACAAAATTTCAATAACGTCTTTCTTCTTGAATGTTTCTAGCTGAGGAGATGGCTCTGGAGCAGGAACTGAAAATTGGATTATTGTTTATTAACTAAACAAATAAAGATGAATACACATTTAGTTTACTTTTCACTTATAGCTTACTTAATTTCTAAAGAAAAAAAGTGCAAGGAGCAATCTCATGTTGCATAACTACTCATCGGAAAATAAAAAATACATTGTATTTTAGGTTTAAAAAACTTTAAATTATAATGTGCTTGAAAGTATTTTTGTATGATTAAAGCATGGGTTACATACTGTGTGAGCAGGGCACAGTTTATCCTAAAAGTGATATGGTAATAGTATACATTCTTTTGTTTTACTTACATTAGAAGTACATACAATTATTTATACTCACTGGAGCTCTTCTGTGTCCCAAAGTGAAGCTCCAGATCCAAATACTTCACCATGTCATGTAGTTTGTCATACTCAGAATTTGCTCCCAACTACAAAAACACAAATGAAATTGAATTTGAGTTCAAATATGCTCACTTTTAGAAGCCCTAGTTTTCTATGTTGGGACTCCAACTCACCTGTCCCCAAATAGTCCCCTCTGAATTTTCCACCTGTTCCCAGCGCAACCGCTTCACACTCATATGATTGGAGTCCATCCTGGACAGGCTTGGTCTGGGCAGTGGTGGAGGAGAGCAAGGGGGTGGGAGGGGTGGAGGTGGAGGGGGTTCCAGACGCTCTGTTGGATCGGAGAGAGAGTGGGGTAGGGACTGGGGGTGAGTCTGGCTACTGGACTGTTTGTGGTGGGGTTGGGATTGTGGCTGGTTTAGGGACTGTAGCAGGTGATGTGAGGGCTGGGACTGTGGACGAGCCATCTGGCTGGAGGACTGGGTCTGATGCTGTGATTGGTGGTGTTGAGGAAGGGGCTGGAAGGTGGAAATGGTGGGCTGGTGTGGCTGGAGGGGCTGAAAGGTGGAGAGGAGAGGCTGAGGTCTATGGGGCTGCTGTGGAGGGTGTATGACATGGATCTGGTGCTGGTAGTCCTGAGGAGGAGGCTGGGGGGTCATGTGAAGGATGTGGTGGATCTGAGGTGTGCTGGAATGATGATGAGTCTGTTGGATAGAGTGGGGTCTCTGGGGAGAGGGTTTGGTGGGCTGGGGGTGATGGGTTTGATGGATCTGTTGCTCTTGAAGTCTCCCCTGTGCTGAGATGTCCGTTTGATGATGACCTTTAAGACTTCTGCGGCTTGGATGGCTCTGATGGGAGTGGCTGTCCCTGCTCAGCTGAACTGGGAGAGACGCAGGCTCTTGCTGCACTTCATGCAGAAGCTCTGAAGATGAGTGGTGGGGCTTGGATTGGTGCATTTGATGTGCTTGATGGAGAAGTTCTGTAGATGAATGATGGGGCTTGGGTTGATGTATCTGATGGGCTTGATGGAGAAGTTCTGTAGATGAATGATGGGGCTTGGGTTGATGTGTTTGATGGTCTTGATGAAGAAGCTCTGTAGATGAGTGGTGGGGCTTGGGTTGGTGCATCTGAAGTTCTTGATGGAGAAGCTCTGTTGATGAGTGGTGAGGCTTGGGTTGGTGCATTTGATGGAGGAGCTCAGTTGATGAATGGTGGGGTTGCCCACGATGCATTTGGTGAGCCTGATGGAGAAGTTCTGTTGAGGAGTGGTGAGGCTGCATTTCCTGCCTTTGGTGAGACTGATGCAAAAGCTCTGTAGACGAATGATGGGCCTTGGCTTTGTGCATTTGTTGTAGCATTTCTGATGATGAGTAATGGGTGTGAGCTTGCTGCATCTGCTGGAGCATCTCAGCAGATGAATGATGCGGTGGGGCTTGGTGCATCTGGTGGAGCATCTCTGTTGACGAATGATGGGGCTTAGCTCTTATACTTTGATGACTTTGGTAGATGCCCTCTGCGTACTGACCTTGTTGGTCAGGGTGGACAGTTGGTTGGGGTGATGGCTGATGCGGTGGAGGGGCTGAACGAGACAGCCGTCGGTGGTAATGCATCTGGTGAGCCTGTTGTTGTGCTTGGCGCATCATATAAATCGGGTGGTTAATGTGGTGATGGGTGGAGTCTGGGGAGGGGAGTGGTGGTAAAGACTGGTGAGGCTGTTGGAGAGGCAGAGGTGAATGGGGTTTCTGCTGTGTTGGCTGGGCAGGCATCGACTGGTGGCTCTGGTAGAGCTGCTGCATCTGTTGCTCTTGATATGCTTGTTGCTCCTCATAGGCTTGACGTTCCTCGTAAGCTTTTTGTTCCTGATAGGCTTTAAGTTCTTCAAATACTTTTTGCTCCTTGTATGCATGACGCTGCTCGTACGCTTTTTGCTCCTTGTAGGCTTGTTCATATGCTTGTCTGTTTTGGTATGCCTGCTGCTCCTGGTAGATTTGCTGTTCCTCAAAAGCCTTCTGTTCTTCGTATGCTTTCTGCTCTTCATAAGCTTGCCTCTCCTTGAACATTTTCTCCTGATAAGCCTGTTGTTCCTGGTAGGCCTGCTGCTCTTGGAATAGTTGCTGTTCTTCATAGGCTTTTTGCTCTTCATATGCCTGCCTTTCCTTATATGCTTGCTGCTCTTCATAAGCTTGCCTTTCCTGGTAGGCTTGTTGTTCTTGGTACGCTTTTAGCTCTTGTATGGTAGCGTGGGCCTGTAGGTCCTCTCTTGTGGGAAGGACTTTATGTAAGGAGTGGCGCTTAGGTGGTGGATTACTGCGAGGAGGAGGTGGTGGAGGAGGACCAGATTTCCGGCGGATGGGTACGTACACCCTTGGTGACTGCTCAGGAGTGTAGTTAAGCGTTTGCTGCTGTTGTTGGTGCTGAGGTTGAGCCTGCACAGGTGGTGGAGGGGGAGGAGGTGGGTCATTGAACTGAACAGGTGGGGGTGGAGGAGGGGTCATGGGAGGTGGAGGGATGTGGTCAGACGAGGAGGAATAAGTAAGGGAGGAGGCATTATCTTCTCCACTACTACTTTGGACATCGCTCGGGCTGCTGAGCTCTGGAGCCACAAATCCTCCATTTTCATCTTCATCCACACCAAGCTCATCTTCATTATCCTCATCATCCTCATCTGGAAAGTCCATCTGCACAACATCCTGGAATTAACACCAAGCAGATTTCATTAAACCTTCATTGTCAGGTGGTAAAACTAAGGTACTCAAGTTTTCCACTATAGCAGATATTGTCCCAAAAAACTGGTCCCAACAGAAATCTTTTGCTTACATTGTGACTTAAATCCTAAACTAAGTGGGATATTCGTGAATAAATGAGTAAATATAGGAATACTACAGACACATAAACAATTACTCTTGGTTACTCAGTAGGAACCAGTAGAGGTGGTAGGTGGCGTATTTCTCTGCAGAGTATACCTATTTCTTTTTTAAGACTGAGAGAACATAATTAATCATAGTTTAACTGAGGAACAGAAACCCACATGAGCCAAATAAATATTTTGTATCTCTTTAGTGATATGATTACTACTGACATTCTTCTTTTAATATCTTAAGCCTACCTGAACAAAGAGGAATCAATTTACTAAGGGGAAAATAAACCAAATGAAGCAGGATTATAGTATGGTAGATATTTTAGTAAAATTCTGAGTAAACTGCAGTAATTTTATTTGGTTGTTAAATTTTTAGTTTCATAACAATAAGCTTGTAAATTCTGGATTCTGCATGAAACAATATGTTATGTGTCCTAGATGTATGAATTACTGTCATAAAAGGGTTAAGAGGTTGTTCAAAACATGACTGACCTCCTCGTAGTCATTTTCAGGGGTCAAAAAGTCATCCACAATGGCCACCCTCTGTCCCAGCTGCTCACTTAGAGCATCCAGAAAACGATCTGTGTCCTCTGAACGAGGAGGTTTGGAGAAGGTGTAACGACGCTTGTTGCGATGGACAGGTGGGCTAGATGGGAAGTCAGGTTCTGGAGGTGAGGGAGGGGGACTGTCGAGGCTGATGTAGGGGTTGGACTCCCCACTGGTCTGACTCGTTAACCCTGATGGGTAGAACTGTGCAGGTGGTGGACTGGGCAGAGGATCAGGCCAAGAAGAATGGGGTGGAGGGCCTTTACGGGTACCTGAGACAAAGGAAAGATCCACAAAAACCATACCATTAAAACCACTGATTAGTAACGTGAGTAATACTGTTAATCTTGGTACAACACAGTCTTCTACTGGAAAAACTTGTATCCAAGCCTTCAAAAGGATGTTAATTTGACTTTACTGCCTATTTAAAAAGTTTTTGCCAACCAATTACTCCCCTGGCGTGGCAGCATCATTCCCTTACAGCAGCTTGCTCCCCAAGCAGGACAGCAGTTGGCCTCATAAAAATTCCCAAGGAATAGCTCAAAGAAAGCAACAAAGATTTTCCGGTGTTGGACCCAGACTCATAATTTGCCAGACGCCAGTCTGACAGGATCTTATGGCATCTGTGTGAAGCAAGCCCAGTTTCAAAGATTCAGTCCTACAATTCAACAAACCACAGGGCCCAAAGGATCTACTGCTAGCATACTGCTGTAAGGCCTCCCCAGATATTCTTTGTTTTGGCAGCAAAAGTGGAACCTACTCAACATTTTTTTACTGATTTAATTTTACTGATGTATAGCCACACAATCAAAGTTTATTTATATACAACTGAGCTTCAGCTAGTGATGCTAATTTAACTACTTCACAGGATTATTTCTTTACTAATACCTCAATGAGAAAAAATGAGAATGAGAAAAAATGCAAGATTCCCCAGCAGAGATGGTTAGAGGTTTATCACTTGTTTAACATCTGACCAGGACGTCTGTCTTCATCTACTGAAAGTGTGCCCAAAAGTAAATTTGTAGCTATCAAAGAAAGCATCTTTTTGATTGAGCAGCATCTTTAATAATGTGTTTTCTCGTTCCACCTCCACCATCACCATATTCATACATGGATTAGGGATTTAGAACAATAAGAGAAGATTATTCTAAAACTATGGTGCTGTGCTTTGATAAAATGCTCTTTTGTGTAGAGCTCAGGTATGTGCTATTGAAACAGAAATGGGTGACCTTTTTTCATTCATACTATGCAGCAATTTTTAAATTTCTTCTTTCTCTTAACATCTGATTAAACACACACAAACATGTGCACACACACTCTTTGATGCAAACAAAAGCTCAAATAGAACCTCACTCCACTTAATTGCAGCTGCTATGGATTTAATGTAACTTTCAGCTACCTGTATTAGCATGTATTGTAGGAGACGCTGTGCGTGAAGGAGGTTCCAGGTCCAGCAAACTCTCAGGGGCAGGAGGAGGGCGACTCTTCAGAGACTTGGACCTCTTGGCTGAGTACATGTTTTCCAGTTCAGCGTAGACTGCTGACAGCTTGTATAATGGAAATGTACAAAGAAACCAGAGTGAAACTTATTGTCCTAACTCTGAAAGGTCACGTTCATCTTCCCAAGAAAACCAGGTACATACATTGGTGAGGTTGTTGGGAGTTTCAGGGAGAGAGGTGCCATCTCCTGACTGTCTCTCTCCTGGAGCCAACCTCATCCCAGTCTCCTGCACTGGTTCTGCATGGATGCCTATGATAATACACCCGTTACAATGCCTTTAATATAACCCAAGTAAGTCAAGTTACTTAAATGACCCACATAGAGCCTACAAACTTTTTTTTTAGTTTTGTATAATTGGAACTTGAGCTGATTTGGCAGAATTTTGGCACACTATCAGAAAGAAATTATATTAGATTGAATAGTTGGTCATATACATATATA
>JAOWBL010000023.1:9660014-9672872 GCA_028564865.1 Zenarchopterus dispar
GCCTCTATAAAAGCAGAGGTTTTGGCAGCTTGTGTCGGAACACAAAATAAGGAAGAAAGATCCCAGAAACTATCTCAGAGAAGCGATGGTGCCCATCAAACTGAGAAGAGTTGAAACCATTTCCAAACTATTTGTAGTCAGTTATTGTAGAATCAGAAAAATAATTCACAAATAAAAACTTTCAAGATAGTTACAAATCCTCCCAAAAGTGGATATCCTAGGACGTTCACACCACAGTCAGACTGTCCAATGCTCAAAGAAACTGCAGCCCCCCCCGCACCCCCCCCCCACCCAAAAAAAAACAAACAAAAAAAAAAAACCACACACACACACACACACACACACACAAAAGAGCTTTAGCTCAAAAAGGCTTCAGTAAAGAAGTTAAATGCTCAAGACAGTACAATTTTGAAAACCAGCAAAAGGGGTGACAGGAAAATGCCTCTTCTCACTAAAATGATCATAAGCTGAAAAAGTTGTATTTAAATGAACCACAAAGACTTCTGAAATGATAATAAAAATAATAAAGTGGATATGTTGTGTCATAATGCACAGTACACACAAAAAAGGATATCAGAGTAAATACATCACACTATCTATCTGTCAGGCATGGTGGTGGGGGAGTGAGGATTAGGACTACCACAGATTGCATAATTTTTAAAAAAATCTAATATTAAGACCTGACAAGGCCAAGATTATTTAAATTACATCCTGACACATGTTTTACTTGAAAGATTGTTTTTTCTTTCTTCCACATCACTGTACATCTCACAGAAGAGAGAAGTACTATCAAACAGAGACTAATACAGCCAAGTACATAGGTTTTCCACTTGTCTAAATCTATTGTCATAAAAATACTTTTATTAAAAATTGTTTAAGAAATATTTGGTAAGTCAAATACCACAGCAAGACAAAAGTATATATAAATCTGACATAGGTTATTTTTGACTGTTGATTTCTTGGCCACATGTTGAACTGCTGGCCTTCCCCTGGTCACTGGCCTCATTCTGCTGCTGCAGAAAATGTCCCCACAGACCCACTTCATCTCTACCACAGAGTCATATCAAAGATAGACCACAAGTGGGGCAATTTAAGGAATGCTTAATGCATTTTTTTCATGTTTAAGAATTTGGATCATACGCTGAAAATAACTGTCTAAAGCATTTATCAGTTCTTAAATTCATTCATGATACTTCGCTTTGTCTTTTATTTTACATATTTTATATTGGATTTAAAAATATAGTTTTAAAATAGTTCAGTGAATGTGCTTTGCATCTGTAAATAAACAACAACAAACAAGTTAGTAATTAGACATCTGCAAAGCAGAAACTATAAACATAAAACCTGACACAAATACTGTCAGAAACAATGCAAAATTGCAGACTCACAAACTGCATTTTTGAACTGATCAGAGGCACTGAAAAACAGAAACAGACATGACAACTTACAAGACCAACAGAAAAAAGAGACAAAGTAATGAAACTTCAGACTCCCTTTAATCAAAAAACAAAATAAAGAAAAATTAGGTTTCATTGGAGCGCGCAGCTAAAAAGTCAGGCTGAGACGTGGCCAAGTGAATAAAACATCAAATTCAGAGATTCAAAGAGTCGCAGAACTGGGTGTCAGGCGGTTGAAAGGAATCATCAAACCGAAGCAGATTATTGATCTAAAATAGATTGGATAATCAATGACATGGTATTGCGGATCGTCTGTTTAGTATGCCAGAAGACAAGCAGTACTGTCATGACTTCCTTTTGTTTTATTCTCTCCGTCCTGCGACCCAGATAATATGCTCCATTTTCTTTCAGTGTTTCTCCTGCAAATAAAGCAGTTCAGGACCACATATGATGATTAACTTGAAGAAACGGACTTACAGAAATCTTTGGCGGCACTCCGGGTCCCAGACTTGCTCTGGCGCAGGGAGAAGCGGCCCTTTCTGCTCAGGAAACGCCTCATCCTTGCCCGGCTTGCGGCAGGGCACGTTCCAGCCAGTCTATCTTCACCCCCAGCCTGGGGGTCGACGCAGCCAAAGAGTGCCCTCGGACACCCTTCAGCTGCTCCTCACCTGAGCTCAATACCTCCAAAGGTTCCTACCCAACTCAGCAAATGAAGTGCACCTATGAGGTCACATCTGTAAGTTACAAGGATCAGTGCATAGCCCTGTTCTTAGAGAACCACCAGTACGGAGCTGAAGATAGGGAGGCCAGAGGAGAGCATCTGAGAGTCAGGCTCTCCATCCCGGATGAGGCTCGCCAGCCTCAGCCTCGGTCCAAACCCCGTGGCTGTGCAATGAGCATAAAACTGGGACACGTCCTGAAATGGTTCATTGCGAGAAAAGGTACCGCGAAGCCCCATTTTTCTATAAATACCTTCCCCTCTCTCTCTCTTCCACCCTCCGTAACTGTCTCCTTGTGTTGCTCATGTGGATGAGGGCCTCTCAGAGGGCTGAGGAATGACCCAGAAACTGTGTGCTGTACCAGCCAGGGACACTTCTCTGATTATAGCGTCTCTGTTAACCTCAGTACTGGAACACCAGTGAGAGATATCTGCAGATACAGTCAAGGTTGCACTCTCCAGGTCTAGCACTCAACTCCTTCCATCAGCTATGGTGTATTTAATGCCGCAAGGCTTTTACTACAACATTTACGTGTGCAACAATTAGTGAAATGTAATGAAGCTTTCACATGGCCCACAAGGAGAAGCAGACACCGTTTTACCCTACAGCTGAGTAACTAGATATCAGTCGTCTTCCCCTGAGTTCGTAGATAACAGTCTTCAAAAGAAAAATAGAAAGGACACCGACAGCCTAGTGCTTCACATGAAAATCAAAATCATCACTACATGATCTTAGTGACGCTACGATTTAAACAGAAATATTAAGGTCATGAAAGACGGAAACGACAAAGAACAAAAGCTAATTTTAAAAAAAACCCAAGTCAGTCATGTAAGAAAATAGCATTTATTTATGCAAACTGTGCTGACATACTCGCATACCTGCACTGATATATGTGTCATGCTGAAAGATGCATAATGACTGATCAGCTCAGAACTGCAACACTTTAATCATGGATGTCTCTGCAGAGTCAACAGCTGCAGACAGAACTTTAAACTTGAAATAAAAAGTACAAAAACACTGACTGACTAAGACAAACTTGAGGGACTACAAAGAAATGCAACAAAATTATACCATGCCAGGTAGTAAAAAGATTCTCTTTTCTTTTTTTTTATGATGCTAGAGTATTAAAAAAAAGGCCATCTTTTTTATTTCATCAAAAACATGTTTATGTATTCATCTTACAAAATACATCCAGCAATCATTTTAAGCTATGGGTTTCCAAAGTACATACCACAATCAGTGCTGTGATTACTTTTAGTGAGTCAATTTAAAGACAAACCAAAGATGATATGATCTATTCTTGTGTACATTGAATAATTGACTCAGAGTTTTCCTCCTTCGATTTCTGTTACCATAGACCTTATAAACACTGGAGCTTTACTTTCATAGCTGATTCCCCTACACGTGAAACTTTTAAAAACTCTGCAGTAACTCGGAGTTGCGCTCAAAGCCGATGCCTTTACAGTTCACATCCTCTGTGATCATAGAATAACAGTCTGAATCTCCACCTCCTCGGGGGAGGTGATGACATATTCCTCTTGCTGCTGCACCATCTGTAACCCCTCCTCCGCTGCTTCTTCTGTAGTAACCATGGTAACTGTTCCCTCTGCCGTCTCCACGGTACCTTCCGTGGCCATTAGAGTGCCGTCACTGATGGCGGAAGCCAGTGTCATGGCTACCTGCTCCGTCAGGCTCTCAGGCGTAGCAATGGTGATGGTATCGCCACAGTCTGAGATGGATGCGCCTTCTTCATTTGCTGCCACGTTGCGTACAATAATCTTGTGGCTGCTTGTTCCGTGTGACTGGCTGACAATCTGCTGCACGACTTTCATGATCTGGTTTCCCATCTGGGACAAAGAAGTTTTAAAAAAAATATAAATAGTGGAGTTGTAGAGTAAGGAAAATAAGATTACATTTATCTGGTACTCCTAACAAGTTGTTTAACACTTATGATCTTCTTTAAGATTCTGATAAAGATTCTCATTTCTCAGCTGTTTTTGTAACTTTCATTATGCATATGTTTATTGTAATAAAGTGTATATACAGACCTCATTTTGGGTGTCTTGAATGAGTGTAACTTCTTCCTGCATTTCGTCCTCAGTTTGAGTCTGGAGGATATGGTAGAAGCAAATCAAGTGAAAAAACAGATGTATTTTTCATCCAAAACCCCTAGTAAAGGATAGACTGGTAATAAACCTCTAAATTACTGTTATAAGAAACATTTTATGAAATTAGAAAAGAAGTTGAATGTGCACAACAAACCAAACTAAAAATTATACTAAAGCGATAAATAGCGATTATTCCAGTGAAATTGGCATTTTACATTTTGTAGTTGTGCAGAAGAAACCCATTAACATTTTACACCTTTACATTTGAAATTAAACTGTTCACGACTAGCTCATCTAGTATCAACAGGAGGGTTTCTAGGATTGTCATTTTTCCCTAAACAATCCAACATGGCTTCAAAAAAAGGAAAAGATACTTAGCCCTGAGTTTATGCTTTCAAACTGTCAAATATGGACTGAACCAGAAGGAGGGCATGAGGCAAAAATGTGTGCACGAGCACTGTCAAGTGTGAGTTTCAATTGTGACACGACAAAGTTAATGTGAGGCTCTTTCTGTGGCCGCAACATGGGTTGGGAACGCTGCACAACCCATCATGTGACTTCTCACTCAGGCACTCTCACCTCATCCACAGAAATATCATTTCACCTTTTAAAATATCTTAAAATTTCTAATAAAAAAAATTAGGACCCACTACCACAGTATGAATACTGAATTTTGAAGAGGAAGAGGTAAAGACACATGTACTCCAACATCAAACACTTGGACATCCATCCATCTTCTATACCTGCTGGTTCCTGTACTGGGTCACAGGGGTCTGCTGGAGCCTATCCCAGCTACATGACAGGTCATAGGCAGGGGTACACCCTGGGCAGGTCACCAGTTCATCGCGGGGCCCCATATAGAGACAAACACACTCGCACACACAGACCTTCGGACAATTTAGAGTTCTCAATCAACCTAACATACATGTTTTTGGACTGTGGGAGGAAGCCAGAGTGCCCGGAGAGAACCCATGCAAGAACGAGGAGAACATGCAAACTCCACACAGAAAGACTCCTGCCGGACCCGGGAGTCAAACAGAACCTTCTTACTGTGAGGCAACAGTGCTAACCACTAAGCCACTTGGACAAATAAAGCCAAATAAAGATTAGCTGTCAAAGTTCTTGGTAGAGCCAAAACTCTGACAGCTGGTTTATTGAATTGACCAAAAGGTTTAAAAGTGAAATATTCATGAAGTACAATAACAGCAACACAAACTATTGAGGGACAGACACATGAATGAACATCTGTGAGCTGAAACTGGTCTGCCATTCACACTCAAACAGTGGAAATTACTATTAAATAATTTGAATTAATGAATTGGTTTTTAAATCCACCAAGCAATATATTTGAAATTGTCAGTTATTCAAAAAGCCTTAAGCCTGCTTGTGTCTTGTTCTCACCTTGATAATATATTCCTGTGTGTCTGCCACCACTGAGGAGAACTCCACTAAGACAGCATGAGGATCCTCTGAGATAATGGCTGCTGTGGCGACGCTGTCCACTGCCTGCTCTTCCATAACAACACCTTTCTGCTCGCTAGAATTGTCCTTGTGGCAGCCTCCTGACGTAGAAACATGCATTATTAGGTCTGCTTGTATCGCTGCACGACACACACGTGCTTCCTTTAAGTTTAGAGTTGTCCACCAGTCTGACCTTTAGCGCGCATGTGCCGATTTAGAGTCCCATGCTCAGCAAATCCCCTTCCACACTTTGGGCACTTAAAAGGCTTCTCTCCAGTGTGATGGCGGATATGTCGGACCAGAGAGCCTTTCTCTCTGAAGCCTCTGCAGCAGAAATGACACACGTATGGTTTCTCGTCACCATGAGTCCGCTGGTGAACATGTAAGGCATTCTGAGCAAAATAAACAGAAATATTAGAATGGAAAAGAAATCCGTTTTACCATTTTTATAAAAATTAATGCAACACAAAAACTGACCTTTAATTGTTACTAATAATTCAAACCAAAGTCACCTTGGTCTTGTATCCTTTGTTACACCGTGTACAGTGGTACGGCCTTTCATCTGAGTGGGCTCTCATGTGTTCACGCACGTGACCAATTGTTTTATACAGCTTGCCACATTCACCGCACTTATATCTTCTCTCACTGACATGGACCTCCATGTGTTTCTTAAGCAGGTAACCAGTTAGAAACTCTTTGTGACATAACGTGCACTTAAAGGGCTTATAGCCTGTATGAAGAGGAAGAGTGATAAATTAAACATTAAATACTAATCTGGTTGAACAAACAACTACAAACTTCCTGAAACAAAGTGATTTTGTTTTTAATCCACTGAGGAAATACTTTTGATGGTTCTTTTCTGGTGTCATAAGGGAGCAAAGGTTTCTGACAATATAATCCACAGGTCCATATAAGTTAACACTCATCATCCACCAAAGATAATGGAAAACCTAACAGAAATGTCAGGTGGAAAGTCTGTTTTCTGATCACTTTAGCTTACAAGTATTTGTAAGGCAAAAATACAGTAATGAAAAGAGACTCATCAATATGTGATATGAACTTACCTAAGTGACCTTTAACATGAAAGCGGAAATAATTCAAGCCCTTGAATGATCGGTTACAATGTGGACACGTGTGCAACTTTGAGGATGTCCGATCATCACCTGTTTCCTGACAAACAACAACAAAAAAAAGTGTAACAATGGTGCAATGATTTAAGATTCAGGACTAAGAAAATTCCTCCAGCTTCAATAACTTTTGCACTTACCTCCATCTCGACAAACTCCTCTTTAACTTGGATTTCAATAACACTGTCATCAGTGTCAGGATGGTTAGAAACTACTTTATCTATCTCCTCGATTGTTTGTGAGGCCTCCTCAACCACCGTTTCCTCTGTTCCCAGTGCAATGCCGGAGTTTATGATGGCCTGACAGATGAGGTTATCCCCAGCTGCTGCTGCAGCAGCCAGGGCTTCAGCCTGGGACTGCTCTACCACCACCTGGTCACACCACAACAACAGGTCAAGCTATTTAAGTTTACTTCAGACAGGAATCACAATTACAACTTCACAGGGCCTTGACATTTTCACCCTCACCTGTTGCTCCTGCGTTGTTCCGTCCACCTCCATTGTGAAGTGGACCTGGCGCAGGACTTCTTGGGAACCAGCCTCTACCACACTGACAACAGCAGTCTGAGCTTCCACCATCTCCTGCTCCTCTGGTTGCTGATCTACAACTATAACTTCTTGCTGAGCAGCCACTGATCCTTGATCAACTTCAACCCCTGAAATAATTCAGAGTCAGCGGATTGCCATTTATTTCATATTTCATCTTTAATACTAAAGAAAAGTACAAATCTAACCTTTCTGAATACCATCTTTGCCAACGAGAATTTCTTTATATTGTACAAAACGGATCTTTTCTGTGCAGGGAGTCAAAGCTTTAAGGTGTCTGGTGAGAGCTCCTGACTCTCTGAAGGACTGACCACACAGGGTACACCGATAGGGCCGCTCATCTGGATAACGGGGGAAAAAAAGGGGAGGGGTAATGAAATTATTTTTCTCGGAAGACATAAACAGATACACATTTAACAATTCTGTGTGACTTCATTTCATTTTCTGCACCAGTGTGACGACGATTGTGGCGTATCAAGGAGCCTTTGGTCCGAAATGAGGTTCCACACAGTTCACATGAGAAGTTCTTTTGGTCACTGTGAGTTTTTAAGTGAGTCCTCAGGATGTTTGTCTGCAGGAGGAAATAAATCATTTCTACATAAGTAACACTAGAAAAAAATTATATACCTTATGTACATCCTCTAATTCAACATTTGTGCAAATTTAATACATGACTTACTGTTTTAAAAGTCTTTTCACAAAGGTGGCAAATATAACGTCCCTCTTGATTGACTCTGTAAGTTGGCTTGTCACTGTCACCATTGTCAGACGCAAATCCTTCAGTCTCAGACTGGTCTGTGACTTTAAGTGAGGCCATTTTCTTCCTGCGACCTCGACCCAATTGACCACCAATTTCGTCTGTGTGAAAAACAGAAGGAAAAAGACAGTTCTACAAACTTATTATAGAGATACCCATTTGAATTCACAGGCTGAAGAAAGGGAAGAGTAGAGATAAAATAATCACTGTTAACATGTAAAAATAATTGGCTACAGTGTCAAACAAAACACCATCAACTGTGGTAAATTTGTGCTCGTCACATCACGTCATACCTGACAAACGCTTGCACTTGGATGAAACCAACAACTGGTATGAGTGATCATACCACCAGAAAAAAAAGGTTTACATTTTTTGAGGTTTTGACATTTTAAGGGTCTGGCAGACCTCCGTGACCCTGTGCAGAAACCAGCAGGTATAGAAAATGGATGGATGGACATTTTAAGAGATAGTGAAATAAAAGAGAATAGCTGGTAGACTGATTATGCTGACTCACCATCAGTGGTTTTCACAGGTTTGGCTGAGGATGAACCCTCGACTGTTTTCACCTCTGAGGAAGAGCTTCCATTGGCTGTAGTGACCTGGAAACATGAACATATCAACACGTGTTCTTCCTCTATAAAAGACACTGATTGGAGTAGATATTCCAGTTTAACCCACACAGCTTAACACGTACCTCCTGGCCGGCGTCCGGGTCATCTTCGCGTATCTCCACACGCCTGCAGCTGTGGTGCAGTTTGTGTTGGATGAAAGCCTCAAGCGTGGAAAACTCCGACTGACAGCGTCCGCACTTGTGCACATCATCTATGAGTACAGAGACAGATTTCGCGCTATGAGTTTACAACCTTTTTCGTAAAAATGTCTGAAAACACCACCGACTGTCCGCTCTTATACCCTGCACAAACTTGCAGCAGTGAATCAAAACAGGCTAATGTTGCTAACGGCAGTTAGCTGTTAGCAATATTTCACGACGAGACAAGTTCGCTAGGCCCAAACCTAATGGCCGATAAACATTTTAGACTCGTTTCAGCTTGCAGGAGGACATACCTTCATCTCCCAGTGTAGTTTGAATAGTAATGGTCTCGCTGCCGTTCTTCGTTTGCTCCTTCTCTGCTTCTGCCGTATGATTATTTTCTACATTCATGTCGTTTGACTTCTCCGTCTCTGTCGCAACGCTGCAACGGAGAGCGAAAACATGGCGGATTACGACCCCGTAGTCATAACAACAAAAGGGCGCGTGCATGACAGAGAGGAGAACAAAAATGATGCGGTTTATTTTATTTCGGTCTAAAATCACATTTCCTTTCCGGAAAGTGTGTTTCTAAATATTTCTTTATAATTAAACAACTACTCCGAACGGCGATGACGTTAATCCCATTATTTTACTAGTATATATGTGGTATAACGGGTTAAATATGAAGATATTTACATAATTTCAGAAGCACTTGAAAATTATCCATAAAAACATTGAGTAATTCAAAAATCTAATATTGTACTATTTTTCTTGCTTGCTCCATTTCACTAAAAACAATAAGTTAGATGAATGCATCCTTTGTTGTAGTAGTTTACAGTTCAGAGAGAAATCATGATAGACAAAAAATAAAACTCAAAGACCTGACTGCTAACCATATATGCTGCATAAAATTGATAATCTTATAAAGCATGACATATGAAAAAAATCATTTAAAAAAATCATATTTTTCATATGAAGTGTTTATTTTATGTAGATTTTTAAATATTTAAGCTGAAAACACTTTTTTTTAGTATTTATTATAATTGAAAATGAAAAACAATCCCAGTTTTGTCTTTAATAACTTCTAAACAAAGCTTCCTTTATCAACAATAGTGTTTTTGTATTGCATAAAACGATTATTATTATTATTATCACTATACTACTGGGGAAGTGCAGAGGTCTCCGACTCAAGTATCATTTCTATATCAAGTTTGATACATTGCGCGTAGAGCCCCCTCCATCTTTTTTTCGGTCTGAAGTCTCAAATCAACAATTAAACTGTTTGCGACATAAGAGTAAACAAGAACTTTACGGCAGTAAATATGGCTTCTCACTTCAGCGGTGTCCTGCAGCTAACTGATCTCGACGACTTTATAACTCCCTCTCAGGTTAGTTATCCTAACTACTGTGAAGTAATATATCTTATTCATACCAGAAGGACACAATAAATATTGACTATTCTCTCTTCTCGTGTAAAAGTAGCTAATATCGGAAAACGTTGTCGCATGAGCTAGCTTGATAGATGTTGTTATTAGTACTGCTAATAAGTGTATCAAGCCTTAAATAACAACAAGATAACCTATTAAACCCTTCTTGAAAAGAGTTCACAGTAATGCAAAGCTGTATCAGTCGGTTATCTGTTTATAAGACGTAAAACACTACTTTATGCACACGAGAAGCATATCGCGGTTAGGTGTTGCTAATGATAACGATGCGATGAAATTAGCGAAGTCAGTCACACTGACCTCGCTAATTTCTGAATTTAAAATAAAGAATTAAGGATTTTCTTCTCTGATAATACAAATAACTCACCGTTATATTACTCTAAAAATGTTGACTTACTTTTTAATGTTAATTGAAATAAATAGGAAGGACATTAAATGTGTTTTGAATGCAATTATTGACATGATGCATTCAAATTAGTTATTGATCTATACCCACTAGAGATTGTTTACTTGACCTGGCTTAAGCAAGAAATTATTTATTTAACTCCATTAAAAAAAGACTGACAATGGTGATGATAAATTAGCAGTGTAAGTTCATTAAAAAAGTTGTTATAGGGAAAAAATAACAAGATCTAAGATAATCTTGTTGACTGAACACAGCAAACAGTCCCTGAGGGTAGCAGTTAATCACCAAAAACCTTGATGCCAATGTTTGTACAATTTAGCAATGAAAATTGAAAGGACACTTCCAGAATTATGGTAGTACAGGGGAAGCATAATCATAAATATTTTTAGGCTGGTGTGTATTGCTAAGACAGCATATAAATAAATAGATAACATTTACATTTTGTGTCTCTTTTTTTAAGGAATGTATAAAACCAGTCAAAGTTGAGAAGAAAGAAGGTAAATCCGTTGCTAAAATACAGATAGAAGATGATGGCAGTTATGTTCAAATTAACCAGGTGGGTGTTAAAGCTAAATCATTAATCTGCATGCATGCTGTTAAAATTTTATTGAACGACTTAAGAAATAAAACAAAACAAATAAACACTTTTTATTTGTTGTAAGGATGGTGGGAAGCAGAAGCTGGAAAAAGCAAAGATCACACTGAATGACTGTTTGGCCTGCAGTGGTTGTATCACATCAGCTGAGAGCGTCCTCATCACTCAACAGAGTCACGAAGAGCTTTTCAAAGTGTTACGCAAGAACAAGGTTGAAATGCACCTTAATGCTTCTGCGGTGTCACAACATTATAATTAATCAGTGTTTAGTTTAAGGCACTGCCTCCTTTAAGGAGGAAAAGTTAAGTAATAATAATAAGTCTGTGGGATCTTAACATTATGGAAAAATACACATGAAAAACTGACTCAGTTGTGAACTTTTATTAAAATCAAGCAATAATACTGAAATGTGCAGAATCACAATCACTTTATTGCTAATGGCAGTAAAACAGGTTCACAGACTAGGAAAATGCTGTGATGTAATGGTGCAGATATAAAATCATGAAAAAAATTGAATTAAAATACATAAAATAAGAATAAAGCAAAATAAAATAAATATACTAGGTAGACAAGCAAATAAACATATATTATTCTTTTAATGATCTAAATTATTGCAAGGATGGTTATAAACATAAGAGGAGATGACTTGTTGGAAATTTAAGGGAATAACAGGAGCGTCATAAAATAGCTCCTCTTGTTCAGGCTTGAGTCCTGATGGCCACAGGATGGTACACAAGGAATTCTGAACACCTGGATCTTGTTGTTAAATGTGTTGATTATGAATTATTAAAAAAATCAAATGAAACGTTATTTATATACTACTTTTCATACAATAAAATGTAGCACAAAGTGCTTTAACAGTAAAAACAAAATGAGTTCCACCTACCCACCCATGTCATGGGAAGTTTTCAGACCCCAGGTTCCCTATTATGCTTCAGGTTACAATTGGGTTTGTAGCCTTTATTATGTGATATTAGGCATAAGTGTGTCTTTGGGTTCACTTTTGCATTGTTTGGGCTTCCTCCAAAGGCCACTGAGACAGAGCAGAAGATTGTGGTGGTGTCAGTGTCACCACAGTCCAGAGCGTCCCTTGCAGCGCACTATGACATCAGCAGTAGCGAGGCAGGGCGGAAGCTCACTTCTTTCCTCAAAGGGTTGGGTAATGACTTTTTCATTTTTATACTTGTCGTTTTAGTCACACAATCGTATGGGTTGATGTTTCAGAAACATGCACATCTGAATATGATTGCTACTTTTGCAGGGGTCCATCATGTCTTTGACACCAGCTTTAGTCGGACCTTCAGTCTGCTGGAGAGTCAGAGAGAGTTTGTGGAGCGTTTCCAGAGAAAGGAGCAGGAAAGCAATGTCCTGCCTATGCTAACATCTGCCTGTCCAGGTATCCTCTTAAAAGCCCTAATGAATGCAAAAATACGTGATTTCAGCATTTTCTAACAGTGATAGCATTTGCTACATGTTGTCTATATTTGTCTTTGCTCATTTTTTATTTAAAAACAAAATGGTCTACCCTTACAGACGTGTGTGTGTGT
>JAOWBL010000023.1:9672972-9691334 GCA_028564865.1 Zenarchopterus dispar
TGTTTTTCTCAGGTTGGATCTGCTATGCAGAGAAAACACATGGGGAGTATATTCTACCATACATCAGTACCACCCGCTCCCCCCAGCAGATGATGGGTTCTCTGGTTAAAGAATACTTTGCAGAACAACAGGTATGGATTTTGATTTATTTACTCTCGTCTGGCTTGGTTTCCCCCCAGAAGGGGTAAAGGATGGATGGATAGATAGATAGATTGAATGGTTTACTGCTACAGAGATTGAATAGATGTGTGTTTATCACTAAAGAGAGGCCCGCTTGTGTGTTGTATGTGCTGTTAGGGGCTGAGTCCACAGCAGATCTACCATGTGGCTGTGATGCCTTGCTATGACAAGAAACTTGAGGCCTCACGCTCAGACTTCTACATAAACAAAGCTGAGACTCGAGAAGTGGATTGCGTCATCACTTCTGGTATGATAACTGTCCCTGCAGTGTCTTTTGTTCATGTGAGAACAGAGCAGCTTCACTCTCATAAACGTTTCTGTCTTCTACAGGAGAGGTCCTGAAAATGCTGGAGGAGGAAAACGTATCTCTTATTGACGTTGAGCCTGTAACCCTGGATACAATGTAAGCTCTGAGCCAATGTCCTGTCCTGTTGGCCAGATTCTTCACTCAGACAGCTGTAAAATCAAAGATCCAGGTTATATAAAATACTATCATGTTATTTCTTTATCCAGGTTCAGCAGTGTGTGTGGAGATGAGTTCCTGAGCCATGCTGGTAGTGGGTCTGGTGGTTACCTCCATCATGTCTTTACCTACGCAGCCAAGCAGCTGTTTGGAGAAGAAGTGAAGGAACTCACTTACAAGACACTCAGGTGTGTATTCTTCCATCAGTGTTTGTCTGAAATTCATCATAAAACACAGTGAAAGCAGTTTAAAGAACCTCATCAAAGATGCAGTGAATTAAAACTTCACATGATCTAATTAGCATGCTTTGTTGCCGCTTCAGAGGCTTAACATTTAGATGCCTAAAGATAAAGAGAAAAACTTTAAATTGCACCTGCTGATTTGTCATTTCTAATTGTTGGTGCAGGAATAAAGACTTCCAAGAGGTGAGACTGGAGAAGGATGGTGTAGTTCTGCTGTGCTTCGCATCAACGTATGGTTTCCGCAACATTCAGAACCTTGTTCAGAAACTAAAGAAGGGAAAGTCGCCTTACCACTTTGTGGAAGTTATGGCTTGTCCATCAGGTAAAGTGAAAAATAAGGTTTTTGCTTTATTATTGTTTTATTATTAGTGTGAACTAGTTTGGTTGCCCACTCCTGGGACATTTGTCACTGTAGAATGATGGACTCCAAAATGTTTGGAAATTACCTTTTAATACTTATTAGAATAATGGGCAACAACAATTAAATTTCTTTGTTTATTAATAGAAAAGAAGACATTGGACTATTCCATTTAAACAAGTATTTTCACCAGTGTGACACTTATAGATGAGAAAAGCATAAAGAGAATTCTGCTCATATAAATGAGGGAAAAATAATGAATGTCAGTTTGTAACTGATCAAATGTGAGCAAATTAAAGCAAGAACATTTCTCTCTTGTTTTCTTTGAGGCTGTCTAAATGGTGGTGGGCAGATAAAGGCTCCAGTCGGCCAGACCCAGAAGGAGTTTCTCCACAAAGTTGAGGAGCTTTACAAAGGAGAGCGCCCCCTGCAGCCTGAAGATGACACCCGCGTAGCTGAGCTGTACCAGTCCTGGCTTCTTAGCATGGGAGAGGAAAGAGCCAAGGAGCTCCTGCATACACGGTACCACACCGTGGAGAAGATGACCAATGGACTCACCATGAAGTGGTGATAATTTATTACCACTTTTACACATTTTCAGCAAACAGAGCCGTCCGGATTAATATCCCGTTTTTCAGAGACAAGCATTGTGAGCCAAATCTGACATACACAGGTGTTCTTTTGAAATACTTTATTGTTGTGTGCCTGACAAGAAAGAGGACCAGATAAGACAGTGTCTCCTTGGGGTCAGATTGTTTTTATGTGAGCAAATAGTTTGCCCTCATACTGCAGATAGGCCTTATAATAAATAATACAATTTTGAATGACATCTGTTAAACTTTAAAATGTAAACAATTCATGCAAAATTATAATCATCCTTTATTTAATTACATGTATATACATACATTTTGAGAAATAAACAGAATTATGTAAGTATTTTGTAAAGTCTTTTGAAACAGCGAGTGATCAGAATATAGACTCAGACTAATTTTATTGTATAATTTTAATGTGCAGTTGCAGGATTTTGAGCAGTTTGGGAGAAACTTTGGGTTGAAAAGCAGCAATTTACATTCATGATATATTTAGTAGTTTTTCTTTTTTTTTTTTTACATCCCCCATGAAATAAAAATCAAATGTTATGTAGGGTTTATATCTTATTTGATGCCAGTCACAAAAACACTATATTCTCTTAAATGGGAAATTGGGGACAGAAACAGGAAAACAATGGTATGGTTGGCAGACAAATGTATATAAAAGACAGAAAATAAACCAAGGAAACTTTCTAATGCATTACCAAAAGATCAAAAATTGCTATTTCTCTCAAAACCAGTTTTTAAGCCAGTCTATGTAGCAATATCACTTCTGGCCACGAGGGGGCACAATATCAAAGTTTACATCAGCTCCTTCTTAAGACAACACTGTGCCTCTAGTGGGAGATTGTGGTATTACAAGACAAGCCGGACGTCCCATGTCCTCAGTACAATACTGCCGGTGTCTCATTTGTCAACACAGCAGATCTGGATGCCTGTGTGCACAGAAATGGTACAGCTGCATAGTCTGCCATTAAAGCAATAAATACATATTTCAATTTCATGCCTTTAATTGAAAAGTGTTAGCAGACATGACTCAACACAATTGCATTCCTGTGTAAGAATAGGAAAGCAACAATAACTGAATGTCTAACATCTTTGTGAAATGTATGTTTATTCTGTTTTGCACTGTACACATACATGACTGATGCACTTACGAGCTGATCAACCGGTTCTGGAGCATGGTTGTCATTCCTTACTTCCTTTACAAAGGAAATATCTAAATGCTGCATGCTAAGACAACTGTATTGACCTTTATAAATGAGGACTTTAATGGAAGCGGCTTGGTTGGAAACATGGATTTATACTGAATAAACTTGCACCAACTGAGGGCCAACCACAAATATAAGACTTAAAGCAGCAGATGCGACTGATTTCTACAGTCCTGTGTCGAAATGAATTCAGTCAGTTGTTAGACTTAAGAGCTGAAAAGTGGATCTCAGGGTCTGAACAGTCCCCACTCCAGAGCCACCATGGCGTGAGGAGGAAGTCTTTCCTTGGGCTTCTTTAACTTGTCCCTCTCCTCACTCAGGGCTCTCAGCACCTCTATAGGGTCTGTCTTCCCTGTGAACTTCTGTACTGCTTCCTCCCTGCAGTGAAGAGGATTAGAAAGACAGTTTAACAACAATGTAAAACATGTTGAGCAGGAAATTCTGCATCCTCCTGAAACTGTCAACTTTTGGAAAAAAAAAAAAAAAAGGTGGAATATTTCTCCTGTAAAAATGTAGAACTGTGTAATTGCACAGAGTATATAAATGTACAAACTCACGAGAGCCGAAGAAAAGGGTTGTAGTCAAGTTCCTCTAGTAGGCTTGATGGGACTGTGGGCTTGTCATCGTCATCTCTTTCCTGCTGAACACAAAGTCCGTAAAGCTGCATATTTTAAAATAAATAAGACTAATGACATCCAAGCTAACACACACTGAGTTTGTTTTATAGTTTTTGTGTTTAAAGCCTGCACTTTAGCTTCATTTGATCTTAAAAAGTTTGAATCTCAAACATTACCTCTAAAATTACCTTAACTTTCCTTGATATATACCGTTATAAAACTGGGGCGCTTTATTTTATTTTGATTAAGTGATAAGTCCTGATGACCTAAAATGGTCACTGCAGCATTTGTGCCATTTGTTACTTCTGTTGAACCACACCTGCTGGGAATCACAGTAACTGCATTAAAAGTATTTTAAAGTATCCATTTGACCTGTTTTTAAATACCCAAAGGGAACAAAGAGTCTGATAACTAAGCATTTGAGAGACCAATGCATTGTTGAGCTTTTGGTCCTTTACTGCTGTTGACAAAAATCAAAAAAGACATTTCAGGTGTTTCTTTAAGCAGCTTTTGGTGTCTTTGCTCACCCTGGCCCAGCTCAGCATCTCCTTAACCCTTTCATTCTCTGGCTCCACCAGCATGGCAAACTTCAGGTTCTTGATGGTGCACTCATGTCCACAGAACACTTTCTAGAGATGGAGAAAGGCTTTATTTAAAGTAAACATTAGATCATGTCACAGCATCCTTATTGTGGTCATTCTGGGCTTAAGCACTGTAGAGACATGACTGGCAGTTTAATCCTTTCTCTGTATGCGTGTTCAGTGTCTGCCTGAGGTCATGTTGACAGATGTTAATCCTGTGAGGGCTACATGACATATACACGTTTTGTTCTCCCCCACTAACCGTTTCTTGAGGTAGGGAACCAAGCACCTGGATAAGGCTGTGGTACATCTGTTCTGCTGTGCCCTCCAGAAACTGCCCGCATCCACCAATGAACAGCGTATCCCCTGACAACCAGAACAGAGAACAAGAGTAGCAGTCAGTCTCCTCTGCCACAGACAACAAGAATAACTGTCAGTGTTCTGGTTGAGGCTTCATATCTCTAGCCACTCCAAATGTAGTTACTGATTAGTGCCACAAAATGAGGCATTTTTGCCTTTCAAGCACTGGCTGTACGGCACGGCATGTGTTCAATTTCATCTGGTCCACATTTACAGACAAAGACCTGTGAACACAGCGGGGGCGTCAGTGCACTCATCCTCCCAAACAAAGTAGCACATGTGACCAGAGGTATGGCAGGGAGTTAACAGGCACCTCACATTGATGGAGCTAAACTGCAAATGGAGAAAAGACAATGTCAAAAGGCAAAATGGTAAAGGCAACAAGAAAGACATTAAATTTAAATATGAAATTTAAATAATAACTGGTCATCTTCAAGTTAGGATATTCTACCTCATTTACTCAGTTACCTTCAGTTCCTGGCCATCTGTGAGTTTATCTGTCAGACCTCCGATCCGATCATCTCCACCATACACCTTCAAATCAGGAACCTCCTTCAATAGAACCTCGTTTCCTCGAGCGTGGTCCCTGTGAGTGAAAACAGTTGAAGATCCCAATAAAAGTGAGGGGATAAGTCGCCTTTTTTTTTTTTTTTTTTAAATACCAAACGCTGCTCTTACCAATGATGGTGTGTTGTGAGAATAGCTGCAAGGGATAAACCTTCTCTCTTCACTATCTCCAGCAGCTGCAATAAATAAATAAATAAACAATAAACAGATTCTCAAAAAAAAAAACTTTGTTTCATGAACCAACAAATCAATTAAATATATGGAAGGAAAAGTAAATTATAAGTATAAATGTGAATAACTGATGCAGAAGGCAGGTTGAAGAAGTGGCCTGATCTTTATTGAGTAACCACGGCAGACATACAATTCATACTGACACTTCTGATGTGATTACCCACAAATCTCTGACACATGAACTTGTTGCTAGGCAACTGTGCCAAACCACCGTGCAATAGAGAAATAACTTTTTACCACTTTGTATTTTTGCATTAACCGAAAGAGTATATTATCAATGGCTTCCCATAAGTGCCTAATTGGTATTTTCACAGTAATAATAATAATAATAATAATAAGTTTAAGTCTGTCTCTTACCCGATGTGGTACAGCAGGGTCCACCGCTAGGGCCTGTTTGCTCTGCTCCTCTATCACCAGGTACATGTAGTTATCTTCCAGGATGGAGATCACCTTCACCTTCATGGCACCTCAGTGCGCGACGCTTAAGGAAGCAGAGTTGATAAGTGATCAATACTGTATCAACACTGAGCCACCTGTCACCTGCGCCAGGTGTTAACGTACCACTTTTACTGGTTACAGCTGCACAGTTAAGTACAGTAACTGTAGCTTTTATGCGAAAATTAAAATAATAATTTTTAAAAAAAAACAACAACAAGCAAGTGCACCTCGTTTTAATTGTGTCCGACCAGACCGTAGTTTCTTTTTTGTCCCACCGTGATCGTCGCTCTCAAAATGTTTGTACTACATGTCTGGGAACTTATCGCGACATCACGGAGTCAGCGCACAGACATTTTAATCGAGCTGGAAACGTTCGACTCTGTCGCCTAAGTTATAGGACGCTGAAGTTCGTTTCCGATTGGAGGAGGCATAAATGACCATTTTACTGCATTTACACAGCGACGAGGACACCTCCAGGACCGGTTCAAAAACCACAACAGGTAGACAACTAAAATCTGGACTAAATAATCTCTTTGGTATTAAATAATACACAAAGCACAGTTTATGATATTTGAAGCCTTTATTAAATTTATGAGAATGCAAAATGGGACAATTTCACTGTTTTTTTGACGCTTTGAATCACCTTGGTCAAAAATGAAAAACCTCAATACTGTTCAAACTTGTATTATGCATCTGTGTTCTATACTCACTGAATCCATTACTGGGTCACAGGGGTCTGCTGAAGCCAATCCCAGCCCAATGCAGGCGAGAGGCAGAGGTACGTCCTGGACAGGTCACCAGTCCATCACAAAGGGCACATACACAGATAACCAACCACGCTCACACTCACACCTATGGACAATTTAGAATTCTCACTCAGTCTTACATATATGTTTTTGGACTGTGGGGGAAAACCCACACAAGCATGGGGATAACATGCAAACTCCACACAGAAAGACTAGGAATTGAACCAGGAACCTTCTTGCTTTGAAGCATAAGTGCTAACCACCTAAGCCAACATGCTCCCCTCAAACTTGTATTAATTTTTCTTTTAGACAGTGAGGAAGATATAAAACAGTATTTGTGATTTCTGAAACCTTTTTTAAAAAATGGTTAAACTGCAGTGAAACTGTTGCTGCATTTCTGAGTTTGACTGCCAGCCTCCCAACTAATAGCCTCAATAGTTATACTTCTGAAACCTGATTAAATATCTAGTGGTTTATTTAAATCAGGCTTAAGCTGTCCACTCAAATCTTGTTGCTTTTGAACTGGATCTGATCTAATGTGGCCTTTTGATGAGAAATTCAGTGGAATTGTCCTTTGGTCTTCTAGAAATCAGAAGCCAACTTCAGCATTGTCTGATTTACTCAAACTATTCATCATTTACTCTGAAGATTTAATTGTTGAGAAACTAATTGTGTTATTTAGTCTTCATAAATATTTCATATATAAGTTGATGATTTTAATGAATAAATGTATAGTTTCCCCCAAAATTTTGTGTTTCTCCATTTTCTGCTCTACTTTTCACACCAAATCATCAAGTGATGAAAATCAACATACAGAACACGTCTATTAAGCAGCTACGCTCTCAACATGTCACTGATGTATGTTATCCACACATCAGAGAGCTGGCACTTCCAATGAAAGCAGACACTTTCAACAGATGTAATTTATTGCTGTTTGCGAAGAACATCATGAAATGTTCTTTCTGAGATTGAACTTTACAAGCATGAGAGGCTGAGGATATCCAACTAGTAATGCTGACACATCAATAAGCAAACGATGCTCTGTTTACTGAATGCTGGCAAATTAAACTAACTGGAACTAAAAAGCTGTTGTACTGTATTTCATACAATTACAATTTTTAAGCAAATGTGAAGTTAAATGACATGACCAGGCTTGTTGGGTCAGAATAAAACATCAATTCAAACTTAAACAGCTTAAGAAATTACATGTGAGTAAATCGATTTACAGAAGCTTTACAACATATACCAACATCTGTTACATGAGTGTCTCCCTGTTTGTTAAGTGTTTCAAAATTAAACACTAAATGCAGTCCATAAATATATTAACACATCTTTATAACAGACTCTTAAACATTTACAAATTAAAACAGGCGTCTCCTTTAAAGCATTTGATTAATGGCCAAGTATCCCTTAAAACAGCTGCATGAGCATGACTGCAACAAACCAAATACATCTAACAGAATCACACTGTTCAGAGTTTTATTTCAGCTGAATTTGCAGGTAAAAGTGCATACCTTCAATGAGAGTTAAAGTGTAAATCTGTTTAAAAATGGCCTTGAAGATGGCTTGCAGTTATTCTTTAGTGTGTAATGGACAGTTTGGTGTGTTAAGCATGAATGCACTCGACTTCACTCCTTAGGAACTCTGAAGCCATCTTTTTCTTTCCGGAGGCTCCTCATGGTTTCAATTGGGTCCGACTGCTTCACGTGGTCTTGAACAGACTTCTCTCTGAGTGAATCATGGAAAAACACAAGAGTTACTTTATCTGTTATTAGCTCAAAACAAACTACAATCCTTTGATATAACTTACTTGACTCTCATAAAAGGGTTAAATGTAAATTCATCTGCCAAAGTGGACGGAATAGTTGGTTCTCCATTGCTGCACTTCTCCTACAAAACAAATGTATAATTGTAAAGCTCTTTTCATTTCCTGTGGTTTAGATTTTTCTTCATCTGATTGCAGCAGTGACATGTCAATCAAATACCTTTGCCCATGCTAGTTTCTTCTGAATGACTTCATTGTGGGGCTCCACGTGGCGTGCAAATTTCAGATTGCTGACAGTGTACTCATGACCGCAGTAAACGCGCTTTAACACAATCACAACGGAGTTAGGCAACTTAACCAAATTCTTTGTCAAAAACAAGACATTTTCTCAAATAAATGGAAAATTCATCTCAAGAAACTATCTTGTTAAATATTTAAGATTGACATTTTTTCTGATCTGTTCTTTTCCTTTTTTTTTTTGTTTATTACTTTGAGAACGATTCATGTTTTCATATAGACTTTAATTAATTCTAGACTGACACACATAGGAAGCATGAAAATTCACCGTCTCAGGAGGCAGACGTCCCAGAATTTCTATCAAAGCTTTGTACATCTGCTCTGCAGTACCCTCAAAGAATTTACCACAACCAGCCACAAACAGCGTATCTCCTGCACATGGACAAGGAAGACAATCCTTAGAGTTTTAAAAAAGTAAGACAGAGCCAGCTTCTGTCATACATAACAGTTGTGGCCTACAAACACTGTTTATGATAAGAAATGGAACCCCTATCATCCCAAACTGGGTTTGTTTTTGACGGACATTTATCTCTGCTAATTCTGTAAATTAGAAAAGTAATCCTTTTTGTCTTGCCTGTGAAAACAGCAGGTGGCTCAGAGCTGTCTTCTTTTGTCACGTAGTAGCAGATATGACCAGTCGTGTGACAAGGCGTAAACAGGCATTTGACACTGAGTGATCCAAGCTGGGGGGAAAAAAAACAAAACTGAGCAACTGTTTGGTTGTGGTGTACACTTCGTACAAGAGACAGGATTCTAGTCTTACTTTGAAACTGTTGGAGTGAGAAACTTTCTTTGTAATGGCATCAACTCGGTCATCTCCTCCACACACTTTCAACCCAGGCATTAGCTTTACCATCTTCTCGTTTCCGCTGGCGTGATCCCTTCAGCAGAGAAAGGTTGTTGACATATTTGCTTTAGCCAGGTATAAACTGTCTCTGCACGGTTAAACGCTGAGTGCTGCTGTGAGTACAGGATATCAGTAATTGCCAGCATAGATCTGTGAATGCTGAAAAGTAACATGCAGCATACCAGTGATGATGGGTGGTCAGAATTGTTGTGAGTCTCACGCCATGTTTTCTTACAGCTTCCACAACCTGTTGAAAGCACAAAAGAGCCCAAGTGAAGTTAAACTAAAATATTACTAATTGATTACCCGATGAAGCCACATCGCCAGAAACAGTAGGTAGTCGTTCAAGTTGTTAATCAAGCAAGACCAAGTTGTAAGTTATGTTAGAGGATTTACTTTTATGAATATGACAGATTGTGGTTTGGGATTTTTGTTTGTGATGGTGAATGTCACTTTGGGTAAAAAAAACCCCAAAACTTTACAATAATAAAATTTTAGCATAGAATATTTAAATTATTAATATTGATTGATTGTTAATTCACTTGTAGCAGCAATGTTAGGACACCATGTCAAATGTATTTTTTTGTACATGTACAGCTATCAGTATTACTATTATTATTATTACTACTATTATTTATTCTCCTTACTGAGGGTGCTAAACTGCATTTCACTGTTTTTCTCTTTTAACAATATTTTCTCAGTGACAATAAAAGCTATGCTATTCTATTCTATTCTATTCTACATAAGTGTAGAATACAATAAAGCCATATTTCATTAACAATAGAAAAGAAAACATATCAAATGTTGGAAGTGAAAATAATTTCCACTGCATCTAAAGAGAAAAAAAATGTTATTTAATAAAGTGATTTGACGGAAGCAATGAGTCTCAAAAATGTCATGACAGAACGATGTTTACCGCAGTCCTCTTTTTGTAATTACAGTCTACACATGTCAGAGAACTGAGAACCTGCAGGGGTGAACTGGGTTCTCAGTGATTTCTGGAAGTGCAGGTCGGGACTTGAATCTTGGCCGGCTGCAGGACGAGTACAGCCCCCACACATGGGGCACCTCATCAGGTGGAAGAACTATCAGTAATCTGTTTTTAATAACACCCAGAGGGCCCAAACAATTTCTAATGTAATGTTCAGCGCCTTTTATTATTATTATGCACAGATATTTGTCTAAAATCTGTACATTTTTAGATGGTATTATTCACTGTATGTTCAAAATCTTCCCAAGGTTACATTGAAAAACATTAATCTGATATTGTTTCTCAATAATGAAGACAGTTTTTTTGTTTGTTTTGTTTTTTGCAGACTGGTGAATCTGTGCCTATACTTATTTCTGAAAGACTGCTTTCTAATATGCTATTTAAAAAACAAAACAACATTATGCCACTGACATATTGCATATTAATGCCACTACCTGCAATATGCTCCAGTTCCTTTTTCTTATTCAAGTCTTTTGTTACCCATGTCCCTCCTTTCTTGGGATCTCCTGCCGCCATCAAATCCAAAATGGACGAATGTTTTCTGTTTCTTATTGTAAATAAATTATGGGCTTGTGCGGGTCATTGCATTCTCTTTGGATTTACTTTTTTTTTTCACACAGCATCCCAAACTACTACCAATCTCTCTAGTCAAAGCAAATCCTAAAATAAAATGACTTGCGCAGACCTTTATGGGCTCCACGGGGTCAACAATAGCTGCTTCTTTGGAGTCCTCGTCGATTAATAAGTACATGTAGTTGTCGGTAAGTGCCGGGAGCAGTTCAACCCTCATGTCTGCTTGTGTCACCAGGTGAGACTTCCTCTCCGCGCTGTGAAGCCAAGCAGCCGCCTGAGCCTTGACTTCCACAGGTGCTTCAAAACAGGACACAAGACAGTCAGGGCAACTTTGACAACACTTAACTCGACACACAAACTCGTACAACAGCCTCTCGTTGCTTAAATGTTAGGCTATTTGAACACCGGGAAACCGGACGGACAAGCGTTTAACCCGTCATCTGCTGCGACACAAACGTAAACAATGTTAGCTTGGCTGCTACTCCCAAATCCACACTGGCGTCGGTTTTTTTCTGAAGTTTAAAGAACATTTAGACAAAATTGTCCCCGAGGATGTTATGTAAGAGCCAGCGGTTATTTCCTGAGGTAGGCCAGCTGCTTTCGCTTGAGAGTCTTAACTTTAAAAACATTACGAGGCAGCGTGATATTAAAAACGCATGCTAATATGCTACAAGCAGGGTACGCTACGTATTAGTATGCGAAAAAAATTCAATATTTTGTGTCGACGTACCTAATTTGAAAGTTGTAGCCGCTCCTATAAGAGTGCAGGCACTCCCTACAAGTGACTTGAATAACATCACAGTAACTACAGTCTTATCACGTTTGCACAAACCAGTACAAATTGGTTCAGTTCCGCCTCCTACAAAACAAATCAAGTCTGAGGAGTAGATCGTGAATACTTAGTTAAACATCTGGACACTTTGGTAGTTTTGCACAATTACATTTAAAAAAGCTAAATTAACAACTATGCGGTCTTCATATGCGAATTTTTATATTAACATTTGGGCTTCTCAAAAGCAAAGATAATAGTTTTTAAGTTAAAGTTTGAGTTCTCGGCATGTCCCTTCAGGCTTGCCGTAGACTCATCGTCCTCGGTTCAGGGGACGACTGGATCAGGTCGGCTGTGACAAAGTTCAGGTGGTCTGGTAGTGACCGCATCTTTGCAGCTGAAACCAGTGACGTTCACTGTGTTTTTTTTTCCCCCCACACAATGACAACACGGAATATATCTCGATTTTGGGAGTGGGGGAGAAAGATCATTTGTGTCGGGAGAAACTACGTGGACCACGTTAAAGAGCTGAAGAATGTGGTTCCCACAGAGCCTGTCCTGTTCCTCAAGCCTCCTTCTGCGTACGTGAGAGAAGGATCCCCTATCCTGGTGCCTCTGTACACCACCAACCTGCACCATGAAGTGGAGTTGGGGGTGGTCATCGGGAAAGCGGGCACGGCCATCCCTCAGCCCTCTGCCATGGATCATGTGGCGGGTTACGCTTTGTGCTTGGACATGACAGCCCGGGACATCCAGGACGAGTGCAAGTCCAAAGGTTTACCCTGGACCCAGGCCAAAGCCTTCAACACCTCCTGTCCCGTCAGTGAGTTCATCCCCAAGGAGAGGATTCCCGATCCGGGCAAAGTCCAACTGTGGCTGAAGGTCAACGACCAGCTGAGGCAGAGCGGCTGCACCTCTCAGATGATCTTCACCGTCCCCTTTCTGATCAGCTACATCAGTGACTTCATCAGCCTGGAGGAGGGGGACCTCATCCTGACAGGGACCCCTAAAGGAGTCTCTGCCGTGCAGGAGCACGACGAGCTGCAGGCTGGGATCGATGGCGTTATTACCATGAGCTTTAAAGTAAACAGACAGGAATACTACTGACAACACAAACCTCATGAAGCAGAAGACCTGCAGAGACTAGTGGAGACAGATCAGCAGATGGCAGCAATGTGCTATCTTTAATATTTCTGATGATTTCTGTAAAGCGTTTGAGAGGACAGACCATCTGGTTACAGCTGAAACAAACTACTTGTGATTGGTTTACTGTACTAAAAGTTGAACTAAAAGTTTACTATGACTGTATTGATCACCAGTGGTGGAAGATGGATCCAAGATCTTAAATTAAATGTGGAAAAATACTGTGTTGCAAAGGTCCAGAATCTGAAAATGTAGCAACAATAATAAGAGATAGCCAATCTATTTTCATAATTCATGAGGTGCATTTTTTTTACCAGCACCCTTTCAGCTGCTCACTTGTCAGAATCTTGTGCTTTACATATTAATAAAATTGATAATAAACTTAAAGTTGTTGTGTTTCATTTTCATGTCATTTGTTTATTGAGAATTTATGTTGAAGAGAACATGATATTTTGTGTAAAAACCATAGTGGAAGAGTTCTAAATAATTTCAAACTAATATTTAATTGATTTTATTTTTTATTTTTTTACTAAGATTACACATCAAATATAGTTGGGTCCATCTTCTTTTTGTTTTGTTTTGTTTCCTATTAGCTATTTGGTCAGTGAGATGAGCAGTTGCTGTCATCTTAAAAGTTAAATATCTTTCTATTCTTGCTGCTCGGCAGTTCAGGGTTTCATTTGTCTCATAAAGTATTAAATATCGATTCAGCATTCATGATGGATTCATAATGATTGTGTTGTAATGATCTTGCTCATTTAAAAAATGCTTTACTATTTACGTGCAATGCTTAGCATTAATTGTGCTGTCACATGTGTGCACGGTAACCATACCACGGATTTGAATTGTGTTATATTTGTATAATAAACGGTTACAGTAAAACGGTAAGCATTTAAAGCCAGATGAATATTAAAATGGCACAGCTTTATTCTTCTTCCAAATATAAGCAGTACCTCTGATGAAGGTCATGTTGGACCAGAGGATGCGATCACTTCCAGAAACACTGTCAGAATCTGTGGCGTCATCATTCAGACAGTTATAATTTTAAAATACTTAGCTCCGATAAGTTCAACTTAAGAATATTGTTATTATCAAGGGAGTTTAGAGGACACATGGTTTGGATCTGGTTTCTTGTGGTCCTGCTGAAGTTCTGAACATATTTTGCTGCATGTTGAATTAGATGAGACGTTTTTTCCTCCACAACTTTGAGGTCACGTTCAGACACTCAGACAATGATATAAAAGCTTCAATGGCCCCGACTCGTTAAACTGAGTTCACTGAAGTGTATGTTCTGTGGTTAGTATTTATTATGTCACTGCTGACTCCAGCCGCATTGTATAAGCTATCAACAAGAATTCCTCTTCATCCAGTGTACTTTTGACTCCAGCGTCCCTTAGCAGAACCGCATTGTTGATGAACAGTTTTTAACATCTGTTCCAGGTTCTTCCACAGGCTTCTCTGTTTTCAGGATCAATCAAAGCCTCTGTCAGCCTCTCCCAGGCTAGAGTGTTGAAACCTGAGTGTTCATACATCACCGTTCAACATCTGCAGGGCATGTTATGTCCAATACTCACAAGCCCTGGCCCCCAGGGGACTCAGAGGTTGTAAGTGCTCATCATTACAATAGTTATGATGGATTCAGTTAGGCTAGGAAGCTGGGAAATGTTGTTGTGGCTTGTTTTTCCCCACCACAGAGTGCTGTGTATAGTATATGCTCACAGGTGTCATCTTTTATGAATCATAGTATTCTTTGTCCCCGTGGGACTGGTATTACACTCTTACAGGTTTTAACAATGGCTTCAAAGCTCAGGTTCAGTTCCGGTTTAATGTTCATCACATCAACCGGCGTGTTGTCACCAGGCAAGAGCCTGAGAAGGTACATCTGACGCTTTCAAGGGAGAGGGGTCACATGGAGACTGCGGGTTTCCGATATGATGTACACCCACAGTGATGTCACTCACGACATCAAGTCAAGCCAGGTGATAACTGAGGTGAAAAGTGGGGCTTTAAGAGGATTTTTTGTTTGAACTGAGGAGACCAGGCTACATTTTTATTCAACCACAAATATGGATTTTTTTTAATACTCTGCATTGCTGTTCATGCTAAAAGGAGACTAACTGAGAGGGTAATTAACTAATGAACTAATTAAATCTTTATTTAGGAGTTAAGGCCAGTTAATTTGGTCTTTCTGTTACAACTCAAGTAATCTAAACCACTGACAAACAAGTACACGCAACCTTATTTTGATCACGGTGCATGCATATACTATTGTACACTGTCCTTAAGTGACTTAAAGCCAGCTGAAAAATTGAAAGGATTTTGCGTTGTCCATTTCTACAGGAAAGCATTATTGGCGGATGCGAGAACGTCCAACATGTGAAAGTGTTTTAGGACTTGGCAATTTGTGTCCTGTCGTGCGTGTTCAGAAAAAATCGCCGTTTGTGATGCCTGGCTTTGCGTGCTGCTCTGCATGTCACCAGACAGGCGTGTGGTGTGGCTATTCTTAGAGGAACAACCAGCAGCACAAAGAACCTTTGAAGGGACTGAGTCAGAGAGGTTGCATGTGACATATCACATCAAAGAAACAGTAGGGACATTGATTTGATTTCGTTTTGGCAATGCAGAAGGGCCACTTTGCGTGTCAAGGACAGCATGTTGGATGTGTGCAGTACTTGCATGTTAACCCCCCCCGCTAACAGTGACCACGCCTTGTGATATTCCCAAATCAAATCTCAAAGTGTTTATTGAATGCTTGTGCATGTGATTGAATTTGATGCACCGTAGAGAAAATCAAGAACCAATGCACCATATTTGTATAATCCAAACAGATGGGATCCATTCTTCATGAATTTGAAGTTTTGTTTTTTTTTTGATGACTAAAAAGGAAAAAAAAAACAAAAAATCATACATTGCACAGCCTCTGTTAATACAGTGAAGCTGCAGGTGGGCTGATTTTCTAAAAGTTATCATTTTAACAAGTACATTTGAAGCACATATTTACCCATGCTGCAGCCATGCAAATGAAAATTAATCCTCCTCCAAATGCGTTGAGGGAGATTTTGTTTTTAGAAGCAAACGTTTTCCCAACACTTGGCAGCAGTGTCTTAGTTTGTACCTCAGAAACCAAGTGCTAGCTCCTTAATTAAGTTTTTTACCCTTCCAGTTTTCTAATCTAGACCAAACAAGTAAACTCAAGCTGGAATTGTGGAGGCTAAAATGGCAGTGAAAGTATGTGCTGAAAGGTGTCCAGAAAAACAATTTCATAAAACGCTATTGTAAAAGTTCTTATTTACACTAGACTACTTTAACCAAAATCACAGACTGGTCAGAATTTAACAAGAAATTTTGAGGTCTAACCACAAAGAAAAGAAAAATCCCCATGTTTTTTTTTCTTTCGCTAAATCAAGAGAGGTTATGAGTGGAAAATACACAGAGTCCTCAATATGAACCATTTTCATTTGTTGCTTGGAAGAAAGCAGCTCTTACTCGCTGCACCTAAGTCTGTTTTGTAGAAATCAGTCCCGTTAGCATCAATCTTTGGAGGTTGTTGCTCTCTCTGTGATGTGTTTGCTAGGCAGACATGAGAGTTATTATAAAAAAGAGACATCCCCCATCATGCCTGATCTCACGTAGTCACAGTGGTCTGTAACACTATCTGTATTGGGCAATTTTGACTTGTGCAAACAAATCCACAATGTTAACAATATATGGCAAGCATTAAACTGTGGGCCGAAATAATTGGAAACAGCGCACCAGCTAAGACTAAACAAATTTCTGTTTTCATTGCAAGGAGCCATGATGAGCGTGTGATTTATATTTATTTTTTTTAGGAATTTACCTGTTTGCCTGATTTCAGTCTGTTGCATGTTGGGCATCAAAGTGAAAAGGAATTGTTAACAACTCTTTCTGAATTAAAAACAATCAGCATCAGTGAAATGTTCTGCACATTAGACGGACAGAACAAACAATTTAATAAGGCATGCTAAGGATGAACAGAAAAAATAGTGTGTAGGGAGCAGCATAGTAGATAAAAACATACATTGTGATAGTGTATGATGACACATGGGTTCATCGTGGAAATGCACCTGTTATGCTTGTACTTCTGATTCTTCCCACCATAAAAAGTTTTATTTTCGTAATCATTTGTGCAGCTAGAAGGCCCTTTTCTTTTACTTTAAAAACTTTTCCATGAACCTGTTTTTGTTTTTGTTTGCCTCTTTTTATTGTTTTCTGGTTTTACTCACTCTGTGTGCTGTGGGAATGGCTGGGAAAGCTCGGCACCAGGATGAGTCTGCATATTCTTGCAAGTGCATGCAGAAATGCAAGGATGCTGCATATATGTGTCTAATAAAGGAGGACTGCAGTGGTTTTTCTGAAGATTTGTGCAAAGTTATTCATTAAATAAAATTTTCATTTGGGCCCACTGACATCTGTGAATGTACAACTGATTTTTTTTCTCGTGAAGTAAATCTTATTTTTATTTGCCTGAATGTGACACACTGAACTCTAATGTGTCTCTTTTGGAAAGGCGGCATGACTTGCCAACCAATTAACTTGAAAAACATTAGTCTAGACATAACATTACCAAGCTGTCTATTCTAACGTTGGGCATGGCATTTTCATAACTAATCAATGACTTTTTAGCTCATACACAAACAAAGTTGTTTTTCCATCTATAAATTAAACCAAAATGTATTGAAAGCGATACAGACCTTCTTATGCATTTGGTTTGGAAAGTTTCGAGCACCACTTTGAAATCAGTCACGTGTAACTCGAATGCCAAACATCTTTGACCTCCAACTGAAGGTGGAGAGAAATGTTACTTTCTCCTGCAGTCTTCCTGCTGACCACTAGTCTGTGACCACAACCCACTCTTGCAGAGTTTGTAGTTACCTGTGACCACATCCTCTCCATCCTTTGATCATAAGTTGCCACTGAGTAACGGTTGTGAGTGGAAGTGGACGGCTGCTCTCTACTCATGTTGATGTTACTTTAGCAACAAACTTTAGTGACATTATGAAACTGTTAGAAAAATAATCCATTGATTTCTCTGCTTGAAATTAACTTTCATTTATATCTATTTATCTAAGTGATTGAATGTACATGAAAAAGTTTGAGGAAAAGAGTTTTAATATTTTGTGTAACAAAAAATTTGACATAAAACTAAATATATTTGGAAGCTTGACACATCTGTCATCCACATCTGTCTTCCTTTATCCCCCCAAATTCTTTCTAATTAGTTGTTTGTTTAATATTTCATCTTATTTTAAAGTTCAGTTTTATTATCAACTTCTTTTATTGTTTTTAGACAGTTTTAGACACTTTTTTTGTGCCTATTTAGATACAAAATGTAATTGATTTAAGTAGGTAAACATGATGTTCTCACAGGAACA
>JAOWBL010000023.1:9708776-9733287 GCA_028564865.1 Zenarchopterus dispar
AAAAAAAAAATTTGCATACCTGTACCACTCCAGTCCTTTTTCATAAAACCTGTCGAAGAAGTGCGGCTCTGCGCCAAACGCCCTCACGTCCGGGTGGATGCGGAGAAACTCCAGCAGGGCGCGGGTTCCTCCTTTCTTCACGCCGATTATAATCGCCTGCGGAAGCCTTTTGGTCCCGAAAGTGTTGGACACTGGGATGCTGGGGGCGCCCCCCTTCTCGCTGGCCACCACGTGCTGCGGCAGCGCGTCCACCTGCTCCGCGTCCTGCGAGGCTGTGAGGTTGTGGTCGAGGTAAAGACGCGCGTCCTCCAGCATGCGCCGGCGATCGTCTGAAATGTCATAGTCCCTGTCTGAACCGTCCTGCCTGTATAAAGTTCTCGGAACCGAATCACAAAATCCCGTGAGGCAGTAGAAGAAGTAGGTGAAGATTAGGACCATGGTAAAGAACAGCGAGACTTTGGAGAGCGCCTTTCCAAAGTTGAACCTGACTCTGCAGCCACTACATCCCATGAGTTGATCTCCTGCTCGGTGCCAAAGGGCCGAAATGGTGACACCATGCTTCTTCTTCCTCTTACATGGATCGGAGTTAATATAAGCTGAATGTGTGAAGCGGAACCTGTTGCGCAGAGATGAGGAATTATTTGGAAAGCTTTTCTCAGCAGAACAGCGCAGAAGATTTGTCAAAACTGATCTTCATGATCTCTGTCCGTATAGACTACCTTAAACGTGTAAAATCCTGATTGACAAAAATGTTGTCTTTAATATGATTTGTTTCCCTTTATAGTCGGCTGTGATGCAGCTTCTTGTAGTTGTGCGCTGTGGGATGTCCTCTCCTTCTCTTCTCTGCTTCTCCAACATCCCCCCACCCCATCACACCCCACCCATCTTGGAAGTCTCCACCCTTCAGCCTTTATGCTGTATGACAAACACCTCTCATGCATACAAAGTAGTCCTCACATTTAGCTTAAAGTGACAAATATGAATATTCATGCAAAAACAATTTTTACATCTCCAGTTAACAGTTCATTATCATATGTTTTGGGTTTTTCAGTTGTACATGCAATTGTAACAGAATGGGTTAGGCAAGCTGCTCAGTTTTTACTTTTTTAGGAGCTCAGTGTCAAAAAAAAAAAAAAAATCCTGATCATTTAATTCTGAAAGGAGATCAACCATGTTCTAAAATGAAAGCTGACCCCAAAGAGGAAAATCCTCCTTACCCCTCTGAACCCTGATAATATTTCAGTCAGCACTGTGAACAACAGATGCCCTGAGGGTATCTTTCTTAAACCTCTTGTACTCTCCCTGCACCCTGGGAGTCAACTCTAAACCAGCTCACAGACCTTCAAAACAAAGAACCTGAGGTGAGGAGGGGTCCCGGCTGCGACTGATGTGTCTCTGTCCCCATAAATACAGTGTGGGAGGTTGAGTGTGTCACCTTTGGGGGTGTACAGAAGGGATCAGCGCAGAGATGTTTCCCTGACTCAGTAAAGCTGGAGCAGGTATAAAGTTTCCTCTGGCAGCGAGATGAAGTTCGGACTTTGAACCTGACTAACAGCACCAAGGGCGTCTGTTTTAAAGGATGATATGACAGAAAAAAAGACTGTGGAGAGGTAAAGGATGGATAAAAGAGAGGTGTGCATGAACTCGGCCCTGGAGCGCGAGGAGATAACAAATCCACTTGGCAATCTCACTTGCTAATTTCTTGCCAAAAGTGAAATGACACTCTGTTGTTTGTACAGCAAATATATAGTTATAGCAGCAGTGGAGCAATTCAGCATAAAAACATAAAAACAACACCGTTTGCATGCTCTCCATATCTCATCAAAATGAAAAGAAAAAAAAGCCCTTACTTTAGAAGTAGACGTTTAGTCAGTGAAGGCAAGTAGGAGCAAAACAAACTCAAACCATGATACCACTGCCATTCTACAGTTGGGAGAAATTTCTAATGCTGAAATATTTTCCTTTTTATTTCCCCCAAGCCTGCTTATTTTAGATTAATCTAATTCATTCTGTTTTTTTCTTGTCCACAAAACCATTTTAACTCTCTGCTCCAAAGCACCTGACTCACTAACAGACCTTCACCACAAGCCCACAGTGATGAATTTATTTGTACCAGGTGTCTTGGAGCAAGGAAACATCTAAACTTAAAGCAGTGGCCCTCAAGGACCTTGTTTGGGTCTTTATACGTTGGTCTAGATGAAGGGAATTATCCAGTTTACTTAGCTGAATTTAGCGCATTGGTAACTTTAAAAAACCCACACACACGGGAAAGCCTTTTTAGCTCCTGCCGCCATGACAGGAACCTGAACTGAGATGTCCACGCTTTACTATCTCGACTGTTGGTCTTTGATCTCCATAACAGTCGGCTCCGTGGTCTTTGACGCGTTCTCTGATTTTTCACCGCTGTTCTGCTGAAAGGCTGATTTACTATTGTTTGAAGTCAGTTCAGTCACTGTTGTGTCATCTGCAGATTTTATGATGGTGTTTGCATCTGTGTGTGTGTGTGTGTGTGTGTGTACAGCTGTGGGTGAAGGGTGAGTTGAGAATGGGGCTCAATACACAACCCTGGGTTGTGCTAATGTGCAGGATTGTTGTGAAGGAGAGATGAGGGCCCAGCTGGACTACCAGAGGACACCCTGAGAGGAAGCTCGGGATCCAGTTACATGTAGGAGCACTAAAACCTGGCTGGTGCAGTTTGTGGATGGGTTGAGGGGGGGGCGACGGCACTGAAGGCAAAACTATAGGCAACAAAGATCATCCTCACATACCTATTTGTCTTGTCCCTCAAGGTGGGTCAGGTTAGTGTGGAGAGCTAGAACAATGGCATCATGACTTCCTTGCATTTCAAAATGTTGAGGCTCACGCGCTTTTGTCATTCATATCTATTGGATTATTATTTATTATTTTCCATAATACAAAACAAGTCACTTTTACATTGTAAAAATATTAAAATATAAGAAATTGTTAGAGACACTTTCACTCTGCGTTAAATGACTGTTTTTCACTTCAGTTTCTGTTCAGGCTAAACAAGCAAGACATAAGAATGTTAATTAGTGAGCTTAAAAGATCACGGTAGGTGGATTATGTTACCCTTGGACAGAGCCAGGCTTGCAGTTTCCCCATTTTTAAGAAGAACTGCTCTCTATACGTTCACCATGCAGATTTGAGATCAGTATCAGTGGTTTCATCTGAAATCTTGACAAAACCAAATAGTCATGTGTCCAAAACATGTCAAACTTCATCTTTCAGCAGTATAGAAACTTTATGACGTTAAGCAACACAAAGCCAATGATTGCGGTTTCTGCCTCCAGCTCTAACAAAGCTCTCTGTGGATTCTAACATGACCCTGGCAAATATAGAATAATGATATGTTTTGAAACACAAACGGCCTTTTGTGAATGCATTGAAACAGAGGCCAGCTTGGCATTGAGGAATTCACAGCTTTAGAAATGACTGTCTGCTGGCGAGCGGCACAATCGCTCAGAACGAGGTCAGCATCCACGCCTTGCTTTCATCAGAAATTTTATTTGCTTTTCTCTGGTGCTAATTGCTCCAGTTGGACTTTTACTGACAGCTTTGGCCCCAGAAATATAAACAGTGAGATTAAAGAAACAAACAGGCGGCGGAGTTGAGGAAACAAATGCAGGTTGTGAACCAGGTCTGTATACGTTGGATTGAGCTCGAATAACACGCCTGCGTGCACACGCTCATGTGCAGGTATTTATGCACTCGTGTGTGCAGTCCAGACGGCATTTCCAACTGGTGTGCCTGCAGGTGTGCTCTGCTGCTGCATCCCTGTGTGTACCACAGATACAGATTTCCATCGCCAGGGGCCCGCTGATGGCGTGTACATGTGTCAGCCATTACAGCAAATTACAAATCCTCCCCAGCAAAATGTTCCACTCCCATTTTGTAATTTCCAGTATGAGGACGAAGCTGTTGCCCATTTGTGATGCCCAGCAGAAACCCTTACAGCCGTCGCAGCAGTTCTTTGAAACCACAGGAGATGCGTCTTCATCGGTGCAGAATCGTGGCTTTTAATTCGGCCTGGAATGAATATCAAGAACCTTACAAACAAATTAACTTTACATGGATTTTTTTCCCCTTTTTTTGTCTTTACATTAGGTGACCAAAGAAGAATAAAGGATGTCATAAAAGAACATAAAATGCGATGCTCATTTTGTGGCTCTTTGAAGAAATAACGGATGCCAAGCTCTCTCTGTAACATGAAAGATGCGTAATTGCCCTGCCCTCAGGTAATATAGATCACAGAACACAAAAGCCAACAACAAAGCATCTGCAAAGCCCCGTCTTCCCAACTTTTGTCTTCAAATGTAAGCAAAGTCAGTGGGACTGATAGATGAAGGACTGAACCAGACCACTCTGATCTCCCCGTCCTCACACAGTTTTCCACCCCCACCTCTTCCTCTTCTCCTCCCTCCCTCCATACCTCCTGCGCCACCACCTTCTCACAGGTGCGTCCAAAATTTTTTTTTTTTTTTCCCCCTCCAGTTTGGCTTTCAGACTCCCAGACTTGCCCTGAAATTTAATAGAGATGTGAGTGAATGGATCAGTGTAGCGAACATCAGAGAGGAAGATGTTCAGAGCTTACGCAACACTCTCAGAGGCCTTGAAAGCGGGCCGACATCATGCCTCCAGTCCAGCATGGAAGTAATTTATATCTGAGGAAAAGTTCACCAGCTCTCATTCCAGCTTTATCCGGGCAGAAGCCAAAACCAGGAGGCTCAGTGCTGTGACTGATATACATGTATAGCGATGTAAGGCCGCAGACATTTTTCTTGTATTTTTTTCACGTATGTGCGCCCTCTCCGGGTAAAAGAAACCAGCTGCTGAGACCAGTTTTCAATCTGTCTTTCATCTTGACAATAAAAACTTAAATACCTTTCCAGAAAGCATGTCTGTACAGGAGCTTCTCTTTTTTTCTTTCTTTCTTTTTTTTTAAATCTGGTATTTACCATCTCACTGTGCTTTATTGTAGATGTAGAATCGGGCAAGAGGGAATCAAAAGGGAATTAAACTGAATGACAGTCATGTCATCACATAAGCCGCAGAGCGCTCGGGAAATGCCTTCTTTTCTAATCCACAGCTCTGTGGTGAAAAATATGGGATCTGCTGGTTGGCTCCGAAGTGATACTGGGTGTGTTTAGGAAGGGTGGAGGAGCAGAGGCGGGGGTGTACGGGATGCCTGTATGTGCTTGTGCCTGAGTGACGAGTGTGAGGGGCGAAGTTAATGAAGAGATGCTGAGGAAGAGGCCAGTGTGACTACTTGAGTACATAGTTTCAGGCCTCTCGGCTCAGCCTGAGAGCATTTTAACTGGGTTGACGCAAATTTGACAGAGCCCCCAAGGGTGAACCATTTTAACCTGGAGCACGTGTCTGAGTGCACACTGTGTTATAGCAAGTGTTTGGACATGTATACAGAGACATCCATGGCTGCAGGATCTTATGCATGCCTCTGTGTGTCTTGTGGAGGCCTATTGTTCCACTCTGCATGCACACAAAACCACTTGCGGTACCCAATCCCAGACTACTCCTCAGTGAAATGCTTGTGGGCTGCTCTGTGTGGCTTCCTTTCATTGAGAGGCCTGTTTGCTTTAAACGTTGATTGCCGTGACGTCAGCTCCAAACCTCAGTCCTGCCTTTCATGTGTCACTGTCACCATCTATTTCCACCCAGTGTGTGAAGGATAACTTTCCCTCCATCGACATTGCAATTTCCCGACGCGGGCGGTTGGATTAAACACTGCGCTACTGTTAGCGGGCCAGAGCCGCCATCGTAATGGAGGCACTTGCTCATTTTCACACTCAATCAGTCCGTCCACAACAGCTGAAAAGACCACAGATTCATGCAGGCACAACCAGGTGGACTGGAGGAGATGTGTTCATAAACAAGCACAACCTGGTGTGTAAATAAAAATACAAACAGTCATCAGAAGGGTGTTAACTGGCTGTAATTGCTGGTGTAAAACCACAGCAGTTTGTCTTTCCACTTTCTGGAGTTTCCCATGTTTTTCAAATTCCAGACTGTCACAGCAACTGTGAGAAAAGAGAGCTGTCATCTTGAAAAAAATATGAGAGGAAGGCGGGGGGGCTCCTGTTCAGTGCTTCACACTTAAGTCAGGTCTCGGGAAAATAATATCACCTGTCCTGTAAGATCCTGCAGGCCGGAGGCGAGTGTGTGCGTCTGTCAAAAAGTGTTTCACGCAGCAGAAACGGGAGATTCTTCTTGTGCCCTCCGGGGCCCTGCCTGACTTTTCACAGGAATATAAAATCATGAGTGACTCAAACAAGAAAACCAGCACAGTGTAGGTGTTGATGGTTGTTCAGGCCAAGAGCGACAGGAGCGTAGCAAATACGTGACCTACCAGAGAAAACAAAGGCCTGCTGGGAGGGGAACGAGGTATAAAAATGGAATATTTTACTTAAAAGACTGATGTGTCAATTTGTTTGACTCTTCTCCGATTAATCAAAAGTTGAGAAATGTCTACATCCATTTGACACAAGTCAGCATTATTATTTTTTTTTATCAACACTTGATTTGTTCATTTCAAAGCTTTGGGAAAACCGATCTTAAATTGATGATTTTAAAGGAAGAAGAAATAATTAGCAAACCTTTTAAATCTAATATATGTGACTGAAGTTAGGAAAAAAATGTTTACATAGTACAATTTTTTAACATATGTATTCTCCTTTTGAATAAGATACCAAAAACATGTTTCAAAAGAAGCGGCGACAGAAGCAACGAAAGACGGGAAAGTTGTGTAATACCAGGAAATCATGTGCCTTCTCACAACTTTTTAAATATTGTGACGCCTCTTTTACCTGACGTGACAGCACAATTATGCACATAGTGAAAAATCTGCACCCCACTCATGGAGAATATATAGTGTTTTTTTTTTTCTTTATGACACACAATATGCTCTGTAATATGTTTCACTGTGAGGATACTTTATTTATCTCTCTTTTTTCAGCCTTGCACCATGTTTTGTTTCTTCAAAAAACAAGATGAGGAGAGTTCATCACTCTGTCGAAAGCTGGAGGGAGGCAGTTCAAGATTTCTTTTTTTTTTTTACAAATCCTTACTCAACAATAAATTTGAAAACAAAAACTGGACTTTTGTCATCTATAGTGAACTTTAAAGACTCACTTTTGATTTAACAATATGACTTTATGTATTAAATCTCTTAAGTAGAGTATGAAGCAGCACCTGATAACTTGAGGTGTAACTGAGACAGTCATAGACTCATGCTGGACGTTTTGTGATTGACCCGAGCCATCTGTGGAACCTCTAGCTTTCTGGGAGCTGAAGAGGGGAAGCATGAATGACTGGGTATGAAGATGGATAGATGTGATTAGAGCGGTGGAGGTAGAGTCCTGCTCATAAATTTTAGTTCACAAGTTAAATGAGCCTAGTTTCATCTGGTCTGAGAAATCAGAACCTCCAATACTTTCAGGAAATCAGGGTCTCCTCACCCTTTGGGCTAAAGAGGAGACGGGCCAGCTCATTTGTTGCCAGCACAGAGTTCAAAAAGCCAAAATATGCAAATATATGAGTGTGGTTTAGTGCTTTCGTGAACATGGGATACATGTGCACATTTGTGAAGAAACCAATATTGCTCAAATGTGTATGCAGGTTTAGGAGTGACATCTTCTTCCTTCTGGCATCTTTTTAAAGAAGGTCTTACTCATTCCAGCAAGCCAACCTTCAATTCACAGGAATTGCAATAGTCATCTATTTCCACCCAGTCTCTGCCATTAAAAAAGTCAAGGCAATAAGCTGGTTTTCCATTTAAATTCAAAATTAAGTTTGACCTTTCAATGTTTAAAAAACACGTGTTTCATCGTGGGTTTTCTCATTTTCATACCATTATCAGTTGAATAAGTGACTCTCATTGCATGCTGTTTTTATTTAGATTTTGCAAATGCAAACCTCATGCATGCCTGCAAACAGGTTTATAAAACAAATAGGAAGGTCCTAAGACTGGCAATGATCTCTCCATGGTGTGTCTTTAAGCTATTATAATAATTTGAAGATGTCATTTCACAAGTCAGCGTGGCAGGGGTTCATAATTGGTACTTGTGGTCATGTACAGCCATTATATCTGCCCTCTGTCTTTAAAACACCACACCCTCACTTTGTTGTAGGCCTGATAATGGCATTGGCTTGTCTGAGAGTCTCATTCCTGTGGGAATGTATTCTAAGATGTCTTCTTTTTTAACATTTATACCAACACACACAGTCACGCATATTCACAAACACACAAACTGTCCTCCCCTTCCTGCAGCTCTCATCTGGTCTCACTTTAAGTTTTGAGGTCTGAGTTCCTTGGGTATGGAAGAGAGCTGCTGCACCAAATGAGGGCAGGAAGGCTGATCTGTGAACTTGCCCAAAATACACTTGAAATTAATTTGGGCACTGTTTTGTCTGAGCAGTCGTTCACTTCCTGCAGTAATTATTCCTGTTAAATATGGAGGAAAACACCCCGTCATCTGGGTCCCTGATTCTGGCAGTTCTCTCTGCTTGACAAACTAATAAGGCAATGCTAAAGGATCAAGTATAACAGTTACTGCTAGTGGAGAGAGAAGTAGAGATTATGAAGGGATTTTCTTCTCTGCAACATAAGTGGATTCATTAAGTGCAAACAAAGAGAAGTGTGAGTGTGATGGTAAAGATATCCCTGGCTCTGATGTTGAAGAGTTGCCATCAAAAGCGGACCGTATGTCTGTGTCTTGCACAATATAGCTGCTGAGGGTCATAAAATTGAAGAGGTATGTGGAATTCCCCTCGTTCCTACTTCACGGATCCAAAAATGAGACAATCAAAACACACACAGCAAATGCTTTATTTCTTTGGAGTTTATTATTTAATAGGCCACACATGTTTTAAAGAAGTAGCCTATTTTTCTCATCATGCTTGTTGATCTTCCTCCTTCAACTTTCACATCATCTGCTGAGAAAAGACTGAAAATCGGAGCACCTCCTTAACTATCTCGTAACACTGGGATGGCGGTAGATTATAGGTTTGTGATTGGCTCATAATCACTGAGCAGTTTAAAGAGCTTAGGCACCTCTGAACATCTTCTGCACAGGACTTTGCAATCAGGAGCAATTTTGACTATTAGGACCACCCATTGGGGGTCTTGTAGGGAGTTTCACAGAATTTGCAAGGTCTATATAGTCCCATGAGCATATCTGTGTTGCAAGTACACGCAGACATCAAGAGAAAAATGCAGGATCAAACAAGCAAGGAGAGAGCACGAACATGCATGAAGTCGTCTTTATCACACGTGCAGCCTGATCTGGATTCCATATGAGGCGAGCTTAGATTACCATGAGAGAGGATGAGCTGCCACAAATTGCAGGGAGCTCTGGTTTGCTGGCTGGGTAGGTGTAGTTTGGGTTTGGGGGGAGGGGGCAGAGTGGCACCGTAGCCAGGCGAAGACTGAGGCTGTAGCATTTCTGTCCACACTCAGTCTCTGTCTAAAAAAAATGCTTTAATGCCTTTCTTCAGACGTCAAAGGCCTGTGACATTTCAGGACGTGCGCTAGCTCAAATACTGCAGTTTCCATCGTCCATCATTGCTCTGACTATCTGCGGCCGGAGCCTCCTTTTAAATCACTCATCTGAAAGCCTTCCCTATATTTCCATACTTCGAAGACAGCGCGCTTGATAAATGTTTCCTGGCCTCTGCCACACTTTTATCTCAGGCTCCATTTGATCGTTTTATCCACGGCGTCTGACGCAGAGCCTCAAACATCAAACTCAAGAGCACAACATGTCCAGTTTCTTTCAAGATTACTGCACCCACCTTTGAGGCCTTTCAAACCCTCCGATAGCCTCATGTCAGACATGTGGGCACAATCCACTTGTTGATTCTCCACTTTTAAACCTCTGCTCTTATCCTTTCACTCTGTCCAGCATCTCTAAAAGAAAAGGACCACCCCCTCCCCATTGTGTGTGAACAATAACACTGCAACATACCTCAAGTAGTCCTTTGAAGCTCTGAGACTAAACTGCGGTTCTGTTTGCCGGGTCATATCCCCCTGAAAGTGATCAGAGAGGAGATAGTGACTTGGTGATGTTTGCAAACGTGTTCAGAACCTGTCTGTGTTATTGAAGCTGGCGGCACTCAGAAACAGGAAGGTGATCATGTGATAAAGATGACAATAAAGTGGCAGAAGCCATTGATTTCACATTTTGTTTATTTTCTCACTGGCGGCCCCTATACGTTCAGAGGGAGCTTTGTGGATCTGCTGTGCAGTTTTTATTCAGCACCATTCTACAAAAGTTTAAACTGTTGGCACAGATGCTTTCATTTCCTTAATTATATTTATTTATTTATTTATTTTGTGCCTTATATCACTTTCCCTGTGTTTAGCAGTATGTACTTTTGGGCATAGAGCACCAGTGGAGGGAATTACAAAATACAGAAACAAAAGAGAGAACAGCAAAACAGAAACTTCTTTTAAAACTTCTTTTGAGGTAGCATTTTATTTTATTCTAGAGTGGCACCATTCAAAGGGCAGGCTGCTATGAAATTGTGTCTCTGTCTCTATATCTGCCCAAAACTTTGTCGCTAAGCTTTTAGTCATTTAAACTATGATTTCTGAAACTTTTTTCCATGCTGGTTTGGATGTTCTTCTGCCTGGAGGATTTCTACTGGTGATTCTGGCACTTTTTTTTAACCGTTTGTTATGATGAGTATCTATGGCAACGGAAAGTTGTTTACATGTGGAGGCTGCAGATTGAGCTTTCCAAATAATTAGAAAAAGACCTCAAATGGAGATGAGCTGAAAAGGAGAAGTCAGGGATCCAGAGCAGGAGAAAAATGAAGAGCAAAAAGGAAGAGGTTGTGACCACATTTTTCCCCTTGATCATCATGGGGAGTATGAGATCTCTGAAAGGTGGGATGGATGGCCTTGTAGCACTGATGAAAAACAGCAGGAGTACCGTATTTTTAAAGACATGTAAGAGCATGTTCTGGACTCCAGCATCTCTGTACGTGGATTCATAAAGTGTTTTCACTTTTGACAGCAGTTGTTGAAAAAAGATGCTCCTTCACAGTCACATCTAATCCTGTATATGTGACTGTGAAGGAGCACCTCTGCACCCCAGATGTTGAACTGCTGGCTCTAAGTGTCTCTTCATCCCATTGGCTGAAACAGCTCACCTGTGTTACCTCACAATGCCACATATAATATCATCACTGCAACTGTTGCCAGGCAACAAATACAACACTGAGTTCATGATGAACTCTGAAGATTTTAGCCACATCTACTATTTAACAGACAATGCAATCTCTCTGTAAGATAATAAAATATTAAGTTCAGTTTAATAAAATTTTTTGAAATATATCACTTTTTTGTTTTTCTTGGTTTGTGTAATTTTTTTCTTTTTCTTTTATTATTGAGGTAAATTAAATTTGCTTTTTCTTTTTTTCTTAAATGAAATGTTAGTTTTCTTTTTCCCCCCAGAAATGCAGCTGAAATTTCTGTTCAGGTGTTTTGTTTTTTTTTAATTGTTTCTGAAATAAAACTGTTTAATTTTTGTATTTGTTGTGTTTACTGACATGTTGTTTTGCAAAATTTTGTAATGATTTACGCTGTGCTGTTGTGCTTCCTGAAAAATTTGTTGTTTTGTGGACTTTTGCTGTGTTTTTGGTTTTGGGTTTTTGAACTTCAGGGTTCTGTAAATATGACCCATGATTATGTGCACTTCATACACCCACACCGCATAAAATATCCTTATGCGCTCAGCAATCTACACAGCAGTTGACGTTGAGGTTTGCTACTCGGACTTTCAGGGAAGGACGAGCAAAAACACTCTCATTTTGATTTTTATCAGCAATTTTTCTTTCGAATGCTCACTAACTTTTACAGAATTACACTGCCAAACCTGGAATCCCTAGCTCCTAGATTCTTCCTCTGATCCGGAGAGGAAATCAGATTCCAGTGTCGTGTATGAAAACTTTGTTTATTCCTCCAGAGACAGACACTTGGCAAGTGGATGTATGTCTGAAACATGTGGACGGCAGCCCTTCCATGTATGGATGGAGACATCTTATGTGGCTGGCAAACTCACATACTGCCGCTATTAGTCTCTGATGAAAGGAAATTTCTGTATTTTTGTTACGGTCACGCATTAAAGAGTTTTAGTCCTCTTACAAAGTGATCACAGCTTCTGCAGTGACTGAAGTACTGGTTGGCAGATGTTTCTTGTGAATACCTCGATGAACTTGGATATAATGTCATGGCGTGTGGACGTGCAATAGGACGTTATTTTCTGTGGGTAAAAACAGAAGCAGGTGCAGATCCCGTAAACATCCCAATTTAAGCTACGGGCTCATATATGTTTCGATTAAAACAAGATGTCCCGTGCACGAGTCAGCAGCAGGCACATATGTTTAGTGAAACCTTGAGGCTTGGCCTGTGGGACCGGGGAAGACTTTGGAGTAGCGGTTTGATGTAATTAAGGGCTCCTTTTGCTTACGAGCAGGATGAGTCCTAGAGGTCAGGGGAAGAGTGATTCTATCAGAGGATTACCACTTCCTCCTTCCTGTTTGCTTCCTCTTGGCCATACAGCTGCAGTCAGATGCCAGTTAGAGGGACTGCCCTCGTAGATAGCAAATGCAAATTACAGCCCTGCGTTTCAAGCAACATCCTCTTCCTCTCTCTTCATCCCTCAACTGCACATCTGGTTTATCTTTTTGTTGATCTCTTTCTGTTGTAGAGGATGCCACTTTTCTTGTCTCAAGCCCTCTCTTTTCCACTCGCAAAGGAAAGTTTGTCTGTGTTGAAGTGGGCAGCATTGCACAGATTATATATTCGATGGCTTAGTTAGCAGGGGTTGAGGAGGGTATAGAGGCAACTTTGGAGCTGAAGCTGACAGTTGGATGGATGAAAAGACTTTAGACAAAACACTGACAATTACCAAAAAAGAAAAAAAATCACTATGTGAGAGTGTATTTGCCACAGCTGCTTCCTCAAAAGTGAACTGGGGAGTTCTGATTAGACTTTACAGACAAAAACATCATCACATCAACTGTGCAAAATAGTCTTTGCTCTCTATGAATGTTTGCACTTCCTTTCCTAATCCTCTGACTGACACGGGTGCTTTCATCTGCCCCTCAGATCTTCCAGCCTTTGAAACGAGCAGCTCCGCACCTGCTCATCCCAGATACTTAAACAGCATGAAAGCCACTGAGCGTGGCCCCCACATCCTCACTTTGTTTAAAATTCCACCAGTCCAGCAACCAAGAGCCACGGTTCACAGAGATGTAGAAAAATATTCTGTCGAAGAGCAAACGATTCCCTCACACCTGGACAGAAGCACGTTCAACTCTGCACAGCTTTCTTTAGTACAATACCACACTACAGCACTACAGTACCAGTTACAGTTTCACTCCCAATATTTTGTATGCCATTTTAGAAAAAAAATATTAAAAAGAAAATAAACAAAGACTGAACCACGAGAAAATGAAAGAATATAAAGTAATGTGTGGTAAATTATCTTTGGATTGCAGTCATAGCTATTTCTAGAATCAAATTATAGTATAAATTTGAGTTTGAAGGGGCATTATAATCAATATAGGACCAGTTGTTAGCTTTGTTACATGTGTACGTCTCTGCTTATACATGACACTGCATGTGCAGGTTTTCAGGTGGATTCACACACACTCATAAACAGTGCAAAGAACATCAAAGCATGTAATATGATACAGATGTGTCTTCAAAAATGTGAGACATGGCACTAGTATGTGTTATATAATTCACCAGTTTTCCCATCTTTAAAAAAAATGAATTAGAATAGTGGAATTCTCAAGGTTATTGAATATATTCAATTATTTCCACTTGATATCTTCTCTATTACTAAGACTAAATGACTCTTTTTTTCTTAATTTTTTTTCCCTTGTCAAATTATAGGATGAGCAAGTTTTTCTTTGGCGAAAGACTGAAACTGTACTCTCTCCAGAATTAAGGTGCATTCACGCTTTTATTTTGGCGCTTTCGGTACGGACCAAAGGAGAAAATTACCCGTTTAATTTGGTTTGGTAGGAGAAAGTCCTCATTCATTTAGCATTCAGCAAAGGACAGACCAAAAGGCAAAACAGAAGAGATGTGGGCAAAGTGGCAACCTGATTGGTCAGACTGGGTTTGTCGGAAACAGACTGAGACCCAGATTTCCAATCCGCTTGTTTACCGAGCAGTTATGTATTACAAAGATGTACTATTAATGTTTTTTAAAGATTCATATCACAAGGTTATAGATATAAAGTCTCTCATATTGAATTAAACTATTTATATGTAACATTATAAGTCAAATTAGTGCTTGATGTGGTCCCATTTTGCCCGGTATAGTTGTACAGAGTTATTCAGCCCACTTATCAGGAAGGTTTCTTCAAACGTCTCAGAGAACTCAGCATCATGACATTATGGAGAAGCTCCACCTATCACAGTGATCCCAGTAGCTCTAATGTCTTCAGAGTCTTTGACTCTAGTTTTCTGTTTGGAGTCATTATTACGCTGCAGAATTCATTTGGGACCAGTCAGAAACCTTGAAAAACTCTTTAGTGGTGTGATGTTATAGATATGAATCAAAAATGTTGTGAGTTTTGTGGAAAATAACAGGATAAGATGTCTGCATAGCACCATCACCTGATGGAAGCATGTAATGACACGTGTAAGGGACAAACTGAGGTGGTTACAACCGTCACCAGCACATTTTAACAGACGTGCGTAACTATTAAAGAGATAAGTTAAACATTAAAGTGTGCAGTACAGTTTTGTGTGTCCCTTTGATTTAAATGGCTGTTCAGGCATGACTCGTGTAACTGCTGTCCGGTATATCCACCGTTCATCAGTGCTAGGGAACTCCACATGGCTTTATCCCAGAGCACTTCATCCACTCTGGAGACACCTTCTGCTGCAGGCAACCGTTTCCTCTTTCACAGCTCACTTTTATTTATCCACTTCCTCTTCTGCAAAGAGGAAAAAAAGGTCATCCCACTGACCTAGTGAAATAAAAGTTAAACAACAAAACCTCATAGACTCACTTTTGGGGATAAATGTCAGCGAGCTGCTGAAGATTCAAAAGCGTGACAGCCCTTCCTTCGGTCCATCACATAAGAACTCATGGCCTAATCCACTGCCACACTTCCCACAGCAAACCTGAGGAATTTAAATCCAGAAGACTCAAATAAACATGTGATTAAAGACTGGTCCAGTCTTGTTTAGTCCAGCTTGATAAACTGGCTTATTAAAACAAACATCCAACTGAGCTACTGCTGCAGAAGCAGTCTACCTTTATAGGTCCCCATGCCTCAGGGTGTTTAGAGACACTGTCTTCATGGATGGTCTTTGAGAAGGCAGGCCACGGAGAAGAGTGCTCAAACTTTGAAGTGCTGGAAAATAACTCATGGCCACACTCAGAGCACACATATATACCTGACAACAAGAAGGGACTCATGGAGTTTAACTTTCTCAAGTATTTGTCCTTCACATGCAGGTTCATGCTTCACTCACCAGGCTGAAAGTGATTTTTATAACATTCTCCCCCAGAAAAGGAGCAATAAGAATTACCATCCATGTCTCAGTTTCTTCAAAATCAAAAATATTTTTTATTTCAGTTAGTTTAGAAATATTCGTTTACAAACAGGCGCTTAGCTTGAACTGGTAAAGGCCAGCACGTCCAGATCAGATCAAGTGTCAATACCCTGTTGCTCTTATGTAACTCCTGAGCTCGGCGCAGTTTCCACCTAGTGGCAGTTCTGGAGAACTACAACTCAAATGGTAGCTCTCCAACAAATTATTTTATTCATTCATTTATTTATTTTACAGTAGATATCAAAAGTTTGAACACCTTTCTGAAATTTTAGTTTTGTAAAAATATAAAGAAATAAAATATAAAGGGGAATTTTTTAAATAATTTTTAAAAATCTTGACATCTAAAGAACTCTTCCAACAAATACTTTGTGAAAGTGCTCAACGCTTTTATTTTAGTATCAACTCTTTCTGTGAAGAAGTATATGAATTTAACATGTATATATTTTTCACCAGAAGACGTAACTTTTTCTGACACAATATCTTGAGATTTAGAGTCACTCGTTTTCCCATCCATCTTGAAAAATGCCTCCCAGCTGGAAAGAAGCAGGCCTCAAAGCTTAATACTACTCCCATCATGCCTCACCGTTGGTGTGGTGTTTCTTTAAAGGTATTCTGTATTGGCTTTGCACCAAACATACTGTAATGGAAAAATTAGACTTGGCCACTCTATGGCCTACGTCGTGAGTACAGTTTGAGTAATTCATATGTTTGTCCTTGGTCTGTTGTTTTGCATAGATGCAAGATTGTTATTAGGTCAGCATGACATGAACAGTAATCTAGAAGCTTCTGCCTCTGTTTAAGTCTCAGTATTATTCTGTATTACTTGGTCACTTCATTGAAACTTCAGATATACATTCCCGCCCTTTTGCATGCAAAAGATAATTAAATAATTCACTAATTTGAGCCATATTGCCAAGTCTGTATTTTAGTGTTATTATATTATTTCATTTTATCCAACTATTGCAGTCATTGGTTAAAATGTGTTTATACAGAGATATTACATACTTTTTTTCCATAACACATACCTTTCAGAATAGAAAAATAATTAAAATATTCAACCTTTCTCTCGATGGATTATAACCCAGTATCCCACGTGGTTTGGTGTGGATAAATGAATATTTTGGCGTAATTCAAATGAGCTTGCATATTTCTTTTTGTAATGAACAGCTCCCATCATGCCACCCTACCTCACTGCCTGGACTTTTGCACAATACAGGTGATGATAGTCCCATGCAAGGAGTAACCAGTACCTGCCAGAAATTCCTGTAGCTCCTTCAGTGTTGGTGTTGGTATTGGCAGCCCTGATAAGTCTTCTCATCCTTTCATAAACTTTGGAGGACCATCATGATCTTTGCAATGTCTCTGTGAGGCTACATTTTTTGCTTTTCCTCCTCTTTTTAGTTATTTTCCCAGTTATTAAATATTTTTGTGATTTCTCTGGATGTTTGCTTGTTGGAAGAGTGTGTGAGAGATGTAACAACTTGGATATTTTTGTGGTTGATATTTCTGTCTTTACATTTTTATAACCCTCAATTTCATACAGCCATCTGGACTTCTTTATATCTACTGCACTATAGTTTACACATCTGGTAAAACTTATATCAGCTAATAAGTGCAATAATGGACACTTTGCGTAACAGAAAAAACTTGAATCATTTAAAAGTTATTATATTTTACATTTTTGTTTAAGAATTCAGAGAAATCCAGAACAAATGATAGAATTTCCTAAGAAGTACGATACTGATAAAGTAATAAAGTAATAAAATAATCTAAACTGTGCCGAGGCTTGTTCTAGATCTCCTGGACTGATTGTGTGAAGATTTTTGCCAAAGTTGCAAAACATAATAAAAACAACAGATCGTCTACACGATCCAGAAATGAAACAACAGAGCCATTTCTCCTGGTTTGCAGCAGTCAAGACCAGTACAGGAGATTATTTCAGCTACAACAGCTTTACAACGACTCTTTGTTGGTCTCATTATTAACTACTGATTATTTCTACTGCAACAGTTTCATTTACCTTCTGACACTAAAAAAGCACCACGAAGATTTAGTTAGCCTTAATTTAAAATATATTTATTTTTACATTCTGATCATTTCTTTCAGTTTACGTTAAACTTTTCAAAATTGATGTAACTTTTCCTTTAATGGAAATAATGTGCATAGTCTTTATCTTTTGCATAGTCATTTTCTTCCGTCACTCAGCAATTTGACAATTGTTGGCTATTTGATTTAAATAATAATAATATGAGTAATCTCCCAAAATGATTCCTCGACTCTGAGAACAAGTTATACAAACTGTTTCCATCTGACATGCTCATACGTCATGTTGTAACAGAAACAGTCTCTCAGATAGCTAACAAAATCTTCAGTTTATTGGCCTCCTGCAATTTATCTATTTCCATCAGTCTATCAGTGTAAAAGTGTTGTGATCACTGAGGTAAAAGTAATTGCTGGTTTGCGGTGTTTGCATAATTAAAGATGTTGCATCAGTCCTCTGTCGTTGCAGCCCAGTGAAGACACCATACATCAGAGCCCTGGTTCTCCCAGACTGGGCTTTCCCTCAGAACTCTTCATCGACTGTCCACGCCTTCAGCAGCACAGAGGAACTTCTAATCCTGCAGGACTTCCTCGCCACAGCTCACCTTACTGTCCATCAACCTTATCTGTGGATGGGGAGCCAAAATAGGAAGGATTAGTTTTACTGGTCCCATCTTATTGGTAGGAATTGCAACCTTGTGAATGCAGATTGCACCTTTAGGGATGAACTTTAGTGAGCTGCTGAAGATTCAAAAGCGTGACTGCCCCTTGGATGGGCCGTCATTCACAAACTCATGGCCCAGTCCATTTCCACATTTCCCACACCGTACCTAGAACAATGCAACACACATATGTCCTAATAACAAATGTCTTACAGGAATGAGTTTGGTAATTCACCATTAATACAGAAGAATTGATATTAAGACCATTCATCTGTTTACACTGGTTAATGAAGTATAAGATTATGTTGCAGGCGGGGAACAGGATGTAGTGTTCTTATAACTAAGAAGAACTCAGTGAAAGAGTTCGGTGTTTTTGATGGTACCTTGTATGCTCCAGGTCTCTCCTTATGTTTGGAAACACTGTCTTCATGGATGGTTTCTGTGAAGGCAGGCCAGGGAGAGGAGTGCTCATACTTGGAGCGGCTGGAGAAGAGCTGGTGATTGCACTTGGAGCAAGCATAAATGCCTGGGAGGACAAGAATGAGAGATGGATGTACAAATGTACTATTTCACCCCTACTGATGTAAACACGGGCTAATCTTATAATACTGATATTATTTTGATGTAAACAACTGTGATCGTGTTTGCTCAGTTGGCCACGTTTACATTTAGAGTTATCTTGTAAATATAATAATAACAACAACAATAATTATTATTATTATTACGTTGCGCATATTTAAGTCTGTTTGTTTTCTTTTTTACATAATAGTTAAACTCCTCCACTGTGAAACTCAATAGTTTTGTAACAATGTTGTTGTGTAACCTGCACGCATGTTACACAAGTTTACGAGCTAAATTTTTTTTTGAGTTAACTCTGTGTTTATAATTTCATTTTTTATTATTCTCACCACATGTACAGTCTCAGCTCTCCCTCAAATAATAGCTTTTGAGTAACTTAAAAGTAAGTTTCTTATATTTTACGATTAGCAGACAGTAGCTAGTACGTCTATCACTAACTTCTGCGAAACAAACATCACCTCTTATAACAACATATTTATATCATCATAAACAGTAAGAAAAACAACAAAATAGGGATACCTGATTTAAAATGGTCTTTGAAGACCTCTCCTCCGGAGAAAGAGCAAAAAGACATTGTTTTTGCTGTCAACAGCTCTCTGTGCGCTTAGCAGTTAAAAAACTAATGGAAACAACGAAACTTCCGGTTTTAGTCTGACCTTCAAAATTAAAGTATGACGTTGAGGTTGAAAGTAAGAAGTTAATTCACCTATTTTAAGGTAAGAATTACTAAAATGTCTACAGAAAAGAATTGTAGTGAATGTGAAAATAAATTATTCTTGTGTGATTTCAAATCAAATAAGCATATGATTTGTAAACTGACCACCTTGAAAAAGCAATCTCCTTGTTCTGTTCGCTTTCAAATATCTCAGAAACCCCTCATAGTTACACTTTTAAGGTTAAGACCAGTCACATGTAATAATTGATTTAAAAGAAACAGAAATAAAAAAGTACATTAAAATAAATTTACCATCATGACAGTTAAGCTATTTCTTTTTTTTTAAATTCCTGTGACATGATACCCACAAGTACAGCAAAAATATCTGAGGTGTTGTCACAGATATGAAGTCAGAGAAGTCAAAAAATGTTTTAGCTGTGCATATTCATGAGAAACACATCTGTGAAACTTACTACAGGCATAAATATAAGTACTGCCTTAGAACACAAGATAGCTCAGCTTAGCCAATATTCATACAAAGATATCATTGGGATAATACAGCACATAGCAGCAAGATGCCAGAACAGAGTAAGTGGGATACAATGCAGAAACGTCTATGAAAGAGCAAAGATGCTGAGGTACTTCCAGATTCAGACTGATAAAATGGTGATGACTAACCAGCCAGTCACAATCTCCAGAAAAAAGCAATCCTAATAGCAAGTCCAATCTATGGCAACATCAAGAGAAGGAACATGCCAAGAGTTGACAGAAAAAGTAGAAAAGATGCAAAAAAGATCATCTCAACAAAGGTGCCAGAATCAGTTGAGACTGTTAACCTCTGAACTGGGAGAATGGCTCGAGCTGATTCTGGGAACGACTATGCATGTCTCTGACCAAGGGAACAACAGAGATCTCTGCCCAGGACAACAGCTAAGAGCTCAGGATCCCAGATCTCTCGTAGAAGATCCTAGCTTGAAGACTGACCACCATCAGTGGGGAGAAGTTGTAATTACAGCATGTTACTTTTTTATTGTTTTAGCAGTCCCATGAGCCACTGTATCCCACATACTCTATTAGGTTGTAGTGAAAGATATTGCTTACAATGGTGATTATTTTGAAAGACTCAAACCGGAAATGAAACAGGATTTTTTTTGTTTGGTTGTTTTGTTTTTGTTTGTTTTTTGGAATTAAAAAAGTTTTTATTAAATTTGTTGTTGCAGAATTCATTGGTATTAACTAAAATGGGTCTGCTTTTCTGCTAACAAGTATTTTTTGTATAACTGTATTATGTTTACAGCTTGTTTGGTTGTGTTGCATTTAATTTTCTTGCATACCAGACTCCCGAAGCTACGACAGATCGGGTGTAATGAATAGCTGTCTTATATCTTATTAACAGCAGGGCTATAAAATGTAGCAAGCTGTTTCCCTGATCTCACTTAAGAACAACTCAAAGTTCAACTTAATAAGTTAAAATGTGATTCAGGTCACTCCAAGGATAAGCAGTAGTATTGCTGGATATATAAATACTTTAAATTCTGGATACTTACAAAGTGTATATTATTGCAATTAATTATTAAAGATAGTCACTGTCTATAAGAAATTATTTATGTAATGTAATGGCTGATAAGTAGACTTTAACCAATTTCTAAATGTTTAGCTGATATATATAAGCTTGACAAAGAATTTTCATTAAAAGAAAGGCTTCATATCTACCAAACCTAGTGAAAAGAGTCCCACCAAGGTTATTATTAAGATTTGTTTAGCAGTTTTGATGGAGAAATTTCACTCACTGTATGATGGCAAGCCACAGTCATGAACAGAGAACTGCTTTCTTCAATCTGATAAACAAAGTTTTAACACTATATATGAACAAATCAATTTCAGCAGTTCTATCAGCTTCACAACTGAAAAGATTTGTTCTTCTACAGTTTTCCAGCAGGAGGCAACAAACACTGTCAGACACTGGTAAATGCTAGCAGCTAGAAGTATTTCACTTCACATTATGCAGATTCCCCCACTTGTGTTATAAAACTGAACACATCGCAGTAACACTGGCTTTAGTTTAAAATATAAAATGAACTACAGGCAGGGGAGTCATTAAAGACTTAGACCAAGAAAGGGCTTCATCCTTTTAGAGCAGGATTACCTTGATAACTAGGTTAAACTAGTGTTATCTCATTGATTTGAAAAGCCTTATATAGATTTGTTTTGAATCATTTTCTACAGTACACATAGTTGAGTAAATGAGGCCTCAAAAGTTTTTGTGAGAACTTATATCTTAAGCACAAATGACAGAAACTATTAAACACAAATGCAAACAGCAGGCAGCACTATCAGTGTCTCTTTTCTGAAATATTTTGAACAGTTTTGTATTGTTTAAATCACAGGTACACATATGCAAACTGATCAACATCATGGCGATTGAGGTAATTGTTAATTATGAAACAGACTGTGTATGCATAATACTGTGCAAAAGTCTTAGGCATCCCAGGCTTGCTCTTTTGTCTTTTAATGGCGTCCATATTTGTTTCCCAGTCTTTAAAATACAAACAGAAAATAAAGAAACTTAATTCCCTAAATCCTAAACAGAGTGGAATCCCAATTAATATGACTGAAAATATATGTACAGGGCAGTCTCCTTAAAATGAGAGTAGCATCTGTGCTTGGTTATGATGGAGGTCATACTATCAGCTGATGTTTTGTGCCACACAGTATTCATTTTGGCCTGAACATTGTGTGGTTTTGTTTTCTGTGCCTGTTGTCTAGAGGTTGTGGTTTTCTACAGCCAATGTAGATCATAATAAAGAAAAAACACAACCAACCAACTAATTAAAGGTAGGGAAAGCAATTCTTACCCTACTATTTTTCAAATTTTGTTTCACAAATTAATGGACATAATTGTTGTGTTGTAGATTGTAATGGAAGAGGAACTTCTTATATTCTCTTTATTCAGATACAGACACTGAAAGTCAACACTTCTTTTACTCATTCTTAACTCTTTTCTTCCATTCGTTTTCTGCCCTCTAGAGGCTAACATGACAATGATGTCAATGATGTAACCCTACCCTTATTACTCTAAATCCAAACTTATTAGTCCATTTTGTTCTTAATAAAGACACTGAAAATTAATTATTAAAGGTCAATTCAACTTTAATAAAACAAAAAGACTAGGGGTCCGTATTGCTTCATTTTGACTTGTTTCTGGGCATTCATGTGGCATATCCAGAAGTCCATTCAATTTGTAGAAAACTTCCTACTGTGTGTGTGTGTGTTTTTTTAGCTTATTCCCTCATTTTTATTTGCTTTCCTTCAGTCCATATCAAATATGGATCATGCCACCGCTGTTCAATGCAAGAAAGTCAACATTAACACTAACAATGCTTAAACTGATAACACCAATGTGCTGTCATCATAGGAGAGAAATGTATTCTCTAGTTTATATTTAAGAGCCTAAATAATTTTACGACACAGTAAAATGACTGCAAGAAGTTCATTTTTCAAAAGCCTGTGAGTTATTTGTGCTGTGCTGGCTTGCACTTTATGCTAGTGTGGGATATAGCCACTGCACTAGTTTTAAGTAATTTGTTTTAATATAAAAGAGGAAAATAATATTTTAAAAAGGCCAGAAGGCTAAGCTTTGCAACTATGTCAGCAATTACGAAACAGGGCGGAAACAGGGCTTTATTTGCCTCATTTTGAAAATTTCCAACTGTGTATTTCAGAAAAAAAATTATATATATATATATATATACATATATATATATATATATATATATATATACACATATGTGTGTGCATGTGTGTGTATACTTTGTGCTAGCATCCAATGCTAGCAAGCATAGCATGGCTTTTCAAGAACAAACTTTAATTATTTTTCTTGACAAGTGAAATTGTAGGTTGGAGATTTGAGCCTTTCAAATAATAATTTATCCTCAAAGGCAGTATAGTTAGTGGTATCACTGTTAGCATTAGCATATTAGCCAGCCATTGCTGTACTTCTTCGTGTTGGACACCAGGGGGCGTTTTCTGCAATAAATAAATGTTTGTTGATAAATCTTTTAATAGTTGGGAAAATTAGCTGTAATGTGGGAATAAACGCAGACAAAGACCTGAAGGGTGAGAAGATAGCTCTTTTTTTTAAGAAGACTAGATGAGAAGACAAGCAGATTATATAAACCCAGTGGTTTTTCAAAATAGATCACAGTAGCCTAGATCGCAGTCTCTGAAGAGTTTCAGCGCTTTCTCGTCTTGCACCAAAATGTCGTGACTTTTAGACGCCTTTGATCATTAACTCTCGCCTGAATCTTCCAGGTCGTGTAATTACATAAGTCTGCGTACAGGACTGCGGTGTCGGAGAGGTGATGAGCAGCACAGCCTCTGTTTTGACGCGGAGCAGAGCAGAGAGGACGCGTCGCTCCGTGCACTGTTGGTCTCTCACATCTAATCTGGATTAAGTGTCGTCCAGTCTGCAGCCGCATCTCCATAAAACCATTACACCCGAATCAAAACGACGGGCGAGCGTTGAGGTGAAGCGGCGCATCGTCGCTGTCGCGTTTTCGCCAGAACAGGCGAATTGCTTATTTAACTACCGATACTGCGTTTTAAAGAGTTTGCTTGGGGTTTTTTTTTTTTTTTGAAGCGAAGCAAGATGGGTGCTTGTGCGCAGGATGCCGCGCTCTGCAGCGTTCAGGTTGCGCACCGCAGCACGTTTCTGCACGAAACGATGCCCTCCTCCCTCAGGACCTCACCCGAACTCTGCCACTGAGAGGGCATCTTTAAAACATGCAACATTCCGGTAAGTGTGCTGACGTGTTAACGGCTGCAACAAATACTCAAACAAAACTGCCTTCAATTTCCAAAATAAGATCCGGGGGGTTTCCTACAGGTGAAGATTCAGAGATGTATGTGATGGCTGTGGTGTGTTGAAACTGAACTTCCTCTTGGAGACAGCGG